>VZRO01001393.1:423847-440388 GCA_013397915.1 Daphoenositta chrysoptera | reverse complement strand
GCTGTGGCTGCGGTGGCCGAGCACTGAGCCCAGGTGTTGGTTAGGCTGTGGCTGCGGTGGCCGCGCACCGAGCCCAGGTGTTGGTTAGGCTGTGGCTGCGGTGGCCGCGCACCGAGCCCAGGTGTTGGTTAAGGTGTGGCTGCAGTGGCCGCGCACCGGGCCCAGGTGTTGGTTAAGGTGTGGCTGCGGTGGCCGCGCACCGAGCCCAGGGCGGGGGAGCCAGGCAGGGAATCACTGCGGGGAGCACCTTCTGCCCGCCCTGGCCCGGCGCAGGCTCTTCTCTCAAGGAGCTCATGGACACCCTTCTCCTCACGGTGTCCTGCAGGCAGCACAGAGGAGCAGTGTCCCCCGCAGGATCGGGGCAGGGCAGTCTGTGAGCATCCCTGCCCTCTGCGGGCAGCTCCCACACTCACGGGGCTCTGTCACTTGCAGGCGGGGCAGGGGACACGGCTGGGCAGGTCTCTCTTTGCCAGGTGCTGCCTGCTTTGGGAATAGCTCAGGAAACTTCTCTTGCTGAGGAACTGATCTCCAGAGTGGAAGTGGGACTCAGGCAAACCTTGTTTGTTGTGGGAAAAAATATCATGGCAGAAACAGCCCCAGCCATGCTCAGCCCCGGGATCCAACACAGCCGGGCACCAGGAGTGCTCGGCATATTGTGTCTCAGGGTGCTCAGAGCGGGTCTGGCAAGCCCGGGGTTCAAAATGGCAATGCTGCCTACTGGGTGCTTCTTTCAAACTGCTTAAAACCTGGTTGGAGGCGTTCTGTCCCTCCTCCAGCTCAGCAGATCAAGAATTTGTTCCCACTCCTTACACAGCTCTGTCACCTGGAGTTCAGAGGTTCACTCGAGGGCATTCAGTGATATTCACATCCAGGGTGTGTCACTGGGGTTTGCCCAAGAGCAAATTGGGAATACGGCATCTCCACTTCACCAGCTGGATCTGTGCCCATCCTTGCGGAGATGTTCTGGCACCTTCTCCCACTGCTGTTACCTCTGACAGCAACCAGGGTGAAAAACTTCCAGAAAGAGACTGGCGTAAGAAAAAGATTTTAAACAAAGTTTGACATTCACTTAAGTTGCTTCTGGAGACTTTGAAACAGCTCAGGGAATTTGGATGTGTCATTTTCCTTCTTTCTAGTTCTGTTCAATTTTTATTATATAGACTTTATTTAAATGTCTCTGACTGCATCAGACGTTGCTATTACTGGATGTGGAACTGTGCAGGATTGTTGTGTCAAATGTATTACACACTGCTGCTTGTTTTTGAAATTTAACATTTTTTCTTGACATTTTTTTGACATTATAACTTTAGTCATTCAAACTCATGTTACATTAGTACTTTCTTGCATATTTAATACATTTCAGTTCTATGTCTGCAGCAGCTGCCAAAGTTTTCAGACAAAGCTTTCAAAAAATATAGTAAGTAGAAATCTTCATTAAAAAGTTTCAAGAAGATTATTCCAGCTATTTTCCCATGGAGATGATCTCCGTGTGTTTGGTAGAGAGCTTGTGTGCTGTGGTGCTCCAGGATGCTGCACACACAAATTCAAGGCACATAAGAGAAAGGCTGAGACAGTGAATCTATAAAACAATATGGCTTCATAATAGCTGAAAAGCTGCATTATCCCGAATACTCAGAAAATAATCTTTCCTATCCGTTAACTGTATTGTTACTAGAAGAACATTTGCTATCAAAAAGAAATACAAACAGTCAATATGGAAAAGTATGAGCTGGAGGAGTGCCAGGGAGTGAGGAGCAGAGTGTGCACATATGCAAGGTGCAGATGTTCTCTGCTGCGTTATGTGGCCAACAGAAGTGTGCAAAGACAGTTCTCTTCATCATCCCATCAAGTCAGTAATTTGCATTTAACACTCAGCAGATCTTCTATCATCCTTCTCTTCCTTCCTCATTTTCATAGGAAACCCTTCCAGCTTGAAGGCAATTTATTCCAGCTTTGAAGGAACGTACGTCCCAAGTTCCTGCTTGAGGTCAGTGCAGAACGCCCCGTGGGATGAGGAAATGCAGCCCCCAGAGAGGGAATCCGTGCTGCTGCTCTGAGTGAGGGGCTCTGCCTGTGCCCCTGCTGGGAAAATCTCTGTTCTCTTCCTCTGGAGAGGCCCCGGTGCTGCTGCACCTCTGCCTCCTTTTGGTGCACGGATAATTTACCATTATCCATTCCCTCTTCCCCACCGCAGCATCCTGGTTTCCCCCAAGCCTCTTCCCCTGGCCCCATGTCCACACGTGCTTTTTGTACAAATTTCCCGTGGAACCTGATAGATAACAAGGACTGGAAAATGCCCTGGACCCAAGGAACTCTCTTGTTCTGAGCCATTCTTTAGCTCACATGAGTTCTCCTTTAAAAAAATAATACCATAAAAGCTCCCTGACATGCAGTGGAGCTGAGTTCAGCAGGTTCAGATTTACTGACTTGAATTCACAGTGCCAGCTTTTGCTGGAGAACAAAGTTGTGTGTTTTTAAATATAGTTTTTGTGCAAATGCAGTTTAGAAGACCTTTAAATAAAAAATAAACATCTCCTATTTCATCCATGCATATAAATTTACATTAATCTGCAGCAAAGTTAACAAATGCTACTTTTTGCCTTAAATACCGAGTTTGATGAAAACAGTATTTTGTGCCAAACTGGTTATAATGATCAAGTAATTGAGGAAATATATGAGACATTAAAACTCTGTGACATCTCCTTCCCGTGCTAAAGACTGTAAGAGGGATTGATGGGACCAATAAATCCTTTTCCATAGGGAAGAATATAGCAAAACCAGGAAGCAGTACAAAATATAGCCCACCTGGTAGTTTTATGACCCTATCTGAATGCTGTAATCATTTTAAAGAGATGTTGATTAGTACCAGCAACAGGAGTTGAATTGGCAGCATTGGTAGCATCAATTTCAACAGCAGCACTGGAGGTCCTTAATTTCCCATTTTGTGGCTTGGATGCAAATGATTTATCCAGTCAGCAGGAGCTGTTCAATCCATACTAAATATATGGAGCTAACAGATGAAGGAATGCAGAATTTGTGCTTAGAGAAATAATTGAATGCCTCAAATGTCACTAAAATTCATTTGTTTGAAAAGACATTTTACAGTGCAGACAGAAAGCAGACAGAAAAGATACAGGCCCAGCTCTTCACGAGAGTGAACATGGCCAGGCCAGTTTATCCTAACCGGGAGTCTGGCATGGAGATGGTTCTTTCCCTCTTGTCATGAGTTTCTGTAGTTTCCTCATTGGAACCTCTTCCTGCTAAAACCCAGTCAAGCAGCAGGAGGAGAGGCAAACCACTGCAGCTCAGAGTATTGGGAACACCTTTCCAGAGCTGCATAAATGCTCTTCATGGACCTGAAAACCAGCAAGAGGCATGATGCCATCAGCAACAAGCATCAGTGATTATGTTTTGCAAGTTCCTGTCTTTACATTCACATCTTGTCGTTGGGCTTTATGTGTTTCAGGTTCTTCCTGCTTCTGGTGTCCGAGGCACACAGTTAGGATGAGAACTGCAAGTACACAAGCAGCAGACAGTGGAGTGTTGTTTATCCAAGGTTCCATATGGCCTCAAACAGGCCCCTGGTGTTTCACTTTCCTGCTGGTGAAGGGCTGGCAGAGGTACTGCACTGAGATTTGTTGTTTCCAGCATTTTGACATTCAAGCTGTCCATCAAAATTTTTTAAAACGTCAGTTCTATTGTGTATCAAAGTAAATTGAGTCTGCAAGCGTCGTGTGGGGCCATCTCTGCACGGTGAGTGTGGAACTCAGCGGGCTCAGCAGCATTTGCAGCAGCCCTCACCTGGGACAGGCAGGGAAGGGGTGGCCCTTGGACCAAACCAGCCACATTTTCACCCAGAGCAGGTGAAACGAGAGCTGCTGGTCTGCCAGCGTGCACAGGGTCCCAGCAGAGTGAAATCCACTCATCCACAGAGTATAAAACAGACAATCTTCTCCTCAAAGCCCCCTGACGCTCCAGGAATGTTGCACCATAAATACAACTTTTGCTGTACCTCTTAGCCCAGCACTTTCTTTTTGCATTCTTTTCTGTGGAACCAGTTTCTACAGAATTTAATGACAAATTGGACTTAGATCAGCAAAGCCTTGAGCGAGCTGGCCATTGATCTTGTGGCAGAATTTATCGCTCTGTTATTCCTGGTGGTTCAGTTCCTATCACCAGTTCTTTGTTTCGTTTCCTTGTTAATAAAAGAAGGGTGGCAAATACCTACTGTGCTCACTATCTTTTCTACACCCCAATTTTTTTCTGCTAATTTCCTGATATTTTAATTTCTTTCTTTCGTATTTTGGTACACTTTCCTTTAAGGCATTGTAATTAATGGACTGTACTAATTTCCTTTGAGACAACATTCTTAATTGCTGTAATTCTCACTTATGTCTTTTAGGCATCCCTGCTGGCATTGATTCATTTCAATTTGCATTCCCAAACGCTGTAGCTATAAATACCCAATACATGTAGGAGCCAGTCTCTTGTCCTCTGAATGCTATATAGGTTTTTCTTTGCCTTTTTTTGGTAGCAAAACTAAATGGTGACTTACGCTGTAGCCTTATCTTAAAAGCTGGCATGTGTGTGCCTTTATCATGGTTGTGCTTTGGGTTGGTGGCAAAGTGCCAGGGTCATGTGTTCCACTGTGCACACCTGCCAGTTTTGAATTATTTTGAGAATTATAACCTTCAGGGGTTTTTTAATACCAAATTGTCCAAACAAATGAGTTTTCCAGGGACAGAAGTGACAAGTTATGAATAGGACTAGCAAATCTAGAAAAAAAAATAACATGTGCTGGTGACACAAGAGTTCTTTATATAGGAGAAGTGTGAATGAGATCATCTGAAGCTGAAGGTCTCCGGCGTGATGAAGGCAGCAGGAGCAGCAGGAGCAGGCCTTTGTGCAGAAACATTTTACCTCTGCTCACCCCCGTGCCAGGGGTGCTCCTGCCCCAGGTCCAGGCTCTCCTGCCTCACGCTGGCTTTGAACTAAACAACTTTGGGCAGATGTTTTGCCTCTTCCGACTCATTTCTTACAGGCCACCAGAAAAGCCACAAGGGAAAGAGATTTTAGTCTGAGCTGTAAATAAAATGGAGCAAAGCAAAGCAGCTCTGTGTCCTGTTCCCAAACTCTGCCTCGCTTGGATCTCCAGGTTTCTCATTTGACTTTTCACTCTGGTACAGTTACTTCTGGCAGGCACAGAACTTCAAAATGAGATGAAAATTACTTGGTTACACTTCAGAATGGGTGTATCGAGATGGCTCCAAATGCAGTAAAACTATCCTCCCCAGAGAAGTCCTATTTATAGATCAAAGAAATGCAACAAATAATCCACTATTTTGTTAGCATCCCTACAAACACATTCCCGGGGAAGGGAAGATGAAATGTGGCTCTGCAATCAGTGGCTGAAGCAGTTGCAGTTCATGTACTGATGACAGAGAGCTGCAATGGGCAACAATTGCTGGATTGCAGGAAAATGGAGAAGGATTAAATAATTGTCTTCTCACCAATTAAGATGATTAATCAATGAATTATGACAATAATTAAAAGCCTAATGCACTAAAATAATATCAATACTGGTGATTTAAACTGCTTTTATAGGTTACTTCTGTTTGAATTGGTGTCCACTGCACATCATTCCCAAAGAGGTGATGGGCAGCACACAGAACAGGCAGGAGGCAGAAAGGAGAGAGATTCTCCACTGAAAGGGGGGCCAGGCTCTGGAATGGGCTGCCCAGGGAGGCAGTGGGGTCACCAGCCCTGGAGGTGTTCCAGGAATGGCTCAGTGTGGCATTTAGGGCTATGGGTCAGTTGATAAGGGTGTGTTTTATCAAAGGCTCGACTCAATGATCTTGGAGGTCTTTTCCAGCCTTAGTGATTCTATGATTCTGTGATTTCTGCTGATTTGTTGCAGTTCCAGGGCAACCACTGGCAAATATTTGTTGCCCCTTTTTCCACATGTGTTTGTTTGGAATTTTTAACTTGTTTTTCAGTACTCTAATGTCTTTTTATTTAATGGAAAGTATTTCTGAACTATCATCATGTTCAGCAGAGAATCCCATTTTCCCCTGCCTCATTTATTATTGTTGTAAATTTTCCATTCACTGACAAAAATGAGTTCTGTTTCCCTTGTTCTTTATGAAGTATAGAGTAAAGGGGTTTCATTGCAATGTCTTAAATGCCAATTAGAATGAAATGCAACATTGGCTGGCAGGAAGGCTCACCAGCCAGGCAGCCCTAGAGTCCAGATAAGGCTGAAATGTGAGCTGAGAACGGGTTGTGCTGCTTTTACACCTTTTGCTGTCACCTTTGCTATTAAATGATGGCTTTACGCTGCCCTGGGTGCCTGTGCAGAGCAGCTTTCCAAAGTGGGCTGTCCCTGGGCAGAACTCTGTGCCCCCAGGTCCCTCACGCTCAAGTCAGTGTCAGCACCAAGCTGGGCAGGCTGTGAGGTGCTGGGTGCACCAGGCTTTCTCTGCAGATTTGGTTTGGGTTTAAGTAATAATAACTTGGCTCATTGTCTTTGTGTCTGGGATTAAAACAGAGATAGATGACTTAAGATGAGAGTGAATTAAAATTCAAGATGTGTTGGGAGCTTGAACAAGCTGGGCTGGGTTCCAGGATGCTTCAAGAGACAAAGACAGGAGGGGAGGCAGCAGAAGTGGTGAGAGCAGACAAGGAGAAGTGAAGTGGTGGCTGGCAAGGAGCAGGGAGGGAGTGATTCCCCCATGCTGAATGGGAAGTGATGTGAAGGAGGTGCTGCTGGGCCTGTGCTCTGCATAGAGCCAACTTTTGCTTTAAATTGTTTTTAAGTTAAACAAAATAGGAGGAAAATGCTTTAAAAATATTGCCCCTTTTCCCTTTCACTCCTTCTTCCTACAACTGATGCTGCTTCTGTCTTTGTCATTTTCTGATTTTTCTCGTTTCTGCTGGCTCTGTGCAAAATGAAGGAAAATTCTCCTTTTTCCTTGATTCTTTCTCCTCCAAGCAGTCCTGTCTAGGAGACAAATCTGAAAACAGCTGTACCTCCCTGGAAGTGTTCAAGGCCAGGCTGGATGGGGCTCTGAGCAGTCTGGTCTCATGGAAGGAGAACCTGCCCAAGGCAGGGGGGTTGGAAAAAGATGATCTTTGAGGTCCCTCCCAACCCAACCCATTCTGTTACTCTGTGACATGAAAAAAGCTGCTTCCCTCAGGACAAGCCCAATATCAGGGAGGTTACTGCTGGCCTTTGGGAGCCCCGAGGGGTCACAGCCAGGATGAGGAGCAGGATGAAAAAGTATCTTTTTTCTCAATTATCTTTTTTTAAAAAGTGTAAATTCTTTTATTTCTTTATTCCTTCTTTTGTAATTAGTTGGTATTTGTTGGTATTTTCTTATGGAGAAAATGATGAATGGCTCTTAAGTTAACACTACTTTGCTTGCAAATGAACTTAAAATAAGTCCATTTAATAAATGATAACAAATGTAATAGAGCTAAAGGGAGGGCCAAGTAATGTATTGATTTTTTTTCCAAATTAATTCATAACATAAATTTGAGCAATATAATTTTCAGCTGGCGTTGTAAAAATAAATAAGCATATTTTGCAAAGCACTATTAAAGCAGTAAGAGATGTAAACAAGACAACATTGTGCTCTGGCTGGGATTCCGTTTTTGCAAAAGAATGGTGTACTTTGTCAAGGAAAATTAATAATTAATGATCTCATCCTCTGAAATGTCAAAAGAGATATGAGAGATTTTCTGTTATTATGCAGGATTTTCATGGAGGAAGGCATATGCAAAAGGTAGCCAGCGTGCTGTAGAATTGCTCCTGCAGCAGTTTTCCGTGTCTGTAAATTCACAGAATGAATTGTAGCCTGCCGCTGCCAACAGGCGTGGCTCAGTTTGTGCCACTGCTGGTTTAGATGGTCCTGCCCAACAGACCGGGAGCCAGCCCGACCCAGAGGTGGAGGGTGGGTAAATTGTTGTCCTCAAGAGCACAAAGAATTAAACCAAATATTGGCAACTGCGCCCTGGGCTGCATCTCTGGCAAGAGTAACCCACCTCTTCTTCCTTCCCCGAATTCAGCATCTGCTTCATAAATTCTCCTTCCTGGGACTGCCTGACAGAGCAGCACACTTATTTAAGGTCAGAGCTAGCTTTTTGATAGCTTCCATAATGGTGACTGCCATTCTTAAGAATATATACTGTAAGAAATATAAATCGCCTGGCCTTTGCTGGCTGCTGCTGCTTGTCAGAGCTCTCGGCTGGGGGAGATAAACGTGGTGGTGCTCCGGCTGTGGCTGACCCGAGCTGTGGGCGGAGCAGGGAGTGGCCGAGGGGTCTGTCCTGAGCAGCCTGGCTGCTGCCAGGGGGCTGCTGGGGCCTTGGTTTGGGGAGGGAGCTGTCCTCACTCGAGTCTCAGCACGCACTGGCTTTCCCAAGGAAGAGCAGGAAATCTGTATTAAAATCATGTAATACAAATCAAAGTAACACTGTGGAGCTTTGCTGTGCTCTAGAAACCTGCTCCTTCCCCAGCTCTGCTCTGCCCGGGTATTCTCTTCACATTAACATGCACCAGTGGGAGAAGTTAAGTAGGGCTTTCTAGATTACGCTTTACCAAGTGAAAATGAAAGCCAGAACCAGTAACTTCAGCAGCTTTTGAGAGCAGCTGAAGAGTCTGAGAGTGTGATGTAATGTGCAAAACACAGTAGAAGTTCACCACGGAAAAGAAAATCTAAAGTGCTGGCAAGGAGAACTCCCTGTTCTTATGCTAAAGCACCACAGAGATCTACAAAGGTATTTGTGTGGCTGACAAAAATCAGCTGCCTGTGGGGATATTCCTTCCTTGGCCTTGGTGAGCCGCAGCAGAGACGATGGCTGGGACTTGCTTGGGTTCCCTGGAGGGCAGAGCACAGGCTCCTTCCACTGGCACAGTGCATCTCTCTGGACATGCCACTTCTTCAGCACTAGTGTTTTTTGTCCTTTGTGCCCAAGCTCTACTCCTGGAACAAGACCAGGATTATCGTAAAGGTTGCTGATGCTATGGAATAAGTGTTTCCATGTGCTGTGCGAAGTTACTTCTCTTCAGAAGATTTAGCTGTGCTGGCACAGCTAAGCTCTGGTATCTGTGCATGTCCCTCTTGTCCCAGTCAAGTGTAAAGAGCAAACTCTGAGATGTGCTGTTGATCCTTACAGGCTGATAAACATGCCTAAGTGACTCATGGATTCCTGATTCAGTTGTTCAAAGAAAATTGTTACAGCAAAGGTTGAGATGTACAGATAGTTTAGTCATGTCTTAAACGCAGAGGCAGCATCACAGTTAGACGTAGCCTGTAGCATTTAAGATTTATCCACGATATGCAGAGCAGCTCAGTAACACGTCTCCAGCCCTTGTTCTCCTAAGGAACAGTGTAGATAAGTTTGTGGAAACATCTGTGGGGGAAAAAGCAAAAAATCTGCACGTCTGGTCCAAAATTCAAAGTGAATTCAAATTAAAACATCTGGGGCATTTTGGAAAGCTTAGTTAACTTCTGGAAAAATGTAAATAAATCCCTACACTCTTGATTTTCAGGTTTGAAGTCACCCTACATGTAGCTCTTGACAGAAATCTGCTGAAGTTGCAGTCTGGATCACTTTGGCCTCTCCCATTCCTCCATCCATACTTGTGTGACACCGTGTTCAGATCTGTTGAAGCCCCTGCAGCTTGGCCACTGATTGCACGAGCAGGTTTTTCTCAAAGTCTCTGGAACAGCTGCCATGCAGAGAGCTCAGCTGTAAAATTCACAGTGGCTGAAAGGTGAACTTGGAAAAACACAAATGTAAGGAACACTTCGCATCTTTCTGCTGTTGCATTTTATGGTGTACACTTCATATTCAACTCCTTCGTGTAGAAGATCGTGTGAGGACAAAACGGGTTTTTTTTAATCACAGCTCTTCAGCATAACAACACCCTTATTTTCTTCAAAGCTTCTGACTGCAACTTAACATAAATATTAAATGAGTTACACTGATGGTGTTCCCGTGCCTCACTCAGGGATAATTCACCGTCCTGCCATTCGGGTGTGACTTTTCCCCAGCCGGGCACGGGGCTTGGCCGGGCAGAGAGCGCTGAGATGGTGCTGAGAGCGAGCTCCAGGTCTGCCCCCGCAGCCGAGGGGGCTTCAGGACAGGTTCTTCTCGCAGAGATGCGCTACAGCCTCTCGGAGCTATAACAACAGCCTTTGCTTCTGTAACAACAGCCTTTGCTTCTGTAACAACAGCCTTTCCTTTAGAACAACAGCCTTTCCTTTTGTAACAACAGCCTTTCCTTTATAACAACAGCCTTTCCTTTTGTAACAACAGCCTTTCCTTTAAAACAACAGCCTTTTCTTTTGTAACAACAGCCTTTCCTTTTGTAACAACAGCCTTTCCTTTAAAACAACAGCCTTTCCTTTTGTAACAACAGCCTTTCCTTGTGTAACAACACCTTTCCTTTATAACAACAGCCTTTCCTTTGTAACAACACCTTTCCTTTATAACAACAGCCTTTCCTTTTGTAACAACACCTTTCCTTTATAACAACAGCCTTTCCTTTTGTAACAACAGCCTTTCCTTCTGTAACAACAGCCTTTCCTTTATAACAACAGCCTTTCCTTTAGTAACAACAGCCTTTCCTTTATAACAACAGCCTTTCCTTTTGTAACAGCAGCCTTTCCTTTAGAACAACAGCCTTTCCTTTATAACAACAGCCTTTCCTTTTAGAACAACAGCCTTTCCTTCTGTAACAACAGCCTTTCCTTTTGTAACAACAGCCTTTCCTTTATAACAACAGCCTTTCCTTGTACAAGCACCACCTTATCCAAGCTCGGGTGAAAGCTCCGTGCTCCCTGCGCCATCCCTGCTGGGGGGGGCATTCTGCTGACGACCTCGAACGAGGGGCAGCAGCCAAGGGGTGACACCGTGAAACAGGGGATTACCCTGTCACCAAGGGGTGCTTTTGGACAGCTTTTATCTGCTTGCATTTCTGCCAAGACGCTTGAGGAAATACACCTTATCCTGTCCTTTCCTGTGAATTTCTTTGCCTTTATGGTTTCTCGGTATCAGGTGATTGTCAAGGAAACACAAATCCCACTCTGTTTGGGAAGTATGCTTTTTAACCTTAGTGTTGGTAAAGCACTGCTTTTGTTAACAGCCAGTGGGAAGATCCCAGACCTTTAGAATGTTTGTGAAACTTCACAAGTTTTTCCCTAACGACTTAAAATATTTTTGAGAACTAAAACTTATTTCTGTCCTCCTTGCTTTGATGTCTTTATAAATGCTGGAAGTCTGTCTCCCTGACTGCTGTGGCTCTACATTTATAGCATGCTTACAGCAAAATCCTATTTCTGTTTGTAGTTGTAAGAACTCCCAAACTGTTCCTTAAATAGATCTGGTTGCTCTGTAGTCCTTACTGCCTCAATTTGTCGAAAAAATATTGGTCTGTACTTTCTAGTTAATGAATGTATGCCCCTCTGTCTGCCACCAAGGATTTTATTGGTGTAAGTAGTGCAGAATATTTCATATTTTCCACACGTGGATTAGAACAGGCTTAATGGAATGTAAGTATTTATATTATTTGAATAAACAGGTTTCTGCTTTTTTTCTGGATGTTAATTTTGCTTGTTAATCTTCAGTGTTTTGTCCTGCCTAACAGACCTGCCACAGGGATCAGTGGGACCTGAGATCAATAACTGCTGGGAGCAAAAGGCTAGAGGCAAGCTGTAGCTACAACAGGTTTTCCAGATCTGCCTGGGAATGCTGAAGGTCAGTGCTGGCCTCTCATGTGACAGCTTTGCCTGACATCCTCTGCAGCTCAGGGGAGGTTTCCCTGCTGGAAGGGTTAATGCCACATCTCTGTCACTCCTGCAGGGATGAACCATGAGCTGTAATCACTCTTGTGCCATTGTAAGGTAATGTACTTTGTCTTCCTTTAGTTATTAATAGGTGTGTTTGGAAAACGTTATATATACTAAAGAAGTTACTGGCACTTTTCTGCTACTTAAAGCTTTCTTGGTTCCTTTCCTTGTGCTCTTTACACTTCTCTCTTGAACTCACACTTAGGGCTGAGTGGTTGGGAAGAGGCTCTGGCAGAGTGAACTGAGATCTTTGGGATTACTGGGGAGTTTTGTGTCAGCAAATTATTCAAACTAAAGCTCAAGGAGTATATCTGTCAGATGATATGAAGAAATTTGAAAGAGTGGAGGGTGCTGGTGAGAAATTAGGTGCTGTTGCAGATGGGACATTTTTTTAAAACAAAGACAAATAATCAGGTGTTGAGATCTGTTTTTGTAAAGGGTTTTCTGTCTCAAAGAGAAGAGGGAGGCATCTGAGGCCCTGTGTTGCTGTGGACTTCACAGCCCTTGCCAGGGGAAGCGCTGATTTAGGAGCTGTCACTGCAGAGCTTGTGGCCCCTCCAAAGACACCCCCAAAATGTGAGCTCTCTTTCACGAGCAAACCTTGACGCACCAGGCAGCCACTGGGAGTGTGTGTCACCTTTGATACATCTGTTTTTGTCACAAAACCCTCTGGTTTTTAACAGAAATGCTGTGTGGAGTAAAACTCATCAGTTTCTTCTTTTTTAGCTTTTCAATCAGAAATTCTGGGAGTGACGCTTGCATTCGATCCCTGCAGGGTCTCTAGCTGAGGTCCAGGCTCACGGCCCTGCACGGCTGCAGCTCTCCCAGTACAGGAGCTCCCAGATTATCCACGGTACTTCACTCCTTGTGTACAACCTTCACCTCTCCCTCTTAAAGAAACAGCTGAAAATATCTTTGCATTTATGTTTTCTTCCTCTGAGATATTTAAAGCTCAAGCCCTGTGCAGTGTTTTAATATAATTGTTATGTACAGTTCTCCCTGTGTACTTGCTCACTTCAGCAAACAAAGAATTGCACATCATTGATGTTCAGAGTCTGCAAAATTTATTCCCCAGGGTTGTTTATGTACTATGCTTGTTTTATTTTTCTCTCCCGATGCTCCTATCTGTCAGATGACAGCTGGGAAATTCAAGATGTGTCTATATGAAATGAGAAACCATTTTCTGTTGGTTTAATAGACAAGGCAGCAGTTCTAGGAAGGAGGCACCGCCTTAAAGTATTGAAATAAAGTATTTATTTTCTGCTCTGCCCTGGAGTGAGGTTCCTGTGCGGGCAGCAGTGGGATCTGTCCTGGGAGCCCAGGTGGAGCCAGCCCAGTGCCCAGAGGTCTCAGGTCACAAGGAAAGCGGGTGTGACCCTGAGTGTCTGCTGAAGGCTGGCTCTGAGCCGTGCGGAGTCAGGGCTGACACGGGGATATTTCACACCTGTGCAGGTTGATAGTGACACTGTGAAGGGGACGCTGTTTTCCGTCGGTCCAGCCGGGTGTGCTGTGCTCGGGTCTCATCGTGCTGCCCGTTCCTGCGCAGTTCCAGGGACCGGGGCTGTTCCAGGGACTCCTCAGGGGCCGGGGCTGTTCCAGGGGCCGGGGCTGTCCCAGGGACCGGGACAGTTCCAGGGACCGGGGCTGTTCCAGGGGCCGGGGCTGTCCCAGGGACTCCTCGCGTGTCCGGAGGAGCCGCGGTGTCACAGCACACGCTGCACACAGGGACAGACTCCCGGGGACACAGCGCGCTCCCTGTCGGGGTGCAGGGCTCCCCATCCATGGATGAACGGACAGGCAGTGAGGCCGTGGAGCGGCAGCAGCTCGGGAATCTGCTTGTGCTTTTCTGCGGGGCTGTCCTCTCGCTGAGGAACCCTCCTGGCATGGCCTGAGCTGGCCCCAAGCACAGGGTGTCCCTTTGCCAGCCTGCTCTCGCCTCTGGCATTGTGCTCTTGGGCAAGGTGCAGAGAGGTGGCACTGAAACAGCCTCATCTGCAGTGCAAAGACGACAACACTTGTCTTCCAAACAGCGATTTTGCTAGGATTGGGCAGTTCATGTTGCTGTGCATCCTTAAAGTGTAAAGTGATGAATGTCCCTGTTAAACACCAAGGACATCAGTGTTATTGTATAAATAGCAAACGATAATAAAAATATTAAATTGGATAGGCTTCTTAAATAGTTATTTCTCCAGGCTGCCAGTAACTTATTTTTAAATTATTCGGAAGCAAATTAGCATGCAAATGTTTCTGCCTCCATTAACAGATGATTTTGACAGTTTTTAGTTTAAAAGACAAACAATGCAAGATTAGAAGTTAGAACCTGTTATTCTCTGGCTGACAATGGAAAGCAGCTGTCAGAATCCAAGAGATTTCTGCTTCTAGTTAAAAAATGCCGCTGTTGTTTAAATGAAGTATAAAGGAAAGGGGAAATGCCATCTGAGATCTGATAACATCATGGGTGGAAATAGCTAAATACAGAGCTGTGTAAAAGCTCACCTACACTCCTCATGGGGAGGCAGAGTATCTGGTAATTTCTTTGCATGTGATCTGCCTTTTGAATTTTGCAAGGTTATGTGTGTTTGATCTCACCCAAGCACAAAAATCAATGAAACCCAGCAGAGTTTTTGGGTGGGCTGTGAGATTTGGAACAAATCCTAACCGAGTTCAGAACAATCTGAGTGAGGCAGACAGATTTTGCATGATATGAGCTGAAGGAAAATCAGCTTTGTTGTCTGGAATCAGTGTCCTAATGGATCTCTCTGCTATTTTCAATGCCTTTTCCTACTTACCTCCAATTTTCACTCTCTTCCTCAGAACTGTTTCCGACTTTCAGATGATATAAACAAACATCCTGAGTCCCCATGAGGTGTAGTCTGGTGTTACACCTATTTACTGACAGCTGCTGTCAGAAACACTCCCAGCCTCACTCTCGGCTCTACCTTCCTGCTGTCCTTCTGCACTGGATCTTGCAGAGGTGGTTGGCCAAATCTGGAGGAAAAATATGGTGAAAAAATATGGTAAAAATATTAAAAAAAAGGTAAAACCCCCACAAAACCCCATACCCTGCCAGTTCCCCTTGACCAGCCCAGACATCAGTTTCAGCACAGCAAGGGGACAGGGCCCTGGAGCAGGGACAGGGCCCTGGAGCGGGGACAGCCTGCGGGAGGGAGTGCTCACTGCTGGTTCTGACAGCTGACCAGGAAAAATGGAACGTGCAGCTCCTGTGGTGACACTCCTCGAGTGGGAAAGGTGTGATGTGAATGGGTTCAGCAGATAAACTCACACCTTCGGCTGAGAGAACACAGCCCCTGCCCTCTCACTAGTGGAAGGTATCACAGAAGATGTTTTCATTTGCAGTGTCTTAAAGAGATGTTCTGATTAAAAAAAAGAAAATCTGTTGATATGAGTTTTTACTCTTGTTAATATTGGGAACTGAGCTCTTGTGTAATATGACTCCTGAAGTTTTTTAAGGTGCACGAAATGCTAGCACTCCTCTAGTAATTACTAACAGCTTAACTGACTGAAGAAGAGCTGTGCAACTTTGTCTTGCAGAAAAATGAGATCCCGTTTTCTGTTGGGACTCTGTGCACTCTGTGGTTTCTGTAAAAGGCATCAGAGGAAGGAATGAGTTAATCTTTTCCAGTTGAAGCCTCTCTGATACCTGCAAATTGAATGGAGTTTGATGTATTTTTAATTCTTGGCCCCACACAGAGACAAGGTTTGGGATGGTCAGTGGGTGAGAAGAGATACTATTTCTGAGCTTAGCATAAATCATTCTATTTGCCTTTTTTTCCTGTCAGACTTAAAACTTTACTATTTTCTGCATGGTTTTCATGTCATTTCCCGCACCAGGATGAAATAAAATAATTTCATGCATAATAAAGAAATCCCTGGTCAGTTCTGTTCTGCAAGACCACTGTTGGAAGCTATAGAGTGAGATAAGGAAAAGGACAACGTAACTTTTCAATATCTATTTCAAAGACTTTTTTTTCCTGCTTAATCTTCAAAGGCTTTTATTCTGTCACAGCAGAGATAGTTTGATCTCTGATGTATCCCCGGTGCTCTCTGTACGGACTGAGGGCACTCCAGGATGATGGGGGTGGTCTCTGCCATCGCTGACGGGGTCGGGGGCGCCGGGCTCCCGCAAGGAAAACTGTCATCTCTGGTATTTGCAACATCCTCTTATGCACAGGTAAAACAACAGGAACTTGGCATTCAGCGTAAGCCTGACAACAACAGTCAGCAAAAAAATCCATGCAAATAACCTCTTCCAACCCCTCAGGAGGCATTAGACTGAAAGCAACTGGTTTGGAGATTAATTTCTTAGAAATTTCTAAATGCAGAAAAATCTTCACGCCTTTGAGTACTAATTGGATGCAAAGCTGATGATTTATGCGTTTGTGACAGGCAGTGAGTGACTGCTGAGGGATGTGCCTGGGTGCTGTGTGCCCGCAGGGCTGGCTCTGGGCTTGGGAGAGGGGTTTGGTGTCTGCTGGCTGCTCGCTCCTCCCGGGCACTCTGCTGTGGGTCACTGGGACTGCCCCACACCGTCCTGTCCTGGGTCACTGGGACTGCCCCACACCACCCTGTCCTGGGTCACTGGGACTGCCCCACACCACCCTGCTCTGGGTCACTGGGACTGCCCCACACCACCCTGCTCTGGGTCACTGGGACTGCCCCACACCA
>VZRO01001393.1:338865-404167 GCA_013397915.1 Daphoenositta chrysoptera | reverse complement strand
CGGGCGCCTCCGCAGGTGCCGCGGTGCGGGGCCGCTCCTGCCCCGCTCCGGCGGGAGCGCCCGCGGGGCAGAGCCACCACACGCGCCCGCGGGATCGCTGCCCGCCCCGGGAGAGGCATCCCTCGTGCCGTTCCCGGCGCTGCCTGCCGCGGCATCCCCGGGCATCCCCGGACTCCGCGGGAGAGCCGCCCGCCCCACACCGTCCTAGGGGTTTGTTTTAGTGCTGCTTTGCT
This sequence comes from Daphoenositta chrysoptera, assembly GCA_013397915.1. NCBI lineage: Eukaryota > Metazoa > Chordata > Aves > Passeriformes > Daphoenositta > Daphoenositta chrysoptera. The sequence continues at coordinate 403,934 of VZRO01001393.1, read as the reverse complement.
CTTTTTCAGCCTGAAAAGAGCACAGGCGCTATTCTTTATTGCACAGCTCCAAGAGGCCCAGGAGGTGATGGGCAGTGAAATGTAATGCAATCGTTTTAGTAACCGCTGACAAGTCAGGGACACTGAAACTGTGCCCACACAGGATGAGGACCTTGTCTCTTATCACGTTCTTTTGCAAACTCCCCAGTTTTTATTCAAATGACTCGGGCCTGAAACCACAAGGGGTTGCAAATCTGGCTCTATTGCCAGTTGAATTTTCTATTTTTGAATTTTCTATTTTTGAATTTTCTATTTTTGAATTTTCTATTAAGCATATGAAAAAGCAAATTAACAGTGTTCTTGCAAACCTCAGTTGTATAGCACCAGTACCGGTATTCTTCAGCTCAAGAGAAGCTTCCTTTGATTTTCATTTTATTCTTTTAACAGAAGGCTTATGTTAAGTAAGTGATGCCTCTCAAAGTGCATGCTTAGTTTTGTCAGTTTGTGTATTTTTGTTTACATCCTTGAGAGAGAAGGCAAGAACTTGGGGCTCGGAGGTGACTTACCCTTGTAAATTACAGAGAGTGGTTTGGCCTCGAAAGGCTGCAAAGAGCTGAGCTCCCAGCACAGGAGTACTCAGTCACTAACGTTTGGGACAACTTGCAGTACGTACCCATCCACTGTGTGCAGATCCTGCTCTGCTTTTTAGATGGGAAAATTAAAATTCTAGTTTACTGAATTCATATTTTGTCTTTACACATAATCTTATCTTGGTATTTGCTGTGTTCATAAATGTAGCTATTTAGGTTCCACTATTTTTCCTCCAGCACCTTGCCCTCTGCCTCTTTTCCTGTCCATCCAGTCTTTTCTTCTTTCGTCTCTCAGTCTTCTCTAGGTTTTTCCCTCCTTGATCTCCCCGCTGTGGGTTGTCGAGGTTGGCGGGCGCTGGTACCTGGGCAGGCAGGGGGCCGGGAGAGGGCGGGCTGCACCTGGAGCTCCAGCCCTGCTTCCCAGCTCCCCGAAGTTCCAGGGAATGATCCTGCCCGGTGGGCTCTGGGCTGTGGTGGAACGCGCGCTCTTGGCAGTTGTCCTGCAGATGTCCTGGCTCAGTGTGCAGTTTGCGCCCGGGTCGGGGTCGAGAGCTCATTGTTTCCGTGCCGGCCGCACGCAGACACAGAATATGAGTATTTTATGCTGGCAGTTATGAATCACGCCTTTTGCATACAGTTTTGATCAAAGACCTAAAGATGGAGCACTGGCGTTCTGAATGGAAAACATGTTTTAAAACACATGCTGAGTGCACCTATTTTCCCCTCGTTATCTAAACGATTGGTATGGATCACACTGGGCTGTGCCACAATGTCTGACTTTGGTGTTAAAAAAAAAAAGGCAACAATGCTCAAGGCAAGTGGCAGCGTACTTAACAAAGTGCTTTGTCAAGAGGTGATTTGGCAATGCTTCTTCAAGATGACTTTATGGTACTTGTGGCTTTGCTTAACCTGCACACTGGGAAGTGGCCGCCATCCTTAAAATTACTTTGTCAGAATACAAAACCTCACACTTAAGTATCCATCTATCGACTGTAATGTGTGCTTGGTGGAACAATGATAGGGAAATAGGCTTTGTGCAGCCTTCTGCCTTAAAAACTTGGCACTTGTATTAAATTGGTAGGTAAAATTTCCAGTCCTGCCTATGTTACCAGTCTTGATTTCAGACTCAGTTCCCGAGGAAAATCTCTGATGAATGGAATTGTATATAATCTATATGAAAGAAGATTTTTTCCTGTTGCTTTATTTCCACATGACAATGCAATTTATGTAATAGCCAAGCAAAGTTATTATCCTTCTCTGTCCAAGTTTCCCATAGTTTGTGTATGTCAAATTGCTTTGCAACAGTTGGAGAAGCTGACTGGTGTGAACACAGTGGTTCCATTATATCCACATGGCTTGGGTTAAGCGCATCTGAGGGGCCCTCCAAGGATTTTTCAAAGGTTTCTCAGTCTTGCATTTTAACCGAAAAATAGTATTAATTTCAATGTGTCTTTGGGCTGTGTATGGGATGGCTGTTTTAATGCATTTTGAGGCGTATATTTTTGAAAGGCTGCTAAATGTTTTTCTGTGATGTAGTACTTGATCACGTTTCTTTCACTTTTTTCATTTGCCCTGCTAACCACCCTTTTAAGAGCCTTTGTACTAAATAGTTATGCAAACCAGATTTTGGACACTTGGCAGAAGACAGCGCTTTTCAAACCTGTGTCTGAAAGCTGCCATATGAGGCTACAGTGCTTTTATTTATCTTGGTTTTAATTTGTGTCAGGCCTGTGTACAGCACTGAAATGGGGGTGCCTATTTTACTTTACCGAGTTGGACGTAAGTAGTGTGAGGATTCAGTAATTTGTGTCTGTGGGAAAAGAAACATAGTCCTTTGACCCAGGTGTTTAAAAGATATTTAGGCTTTTATTAAATGCTGTCAGATCCATGTAATAAGCACTATCATTTGGTAGATAAAATAATATTGCACCATAGTAAAAGGGTTGCCACTTGTACCTGTGTGTAATTGAATGAGACTTGCCAACTTGGCAGGAAGAAACAATTTTGAATTGAGCAATTTTGCAACTGAAAACACTTACTGTGCTAGCTCCCCTGACCAACTACATCTGGAGCTTTCATTAGTCATAAGCAGTTTCCTGCAGTTGTTCCATATTTAATTAAACCAGCTTATAGATACTTCTAAAGAAGTATCAACTGTATCGTTAGCAGTGATTGCAGTGGGTACTTGCAGCTGCGCCCTTTGCACAAGCTCTATTCAAAACTCAAGTATCAAAACCACGGAAGAATTAAGCTCCTGCCTGAGAACGGGTTGATTTTTATGTAAGGGTCTTTGAGAAGTATGCAACAGCTTTTTGTGCAAGTGCTGCAAGCATGCTGCTCAGTCTCGGGCTCCCTTAGTGCATGCAGCCTGCTAGCCATGGTGGAAGGGGCTTGTGGATGTGTGTTGGGAGCCCTAAGGGAGGAAAACGGGACGCAAATCCCTGCTTTGGGGCTGCTGAGGATGAGAGGGGTGTGAGAGCAAAGCGTGTGCTGCCGTGGGCTCGCAGGGGTGCAGTGGTGCTGCCCAGCTGTGCCCCTGCCTCGGAATGGGTGTTGAAGGCTCTGTGGGTGCGGGCTGCTCCTCTGCCTCCTGCGAGCCTTGGGTTTGCACTGCCGCCTGTTTTGCCATAAAGCAGAAATGCCAGTGCACTCTTACTGTGTCAGTTTGGTGAAATACAGCTCTTGCCTGCTGGTGTGGGATCAAAGCATTTCTTCAGTCTGAAATTTTGTGTGTTCTTTTAAAGAAATGGTATGGTTCTTTCAGCATGAAGCTGTCAAAAGAACCAAACATATCGATAGCTCAAAATGTTGAGAACTGTAGAATGAAAAGGAAGTGTGTTTGGGGTCAGTGAGCAATTTTAATTCCAAGCAAAAGTTAAGCTAGGGAGGACAGTCCTGAGGCTCACCAGTGCCTCTCCTTAATTTCATATCTGTAGTGGGAAATGTGGTACTTCTTCTCCTGGCAGTGTGGAGAGCGAGGCTGGGCCCTCCATGGCTTGATCAGCTGAATGCCTCAAGCCCATTTTTTCTTGCTTGTTCCTTCCTTGTCGCCTCCTGCTGATGGTTGCTGAGCCTCCCCCAGGTTAAAGGTGCAAGAAGCAAAAAGTAATTATGATGTGTGCCTAAAGTCTGTAATCCCTGTTGGTTACTGAAGCTAGGAAAGGCATCCAGGGGCTCCTCTGCTCCACGCTAAGGGTTATAAAAGCTCTGATCAGTTGTTGTAACTAATAGCAAAGAAGCAGCAACTCTAATGCTGGAAAACACCGGTGGAATCATACAGCAAAGAAAACTTAGGAGGCTTTACTCCACTTCCTTTAAGGTTCATCCATCAGTTATTTCCCCCAGCCTTTTCCAAATGCTTCCCCAAACTAAGACCAGTGCAGAATTCACCTTGTGTATCATATAAAAGCTTGGGATTCTTTCAGGTTTGGAAACGAGTGTTTTCTTTTGAAGTGTGTGTGCCCCTGGAATGTTTAGATTCTGCAGGTGGATTCCCAGCACTGTTTTGCCAGAAACAAACACAGCCCAGACCCACCCTCTGCTGAACACTGGGGCATTATCTGCACGGGAGGTGCGGGACAAGTGGGTTTCTGGGTGGAGCACAGCTTTCCGTGCAGCCCCAGCACCAAAGCCCAGCTCTGCTCTGGGCTGGTGGCAGGGGGGAAGGACGGGGCTGCTGCTGGGACAGTCACTGTGCCCCTGGGAGCTCACTCTACACCGGTGCACTTACGTGTAAAATAAGCTGCTAAGCTCCATGAAACAAGTGAGTTTTCAAGAATAAAGGAACTATTCCACCCCTGATTTATCCTTTTTGCTTAAATCAGTGAATGCATAGGTTCCGTATATATAGACACGACCAAATGGTATCTATTTAAATATCTTCCCCTCTAAGTAGTGTGTTGATGTAGACCTGTGGCCTCAGTAATTTAAGCTGAACACAATAAATGAGGGAAAACTGGTTTTCAGAAAAGTTTCCAGACCTGAAAGGTGCAAAGAAGCTTAATGTGAGCTAATAATTTGTGTGTTAAACTTCGGTTCAGAGTGAATCAGTCTCTGGAAACTGAGTCTCTCTTGTTTTAGTACACCGGGCTCAGTGAAACAGCTTCGTTTAGGTACCCTGTGTTGTGAAATTATTAGCATCAAGCTATTATGTGGCCAAAAATGATCTATTTCTTAGAGAATGGGTCCACAGTACTGACTTGACTGTTAAGTACAGTTCTACTTATTATCAGGAGCTTAATCATGCTGCACTACGGTTTTAATAACAATTGAGAGGGAGAAGGGAGACAACTCATCATTGAGTAATGGCAAAGGGGGAGACAATGCATCTGCAGCTGGAAGTTGCATAATGATTTTTACAAAGTCTTAGCACTTAACAAGGCACATGTTAATAAAACAAATCTTTGCAGTGAGAGAACTAATGTGTGCATCATTTAGGGGAGTGTTAGAACCAGATTGGATTGTTGGTCTCCTGCAGCAGTTACCTTGTTGATCATCTTCTCTGCTGGAATGTGGGAGCCCATGATATGAAATACATTGGAAGCCTTTTTCAGGCCGCTGGTGTATTTTTTGTTATGTTGTTTTTTTATTCCTTAATGTGTGATGGGATTTTGCAGATGTTCCTTTTGAAACAGAAGTGTTTTAATTTTTTAGCAAGAGAAGACCAGCTGTTGTACAGGGGACATACAAATCCCATTTACTTCCTGTCAGCTATTGCAAAATGGGTACTTTTTGGTGTAAAAGACCCTCATTACCTGCCACATGTTTTGGCTCTATTCAGAAATATTTTTCAAAACATTTCTTCCTTTCAGCATTGGAAGTCTGTGATCTGGCATCTTATTAGTGCTTGCTGAAGGGCCAGGAGTACAATGAAAGCATGAAGTGATCTTAGTTTGTAGGAACAGTCAAGTTATATAACCTCAAGGATTAATTTTAATCAAATACTTCCTGATTTTTCTTTACAATGTTAAAATTAGATCTGGCACTTCACTGAAGCTTTTGCAGTGACTCTTTAATTGGAATACAAAGTCCTGTTTTATTTTATTTTGACTTAGGCTGATGGGATGTCTGATTTGGGCAGATGCAGGAGCATCCCTGGGCAGACACTCAGAGGACACGTGGGTTCTGATATGTAAAGCTGCTTGTATGACTGGAGTTTCAGGACTAGCAGTTTCAAGTGTTTGAGTCTGATTTTTAGGCTTGAAACCTCAGTCCTTCATTTTTTTAAGTAATGGTAGGCCTTTGGTGCTGTTCCACAGAGCAGATGTTGAATGGGAGGCTGCTCCGTGGGACAAGGGAAAGTTGAAGTGCTGGTTGCCTTCTCTCATCAGTAACCTCTAGACATCTTTAGCAAAGGGTTTAGGGCCACATAGCTAAGGGTGGCATGTAGTTGTGGGTTTTTAATTATTGGTGCTCCAGACTAGTCCTCTTTGGTGTGATAAGTGTGGGTTTTATCTCTTTCCCCCAGAGGAGCCAGGCCCTGACATGTCCCAACTTTATTTGTCCCTTTCATATTTGGTGCTGCTGATAATGGCTGTCCCCTTTTGGGTGCCTAAGCCTGGGATGAATCTCACAAACCTGTGGGGTCTGAGGCTTTCTCACGAACAGAGGTGAGTCCTGCAGAAGGTCATTCAGCTCTTTCCAGGTGTGCATCTGTGCCAAAGCCTGTTCCTCTGTGCCAGCAGGCAGGGGCCGTGGCAGGGATGCTCAGGTAGGAATCCATTCCTTCAGAGGCCAGGTCTGCAGAATGGGCCTAATTAACATCCCATCCTTCCTGGAAGTGCTGTGGGTTTGAAGTAATCTGTTCTTGTGAAGCAGTTGAGATCTTCAGCAAGGACCAGGAGCTTGTCAGCTGCCATGCACTGGTATAACTCCTTTAAAGTCAGTACAGACCAGCTGGGGATTCTGGACCCACAAATGTAATTATTGTTATAATAATAGCATCAAACAAGTAATCATTATTTTTACTCTCTCTTTTCATTTCGAAATGAGAAAATTATTTCCTCTTGGATCAGTGAAAGTAATTTACATTATGCACAGTAATGGTCTACATGAAAATATAATTATTATTCATTTGTATGGCACCATCTGGGCACTAGAAGCTTCACAGACACATGTGAGGAAAGGTCCCTGTCTTGAAGAGTTTACAGGCTGAATAGCAAGTTATAGCTGCCGGCAGTTAGCAAGAGTCACAGATGGAACTTTGCAGTGTTCCCATCAGTGACCTGCTCAGCACAGGACTTGCACAAACCCTTCCTCAGGGATTCCACTCACAGGCAGAACTTCTCTGAGACTGGCACTGTACAGCCCGAGGGTGGGATGAGTCTAAGGACTGATTAGCGTGGATGGATCAAGGAAGAATGCAGCAAGAGGCCCGTATTAAAAACTTGGTTTTGGCCAGGTGAACTGGGAGGCACAAAGTGGTTTTGATGCCTTGTGGACCTGTGCTTCCTGTGGAGTTATTCACAAGCTTTCCATCAATCAGAGGACTGAATGCTTTACTGAGTGTGAGCATGCACTGGCAGTGAAGAGACCAGGCTTTTATAACTGTATGGATACAGAAACTGAGCAACATGTAGCATTACCTAAACATATATGCAGTGTAACCTTGCTGAGTACTGAAAGGGTCAGTACAGGACGCTGAAATCATGTGACTTCTTATTTTTAGAGATGATTAGAGAATTCCTCCAAGGGACAAACTATTTATAACAGGTCTATAATTTGCTGCTTCTCTTTCTTTCTTTCTTTTTTTTTCTTTTGTGATGAAATTAAGCCAATAAATGAATACCGGTTAATTAAAAAAGTTAACTAAAAAAGATGTCGCACTAGCGTGTGGTTGACTCTGAGGTCAGATCGTGAATGCTTCCCACATATATTTTGTTTTCAAGCTACTGTTCTGTTGCTGTTCTATTATTAGAGAGTAAGTGGGATGCTTATTTAAAACAATTCTACAAAGCTGAATGACACTGCAGACTTCAGTTTAACTTGGATTTGGTTGAATGAGTCATGGACACTCATTTCTGCTTCATGCTGCAGCCTTTGCTTGCCCTTCAGGTGTTCTTTTTGGTTCAGTTATATTGGTGGAATCTGAGTATTTTTCTTCGCGTTGATGCTGTTCACTGACTTTTTGTGGTGGTCAGTTTTGGATTTCATGCTGTCTGAATTTCTGAGAGGTTTTTCATTTTGTTTTTAAAACTTAGCCTGTTTCTAGTTATCTTTCTTCTTTATAATTGCACTCTTTCTGATTCAGGAGCACACACGGTTCAGTTAAAATGTCTTCTTTGAAAGAAAAGGTGTTTGAGGTCGTGACTGTGTTGACTGAAGTGAAGCAAGCTCCCTGAAACTACATCCAGCCTGTTGACCCTTACCTGGGAGAGGTACAACAAACCTGGAAAATGACATTTCCACGGGAATTTTTTGGTTCTTCAGAGTTGGACAAGTGCATGTCACAGAGGCAGGTGGAGTCCTGCATGTTCTGCCCGTGAACCCAGCGGGGTGACACCCGGCCACCCTTCAGGAGGAGTCCCACAGCTGCCAGGGTCATCACTTACTTAAACTAAGGAACTTTCTTCTCACTATGGCAGTGTACCTGGAGCTGTAACTAAATAAATGGCCATCTGCTAATTATGGAAATGTAAACTGGACTTCTCTGTAGAAATGGAGCATTACCAGAGATCTGGATTGGAGGCATCTTGAACAAGCATGTAAATAAAAAATAATCCGTTATCAAGCTAATACTGCCTCATAGAAAAAAATACTCTCACAAAAAGTAGCAACTTGTCTACAGAGATCCACATTTGGCAAGCTGGAGATAAATCTAGGCACCTAACTATATTGAGTTAGATGCTTACAGGCTTGCTTATGCTCTTAAAACTTGCTGTGGGTGCCTGACAGATGTTTAAATATGTAAATAAGAATTTGGGTGGCTACCTCAGGTCTTCTAAGTTCAGCAACTTGGCCTACAGTGTGTAAAACCAAGCAAACAAGCAGAAGAGGAGTGGATGTAGTAAACAAAGCTGTTAGTGTGTACACACTAGGAGAATAATAATACTTTGCACAGCTACTGTGCCTCAAATTGCTTACGTTTTGGCATTCACTTGAATTGAGTTTAGTCACTCAGTGGCATAAATAGAAACTTGGAGGTGCTGCCTGCTAGCAGAGTATATGGAGCAGTACCTCAGCAATGAACTGCCTTTTTGGCAGTCTTACAACAAAAGACGTGAAAGTCTTCAGCGCAATATTTTGATATGTCATTGGTTCTTATTAAAATAATAATTATGGCAATAATTATAACTGTATTTGGCTCTGACTGAGCTGTGAACTGAGCAGAGGACAGGGGGAGGAGGATTATGAAATATTCTTGTAAAGCCATCTGAGTCCTACTCCTTCAGCTCTGTGCACACAAATGAGGATGTTGGTCAGTATTTTTGGCATGTCATGTGCCAGTACATGGCAGTGCCCATGTGCCGGGTGGGTGCCCCCAGCAGAGAGCTGGAGATGCCCGTGCAGTCTGCCTACAGGCAGCTCATCATCCCTGTGCTCCTGTTCCTGGTAACAGAGGTGTGATCCCAACAGGTGACAGTGTTTTACAGCAGTACAGTGATAAAAGAGGGCAATAAGCTCAGGGCCATCTGGCTTTCTGTTGGTAGCTCTGTGACGTTTGCTGTGCCTCACCTTCGTAGCAGGATCACCTCATCTCATCCCCAAAGCCCAGCTCAGGTCTCAGTGATACTGAAACCGAAGGAAAGTTGGGTGGGATTTGCAGGCAGCACTGGAGCTATGATGACACTGTCCCGAGCCTCTCTAATCTAATTCAGCATTAAGCATTTACACTGGCCAGGCTGGCACTGCCTGACCTCCTGTGCTGTGACTGCAAGTGATTAATGACTGTTTATTGGGAGAAGATGGTCTCAAGCCTGTTCACTTCACAGACAGTGTAAACAGTGATTTCTGCTCCTCACCCTCAACCCCCAGTTAAAAAATACAGTATTTATTCTCTGCTTTCTTTTGATTTTTTTTCATCCCTGGATGTCTAAGAAAAGCAGGCTGCACTGGCCTTTTCCTGCCCCTGCTGTGTGAAGCTGCAGTGGGCATCTGGAGTGTGGGTTTTGCTCCCCTTGGTTAGGGCTCCAGTGAAATGTCTCATGCAGTGCTCTGGGTGCTCCCTGTTTGTGGGGCGGGTGTCACCTGGAGGGGATCAGTCAAAGGAAGCCCTTGAATTTCGCACTCACCTGGATTCAACCTCAGGGGTGTGTTTCCAGTTTGGTTACCAGAACCAGCCAGTCTTTGCTTAAGTTCTGCCACCTGAGCTTCAGTGCTTTCAAGCCGTTGGTGGGCAGTGAACGAGGTGCTGTGAGTTTTGTTTGCTTGTACATGTTTGTGTTTTGTTCTTAGTTTTAACAGAGTCTCCTGTACTCACGTCCTCCCTGTCCTTGAACAATTCCCTCCTGTTTCTGGGGCTTTGCTCAGTGGTTGCAGAGGCTGGTCCAGGCTCCAGCTGGAAGTCACTGGGAGTTATGGCAGTGACCTCAGTAGCTCAACTGGGACTGTACTGGTTAGGAGGTGGATTAAGGTAACTGGTGAGGAAAGTGCTTCAGGTACTTTCCATTCCACACTCGGTAAACAGTAACTCCATTATGAAATACTGTTTCACCATTGAATAAATTGGTGTGGTTTTGTTTTCCTTGCTTGCTGTCATTGGTTAGTTGCTTTCTTCCTAACTTGCGATGTCCAGTTTGAAATACTGTTTCCTGTTGGCTTGAAATAAACCCTTCTGCAGCATTTGCCTGTTTTATGTTGCCTACAGAGAGCAAAATGTATCCTCAAATGTTTCAATCTGTTGCTAAGGTTGGGATGGTAGTTCCGTAGCAACACAGAGATACCACAGGTGTTAGAATAATCTCTTTAGTAGAGAGTTGGTGGTTTGGTGGTTTCTGTGTTTCTCCCCTTCCTGTTTACTAGAGTAAAATGTGTTCAGGACTCAGTTTTGCAACTCGCATGCAAACAGAGGCATGCATGCATACCTGTGTCCCTTAGTGGTCAAATATTTGTAGTCAAATATAAGCAAGAGTTGCTCAGGCTAGAATTTTCCAGACTGAGTGTTGCTTAGAAATATTTTGCTTTGCAGCATGCAGTTTAAACAAATCTAGGATGTGGCAAGTCATCACTTCATCAAGTTCATGCTCTTTTAGAAAATCTAAGCATGATGTGTGAGAGATTTTTGTACAGGATTGATTTGGAGACACCTTTGTTAACTAAATGTCACCTTTTTCTGTGTGCTCAGTTGTTTGCAATAGGATGAAGATGCAGACATGTAAGAGCTCAAGTAAAACAGCACACTGAGAATAACCTGTGGTTCTTCAGAGCCACTGAGTGTCTTCATTAGGACATGGAGGGCAGACATGGATGTTAAAATCTGTCAAGAATAGTCTTATGAATATGATTGGGCTAGGGTGGGTTTTTTTACAGCCTTTGTATTTTCATTAGAATTGTTAAAGTGAAAAGGGTCTTAAAATAAAGGTTCTGTCGTCCTAAAGTGTTCCATGTTACTAGAAAATGAAAGTATTTGGTAACAATAGTTCTTTGAGTGGGTTTTATAAATATTGGTTCTGTAAAACTAATATATAGTGTTCTTTTAATTTCTGTTCGGTGTTCTGAATGGAATTACCTGTGATAGGAGAGACTGATGGTGCTGGGCAGTTACAGCGTGAGTTCCTGCATGTTCCTCTTGGCAATGGTGGAATTATTTAACAATCACTCTCCATTTTTAGTGTTTTATGAGTGCAAAAACTTAAAATTCAGCTTTTTTTTTTTTTAAGGACTCTTCATATTCGGCTGGCCTTGTTTTGTCTCAGTGAATGTGCAATGTTAATAATTTCATCCCATGCCAAATTACTAAGGATGCTCGTGCAGGAGGACTGCACTCTGAGTTTTGCATTATGGAAATATTATGTTGATGGCAGGTGTGTTGAATCCATCTCTGTAGCATTATGCTTTAGCTCTGATCCTCTCAGCCAGCTTTTTAGAGGTCATGTGCCTCCGTGTGTAACTGGTGGACTTCCTTGGGCCAGGTTTGGAGGGAGTGGGTGGAGTTTCTGAATGGGTTTAACATGCCTGCTTTGTATTCAAGTGGATTACCTATGTTAGAATTTAATTTAAATGTATTGATCCCTGCCTAAGGAGGTATCCAAATTACCCATAAGTGATGATCAGCCCAGGGATCAGCCAGTGGGAGGCTAAACTGCAAACATTTATATTGAAGTTTATGTCTGTGCAAACACTTATGTTGTTGTTTTGTATTCAGATCAGCTTGTACAGTGTTTCAGCTTCAGTGGCTGGTTTATGGTGTTTTTAAGTTGGACTCAATGATCTTACTGTCTATTCCAACCTTAGTGATGCTATGATTGTGTGAACCTAACTGATGAAAAATTAAACAAAGCCTCAGGGTCTAGAAGAAAGGTGCTCTGCCTGTGTGGATGTAGATTCAACTCCCAGCTTTACAGAACGCTGCTTGTGTGGCCTCGTCCTGGAGGAGGAAAACACGGGCTGGCTTTTATTTATGGTAAATAAATGGTCCCTGGGTAGGGACCAGGTTTGTGGGTACCACTGCCTGGCAGACAACAAACACACGTCTTGAAGCTGCACTGAGAGGTGATGTTTGCCTCAAGCCCATGTCTGTTTGTGGTTTGGGGTTCTTTTAGTGACAGGGTGACTCTCCTGGGTAGAGCAGTCACTGGAAGGAGTTTGAAGGTTTAAAGGGCATTCATAACTTGGTAAGTGACTTGCTGAGGAATACAGAAGAGAAGGTGTATTTGAAGAAAAGCATGAGATGGTTTTTTTGCCACGATATCTGCTGGGGATTACTGTGACTAAGGAGATGGCATAAATGTACTTTGCTGTGACATTCTTATTGCAATACCAGAGCAAAAAGTGGCTGTTGTATACAGCTTCTGAGTGTAGGTCATGTGCCTGGCATCACCCTGTGCAGGGCTCCCAGGAGCAGGCGAGCTCTTCTCTCTGTTTCCGTTTCAGTTGTGAATTCGTGTGAGCCAAACCCGAAACTGCCGGTTGACAGAACAGCTGCCAGCCCTCGAGGTACCCAGGAGGGTTGTGCAGGCACCTTTCCTGCCCCAGGAGAAGAGACCCTCCTGCTTCAGCTGTCTGATAGACCCTGAATGGGTGGGATGGGTGGTCCAGGTCTGGACAGTGATGGTTAGGTTCTGTCACCAGTGCCACGGGCTGGGGTTGTGCCTGGCTCGCTTTGCAGCAGCTGGTTCTGTTTTGGAGCAGTTGGTGGATGGAGCCTATTTTATCTTCTTTCTGCTACATCAGTAATGGGGATAATTTCTCTGTGAGCTGCGCACAGCTGTGGCCCAAAACCTGTGCTCAGCCTGAGGAAGTCAGTGAAAGGTGACGTTTCCCACAGCTCAGTGCTCACTTGCCAGCAGTGGAAGCAGCTTCTGCTGCTTCAGTTCTGTGCATTTTATTTTTAAGGATTTAACACAGATATTTATGAAGTCCTTTGGTTTGCATGTATCAGCATAAATAAAAGTATCTTCTGAACATACCTAGTTGCAAGCCTAATATTTCTTTTAGGATTACCAATCTCCTCAAGTAGTCCTTCTGTGTGTGTATGAAGGGGAAAAAAAGAAACAAACCCCCAAACCTTGGCCATTCCAGCTGCTGATTGTGAGCGTAAGTCCTTGAGAAGAAGCTTTTCTGTTATCCCTAATGCTCTAAAGCTTGCTGAATAAACAAAATGAACACAGATGTTTCCTCGCTGGTGATACAGTTCATAAGAAAACTTTACTCAAGGCAGTGCTCATCTGCAACTTAAACTTCTGTGTGCAGAGATCTGTGGGCCAAACAACTCAGTCCTCCCCAAGGAAACTTCCCATGAATTTGAACAGACTTGCTGAGTAATACCTTTTGTGTTAACAGTTTATTAATCAATTAATGAATTACCCAGATGTGTTTATATTAGCCAAAAGCTCGTTTCTTGTCACATGGAAATGCTGTGAGGATGCTGCAATGTGCTGCTGAGGTCAAGTCCCATCCTTGGAGGAATGACCATGTGAACAGGCATTTATTTGCCTGCAGTTCTGGGGGCAGTTACGTGGCTCATAGTTGAGCAAAACCAGAATCAAAATCAGTACTGTACAGAAACCTTTTTCAGGTGTTTTAATTCCGGGTAAACTCAGGTTATGCTGGTTTTAACAGTTTTGTAAGAAAGTTTGTTCGCACGATGAAAGAGGAATAATTATGAATTGGTTGCAGTCTGTATTTAGTGACAAAGCAACTCTTTGCTATTACTCTGCTGAAGTTGCCTCTCTGCTTACTCTTCTTGCAATTACTCTCCTTGTTTAGGCAATTTTTTGCGAGATGAAGATTTTTAGGTTTATAGAGCAGAGTTTGACAATGTGGGTGTGAAGGGGAAGCCAGAAACGATGTCCAGATCTTCGGAGAAGCTGAGCCAAAGCAGTGGATGTGCCCTGGGGGCAGAGGGGGTGTCCAGGGTGCCCTGATCTTAGGCAGCTTTCACAATTTGCCTGCAGATGAGGGCATGGTTTGTAGAGAAGAGCAGGAGTATGTTAAGGCTTAGGGCAAGCTTGAGGAGTCTGACCTCTTAGACTCTGCAGGACCTGCTGTTGTGTTTAAAAAATAAAAAAGAAAGACTTGGCATATGTTTGCGAGGACGCGTGTTTCAATAATGAGTTCAGACGACGTGTTTCCTGGATTTTAGAGGTATCAGTTGCTACTGGATGGTAACTTAAGTCACTTTGCTCATGAGAAGTTTGAAGCAACTTGTGTAGGATTAAATTATTTTAGAGCAGCTGATTTCTGTTACTATGCCACTAGCTCCTGACTTCTTGGTGACTCTGTTGCTGCGGTTATGCAGAATCCCTTTTTGCCGAAAACGTGCGGGTCCGTTCCCCGCCGGGCCGAGCTGCGGTGGGGCCGGGCAGGGACAGGGCAGTGCTCAGCTCGGTGCTCAGCTCGGTGCGGGGTCTCAGCTCGGTGCGGGGTCTCAGCTCGGTGCTCAGCTCGGTGCTGGGTCTCAGCCCGGTGCCACGGCCGAGGTGGCCGTCCCGGAGTGTCGGGGACGCTGCAGCTGCTCCTCCAGCCGCCCGTGATCCCGCACAGCGCAGCACAGCTCCGCTGCTGCCGAGATAACCTTGCTGTTTGGATTCTTTCTCCCTCAGCACGCCATGGAAACCTGCTTTCATGTCCGTGTCTGTGCTCCCTCTCTGCTCCCATCTTTCTTCTTTCTAAAGATCAGATTTTCCTGGTTTTCCTTTCATTTTTTATTCTCACTGATGTGTATCTCTACTTCTGTTCTTCTGTCCTTTTTCTGAACAAAGATAATATATTGTTTCTGAGCATTTGAGTAACAGTTTTGTCACCTTTTTGCGGAGATAGACCAACTTTGATCAATAGCAAAAGAAAGTGCACTTGCATACTCTGTAGAGTGTCTTTGTAGCTGGTGCTTAGCATATTGCCTCTGGAAATGTGTTTCTAGCATGTAGCTTTTATTTGTGCAGCAAGGGACCCTGGCAAGTGCCTCGTGTTTGATATGAACTCACAGTCCTTTCAGATAGTGAATAATATGAGTGAGGGCGTATCAACATCATCCCAAAGAGCACTGCAGTTTATGCCCTGCAATGGCAGCACAATATGGTGTGGCATAAAGAGAAGGTTGCAAACAGCATTTGAAATACTATAAACTGTATTAACAGTAAAAGCAATTAAATGGGGAAGGAATTTCTTAGGAAAACTGTGAATTTTCTGATGTGGAGTTCTCTTAAACGAAGACTAGAGTCTCTAGGGGAACTGGAAGTTAGTACAGGTATCACAAGGTAACGTTCTGGCCTTAGTGGGACATGTCTGTGCTTGTGGTGTGGTGGAACATCAAAGGGCAGACGGGCAGTGGAGGCTTTAGGTGAAGTACTATTCTTGATACATTGTGTGTGATTCATCCACATCACTGGGCAGGAGCTTTACATGGTGCTATTTTTTCTGTTAGCTGGGCTCAGGGACGCTGTGCTTGACATTTCTAATTTCTACCTTTTCAAGATCACTTACGAGTTAAAACAAAATGACAATGTCTGTTATCCTTTCATATGTAGCATCCAATATGTAGCGAATTCTCAGCTCCTCTGAAGCTGGTGGAAAAATTCCCAATTACAAAATCACAGAATCACAGAATTAACTAGGTTGGAAAAGACCTTTGAGATCATCAAGTCCAACCTATTATTTTGAAGGACGTAAGATTTCACCTTAAGGCTTGTTGGCTCCAGCTTTTGTCCTTTGAGTTATAAAGTCCTGGCACAGCTGTAAGACCTGAAATATTTAGTAGTGATTGGTAGTGACTGACTGCAGTCAGAGTCACCTGGAGCCTTTCACCAAGCTGCCATTCTGTTCTCTAAGCTCAGGCTGATGTTTCCTTTAACATTTCTTGCTCGGAATCAAGTTCAGTTTTGGTTCACGTCGGTGAAGAGGCAATTCAAGCCCTGCCCTAAGCTCAGGCAGTGCAGTGGTGCTGTGCTGTGGCATTTATCCCGTGGCAGATGCACCCACGTCCTCAGCTGATGTTTAGGCTTCTTTTGCCAGTGCAAAGCATTTATGGATTTTTCCCCCTGATTATGAGATGCACTTGTCTCAAGCACGGTATAAACAAATGCACTTGGAATAAATGCTTCTCCCCTGTGCCCCATTTGTTGACAAATCAACCCTTACTCAAATACGCATGTACATATGTACATATATGCATTTATCTACACAGATATGGTTATGTGCATATATATGCATATCTGTATGCTGGAGGAGGCTGCTTGCTATGTGGAAATCGGAGATCAAAGGGTGACGGCTCTCCCTGAAAGGCAGGAGGGTGTCAGCCCAGCCCAGCTGCTGAATAAAAAGATTGATGTGGGACTTTGATGCTGCATGAAGCAGCTTTAGATTCCCAGTGAACGTTGTTTTGTTGCATAGAGGAAGTCAAGGACACCAAATCTGTGGAGAGCGAATCTTGAGGAAAAAGAACTTCAACAAATAACAAGATGAAATTTGTATTCATACACAGCTCAGGTGTTTGGAGATATGGGCTGTGTGCAGAGTTCTGCTGCTGTGACAAACCAGCTTTTTGTTCTTAACAAAATTGTTGCTATTAGTCTCTTGCAGCACATCCAAAAGCTCCTGTCACATTTGATTTCAGGTTAAAGCTGTATAAAGCCTTCAGGTGTTTTTAAAAGGAACTTTAAATTTTCCTACTCTGTTAGTTGAGAAGTGGTGTCTGCCTGCTACTTTTTTTTTCTCCCTTTTTGAAACTTTTTTCCTTAGTATTTATAACAAAAACTGCCAACTAAGTTTTGTTTCATGTTCACTCCGTGACAAAGTACGTAACTGGCACAAAGTTTTCTTTTGTAGCTGAAAGAGAAAGCACAATAAAGTAAAGGTTTGGAAAGGGAAGTAGTCTGTCTTTATCTAAAACAAATGTTGATAATCTGGTGACCTTTCTAACAGCATTAAAGTGGGATATCTTGTATTTATTTGCAGTCTCCTTGGTTATAGAGGTCGTAGTGGGATCCTGCTCATCTCTTGCCAATTTCTGTACTTTCCCCCCGCAGTGTTTACGTTCGTGTCATCAGGAGTTTGGAGAATAAACAGTTCAGTTTCTGCAAAGGAGAATGAACTTATCAGCAAAATAGATGATAAAGAGGTGAGGAATTATGAGTCTACAGGGTAGTGATGAGCAGTTCCATTCCGGAGCTGTTGACAGGACACTGCTAGAGAAAGATGTCAGAAAGTGAAGAGCAGCATCCTGCCATGATTGGGCATTGCCTGAAAGATTATAAATAAATATTAAAAGTAAATTACCCATTTTTATTGTTGTGATGCATTTGTTGAGAGTTCCCTCTGAGGTTCTAAAACCTGGGATAAGATTGGTAGCATTTCTTTGTATCACCAAGATAATGGCTTTGTTTTAAAAGCTGTATTAAAAATCTCTCAGTCAAGTACGTCGCTGCTCCTCCTTTCTCGGCTCGCTTTTGCTCCTCTGCTCTGCAGGGACCTGAGGAAGTGTTTCCCGGTGTGCTTGGGCTGTGTCTCGGCGGCAGACAGGGAGTGTCTCCAGGAGGAAAGGGCCGGGTGTCCTGGTGGTGAGGAGGGATGGCAGCACCGTGATTTGAGAGATGCTGGGCAGAGCTTTGCGGTCTCGGCTGAGGTGAGGACTGAGCAGGATGCCTGGGGTGGAGGGGTGACACCAGCCCAAACCGTACCGGGCCGGTGCACAAGGAAACTCCTCCTTACCCTTTTGGCACCTGCGTTTCCAGTTGCCTGCTGGCATCTTTCTAACTTGAAAAAATTGAAAGGACGGCTAGGACAGCAAAATGCAATATGCAACGACCTCTGAGCCTTCTCCCAGAAAGCAGAGCATGTTTGCAGTTAGAAAAGTATATTATTTTATGCTCCAGATTAAGTCCTGTAGTAAACTTGGAGAAATACAAGATGACATAGCAAGTGAGGTGCTGACCTTGTTAGTTTTTCTTTGTCATCTGGCAGTTTTTCAGAATCTCTCGCTGTATTCATTATTTGTTCTCTATTTAAATTAGTTCTTGCTGCCACATTTCAGTTGGTAACGCCGTCTTTAGAATTTTAAACCATATTTAAAATGTATCTTAGGGTAAGAATATATAATGAACCAATCACTATTCATGATAAAGCAGCCAAAGATGGATAAATTAATACTGTGTGAAGAGTCTGTAGTTTTTTAATTTCAAATTAATTCATAGCCTGAATTATTTTTTGATTACTAAAGCATTGATAATTTAATAAACCTTGAATTTCTGAGTTCTAGCAAGAATTTCAAATTAATGTTACAAGTTGCAGTTCAGGCCTCAGTGAAGTTGTACAGCACCTCTGCAGTAACTTTACCTCAGTTAAATTAAAAATAGAGTGATCTTTGTCTTTGTTCCTGTAGAGAAGGGAACTCTGCTCTGAAGCCTTGTGGGCCAGACCCTGCACGGGTGACTTTTGTTCTGCACAGAGCAGGAGCAGCTCCTCTCATTGTCCTGTGTCTCCTCCTGCCTTCAGAGGATGTTACAGTTTATTACTGGGAGTGGGAGAAAGGATCAGCCGATGCTGGGAGCCCTCTTGGCTCTGCAGGGGTAATACTGGATACAAGGGGACAGAACCTGGAAGTTTTATTCTTGCTGACCATTTTTTGTGGCCTTTGGTGGCCTCTGTGCCTCATTTTCTTTCTGGATTGAGTCTTTTGTCTCTTTGGATCTTGTAAGTTTTCTTTGAAGCAGGAATGTTATTTTATTATATGTTCAGCACAGAGAGGCCCCCACTCCAGTGGGGTTATTCAGGGGCTTTTTGTTACGGGTAGTGATGGTCTGTATTGTAAAAAAGGCAAAGCAAACAAACCCAGAGAGGAGAATGTGCTTCTGGTGTGAAGGCAGCTTTGTGCATAAATATCTGTCTGACTTCAGGAAACTGCAGTTTCTTACAAAAGAAATGTTTAGCTGCAGCTTTCCAAACACGTCCAGATTTTCATTTTTTCTCCTCTTCCTCCCTGTGTATAAATGGTTCAGGAAAATGCCTCTTCCAAATGACTATTCTGCTATTTTAACAGAGGTAATTGGTCCTAAGACTTTTACTGAGCTAACAGCAGAGGCAGGCTGCTTGTTTTCTATTCAAACCTCTTGGATCTGACTGCAAGACTCTTGGAGCTTTATTGTTATCTCCTGAAATTGTGCTTAGTGGGGTTTACCTTCGCATTGCTCTACCAGTTTGTCTTCAGAGCTCTGTTGCTCTATTTGCATCCATCTTTGAAGAGATGTGCTACAGCATCCTATTTACTGGGAGTTTTGATCCATTCCTGTCTCCCAGCAGAGCGATTTACAGACATGGGTTGGTGTTGCTGTTTGCTGCTTTCAGAAATGCAGAGTCATGTTGGCAACGAAATGCTGTGGTTTCCTAACCATGGTAGTTAAACCAGTCCATGAACTGCAGGGATGGTAAACCTTTTAAAAATTGAATTTTAGCTCATAGAGGTCTATTACTCTGTGAGGAATAAATTACTTTTTGTTACATTGTCTGCTACGATGTTCTTCCTTTAGCTTTCTGATTATCCATCAGCTTGTCAAACTTCTCCCTTTGCCATTTATCCTTTTATTTTAAACACCTCATAAGTTCTGATAGATTTGCCAAATTTTCCTAGTTTGGAAGAGAACAACTTTGGGAGCTCTGAAACAGTTGCTACAATACAATACCATGAGAAAATACTGTGGTTCTGAATACAAATTCAAATAAAAATTGGTAGGGAACATTAATTTTCTGCTAAATGCTGTAACATAAGATTCTCAGGGATCTCACATAAATGCTTAATTCCTACAAACAAAGCCCCGAGAAGACACTTTATCTGACTCATTCAAAGTTAAAAAAAGAATTAGTGCTCTCTTTAGAGTGAACCTGCAGGAGTTTGGAAAGTTGCACTGTTAATGTGATCGATTTTTATGTCAAGGATAAATTTTTCCTTCAACATCCAAGTGCAAAGGTTCACACGCCTGCATGGAATAACTAATAAGTGTGTGTGATTTCAAAGTCTTGAGGAGGCAAAGGAGCAGAGCGTTGCCATACAAAAATGCCTGGTTTGTTTCTCTGGAGAGCAAGAGGCCTGGTGTGGACTCTGTCAGGGAGAAACTTGTGTGAGGTGACGATCCCAAGCCCCAAATTAGGATGTACTACTCTTGCTCCTTACTGTGTTGTTTGGAAATACTTTCAACATTGCTTACCTACTTAAAATCAGTTTCACACAGTGTGGGTTAGTGTGACAGAAGCCTTCCATGCTGCTGCTTGGGTAACAGAAAGATGAGTAAATGACAAGGCAAGAGTTCTGTTGGGTATAGGGAACTGTTCTGTGCTAGAACATTGCTGTTTCACCTGCCTGTTGAGAAAAGGATGGGTTTCTCATACAGTTTTTCACTGCAAATCTAATTCATGCATGGCTGAAAGTCTTGTGCAAAGGGACTCTAAATGTTACGCAGGGGATTCCCCGAGGAAGTTTGATAAACAAAGCAGCAATATAGGTTATTGCATGTTCATTATGTGTTTGTAGGTCTTTATTTTAAAAGGGAATTTAGATGTGTCCTACAATGCAGATTTTGAGATTCTGATCTTTTGGATAAGGTAGCAGGGGGATTGTTAATGAAAACTGTGTTGGGTGCAGCAAGGACTGTGGGTTTCCCAGCGCTTGAAATGATTGATGGAAGGAGACGAGCAGAAAAGCAAGCAGCAGAGGATTATGTTTCAGGGCAGAGCTTAAGCTTTCAGAAGGAGAAAGATTTTATTTTTGCTGAAGTGCCTGTCATGGAGATGATGCTAGTGCAGGGTGCTTCGCTGTGTTCTGCCAGCCCCTGCAGACAGGCGGATGCTCAAGAAGACGAGCTCCCATCTGTGCTTCCTGTAAAAATCTTTCTCAGCTTCCCACTTTTAAACTTACTATCTTATGTCATATCTCTACCTCTTCCTCCCTTTCCCTGGCTGTTATCCCTGCTCCTCGTCCTCTAACCACCCTTGGTTTTAGTTTTCCTCTCTCTCCCCGTGGCTCCCGCTGCACTTGGCTGTGCCGGTGCGGAGCCCCAGCCCAGCCCTGCTGGGTGCTCGTGGCACCCGGTGCCAGAGGCTGGGCCATGGCTGAGCCAGTTCCTGTTTGCTCTGACTGCTGCCTGCTGGCCCCAAAACGGCACAAAATGGCCCAAAATGGCCCAGCTGTGGAGCCGCCCAGCCGCGGCTCCTGACACCTTCTGCAGCAGGGGAAACGTGGACCAGCAGCACACAGAGGTGGGAATGTTAAGGGTTAATGTGCCAGGCAAGTTACTGCCATGGACCCCCAAAAGGTGGCTCTCAAAAGTGCTGCTTCTGCCTCTTGGAGGGGCAGAGTTGTCTCTGGGGAAGTTTCCTAACGTTTGTTGGCAAATAGAGCGAATTCTTGCATAAAGAAACTGCCTGAATTTTCAGGGCAGTAAACTCAGCCCTAGTCTGTGTCTCAGCCAGGGTCCTGAGGAATTTCACATACAGACTGGGCAGTCCGTGTAGAATATCTGACTTTTTATTGATTTATTAACAGAGCAGTTAACATTGGAAAATGCTGTTTTGCTGAGAATAGCACACGTTCATGTGTGAAAACTCAGTGTAAGATTTTAAAGAGCTAGAGACCAGAAGAGGCACTACTGCACTGCCACCCTCCTGGCATTGTTGTCATCTTCTGTTCTACCCCATCAGTTAGGATATAGTCTGAACATACAATACCTGGTAATGACTGTACATGTGGGGTAATGTGGGCATTAGGTAAATTCTTTATGTTCTAACGTGAAAGCATAGAAAATGTTCAAGAAATCTTATCTAGAATTTTCATAGAACTAAATTCAAAATTTTCAACTTCTGTTTGATATTAAGAATTATGGTTAATTTAATAGCATCAGAGTTTCTTTGTGCTGCAAGATCCATTTTTTGTCCCTGTCTGCAACAACAGTTGAGCAGATACTTGCTTGAACTCCAACAGCAGTGTCTGGAGTTTTGTTTTACTGTTTTACTGTGTGGAAAGGTGTAAGACAATGTCTGTGCTTTTACCAAATAGAAGGAATTTCATCAGGAAATGTCTCCACTCCAAATACATCCAGGTTTTCTTTACTGCAATCAATACAGTTATTCATGGATTTCTGCTCCCAGCTCTCTCGTGGCTATATTTAACATATGTCATTGTACTGGGCTACACAGTTGTAAGAAAGTTGTTATTGTTGTAGAGATGAGTGCTGCAGTGAGGCCAGGGCTGAGCACAGCTGGGGAGCTGCAGGAACGTCTCCTGCCCCTGTAAACACGAGCGGGGTTGCTCTGTGTGTTGGCTTTTGCTGAGGGCTGGTTTACATTCCTGTAGTGGCTGAAGTTGGCCAGCTCAGCACATCACCCATGGTGTACGTTCAGCACCTCACAGCTTTGCATAAATAATTGCTCAGGTAATCTGTGTAGTTTGTGTAGTGCTGAAAACAATTTGCTTCTGCTGCTGCCGATGCCTATAGCATTGTATATCTGCTTGTTGTGATGACGTGTCCTCTGTTGACAGAACTGATTTATTTTATTTTATTTTTCAGGAATTTTGAGTGTTCTAAAATAAAGTGACTTTTTCTTTTAAAGGTCAGTGGTTACACAGACACAATTAGGAGCATCTCGTCTGTTTTTATTGACAGGGATGAACCAACTTCACATGTGAGAAGCAAATAGTAAATTTTATTTTTTTCTGTCACTCTTCTGTTGTCTCCAATTGATTTTCTGTTGAAATGTGATGCTAGGCAGTCGAGATACAAGATTTAAAATGAAGACTGCTCCCAAGCTGAGCTTTGGGATTTTGGGTGTACATATGTGGAACTCACTTCATTACGGGTGCAACCACGCACAACTTTCAACAACTTCAATAGAGTGCAGATCTCTGGCACCATCCAGAGGGCATTTGCCACTTCTTAGTTAAGTCCCAGTTGAATATTTGTTAACACTTGTAATTTTGAAGAGCGTTTGACACTTAGGCATACAGATGCCATTGGTTTTGAGTGGAGTTGGCTCCTTTTGGAAACCTCAGTGGAGTGTCCTTCAGTGAGATTCCTTCATTGGGGTCACCACTGCCTCCCACTTCCATCACCTTGGGGTGCCCTTGTTTCTCTCATGTGTTTTCCCACTTAGTGCCCTGCCAGCATTACCGGCAAGAAGTTTTATTGCTGCATTCTACAAACACAGCATTTAAACAACAACAACAGCAAGTCTGAGGTATTGCACGTTTTCTCAGGAAATGCTGCTGTGCCTGGGGCCTGGGGTCCGTGCTGGATTGAGGCACTTTGGCTTTGGGATGGGTGTCAGTGGTGTGGCTGTGCTTCCTGGGGCAGGGCAGGCCAGGAGAACATGGCCAGGCAGCCTGGAGTGGAGGCCATCTGTCCTGGAGTGGAGGAGGTCATCCATCCTGGAGTGGAGGTCATCCATTCTGGAGTGGAGGAGGTCATCCATCCTGGAGTGGAGGAGGTCATCCGTCCTGGAGTGGAGGTCATCCATCCTGAGGTGGAGGTCATCCATCCTGGAGTGGAGGCCATTCATCCTGAGGTGGAGGTCATCCATCCTGGAGTGGAGGCCATCCATCCTGGAGTGGAGGCCATCCATCCTGGAGTGGAGGCNCCTGGGGGGGGGGTCATGCGTGCTGGAGTGGAGGCCATCCATCCTGGAGTGGAGGTCATCCGTCCTGGAGTGGAGGCCATCCATCCTGGAGTGGAGGTCATCCATCCTGGAGTGGAGGAGGTCATCCGTCCTGGAGTGGAGGTCATCCATCCTGGAGTGGAGGAGGTCATCCGTCCTGGAGTGGAGGTCATCCATCCTGAGGTGGAGGTCATCCACCCTCCTTACAGTTTTGATTTACTAGGCCAATGAGGAGTTAGGATTATATTAATTTCAGGTGTCATCCCTTTAGGATAAAGCCATATTACATGATTTTGAAAAAGAAGATAAATGCAGAGATTATGACAAAAGCAATGTTTGTCATTTCAGTTGCTCTTGCAGACAACAGATTGCAACTTGACAAGAAAATGGGGTTGCAGCCTTTCTTGAAATGCTGTCGCACCTGTTTTTGTGGCAAGCGTTTGAACTCTGAAAGGGTGAGAGCCCTCAGGCAGAGGAGGTACCCCCACGATATTTTGCTGAGGTTGGGTTTTAGTTTGAATTTGAAATATCTGGGGGGTTTTATCCCATCAAATTGTTTTAGATTGGATTAGGTTAGAGTAATCGACTTCATAGTAATGCTGGAAATCTGTAAAATGATCTGGTAAAAAGATTCCTGATTTTCTTTGACCTCAGTACAAGTGCAGAGCCTTGGAAATGTGTATGAATGTGCTGCCACATCTGATGAGGAAACAAAAGGCACACCCGAGGCCTCACAAAGGCTTGGTGGCAGATCTACATTAAGGAATCAAGACCTCATCTCTTGGCTGCCTGAATCTGCCCTCATTTGTCTGGATCCATGTTTTCTTTTCAACAACGAAGACACCTCTCTCTCCGTATTATCCACAGATAATTCTACATGTAGCCATTGCAGGTAGTCTCAGCAGCTTTGAAAAATTCATTTATTTGCCAAATGCATGGAAAACTGCAGCTGCTGGCTGGCTCTCCAATGGTGATGGAAGGGTTTGAACATGGTCAGCAGTTCATTTTGTGTGTGCATCATTCATCTTTACCAAAACCCAGCCATGTTTCTCTCTCTGGGTTGCCAGGCCTGGTGTCCCAGCCTGGCTGGGATCAGAGCCTGTGGCTTGGGCTGGAGCAGCTGCAAGAGCAGCAGAGCTGCTTTGTAGGAGCAACTCTGTTCCTGATGTTTTCAACTTGATCACCTAAACACTATTAACACTTTTATCTTAGCCCTCCTCTCCTTTTTTTTTAGGTCACCTGACTAAGCCTGAAAGTGGAAGTACAACTTTCATGCTTGAAGTGATATGGTTATTGCAATAAGGATTTCACTAAATTCACAGCTGGCTGTGGTTTGCATAGTGAGCATAAATTAAGCTCAGTGAGCTCTCTGTGTTACCTCCCTGACATAAAAGCTACGTCAGGCAGAAATACTGAAATACACCCTGCAGAAATCCCCAACAAGTCCTCTCCTGCTAAGCACTCTGTGTAGGTTGGTTTAAGTTATTAATAAGTTGCTTATCCTTGTTATTTTCTGATCCGTGGGCAGGCAGTTGTGATTTTGTAAGCTACACAATTCAAATTGCTCTTGGCCACAGTTTTTAATGACAGTATATAGAATATTTTAAGGAACATGTGTGACCCTGAGCTGGCTTCATGGGTAAAGTGGCCACGGTGTGCCAGGTCATCTGCGACAAGTGGTGCCACTGCCCTCCAGCTGCTGTGGGGAGGATGTGAATAAGAACATGTTAATTGAGTCTGTGAGTGATCAACTTAGCTCTGTTAATTTTGTATGAAGCAAAGCAAAGAGCTTTTGCATTACATATTGAGGTGTAGGAGGGCTTTGCTTCTTTTTAGCTGGAGATCTTTTATCACTTTCAGAATACTCTGTGATGGCACACTTCAGACTCCTGCTCATACTGATATTCTCACCTGACAGTAAAAAAGACTTGTAAATTAGGTTGCTTGCCTAACACCACTGTTGTGTTTTGCATTTGTTTATGGTTTTAAGCACTACACCAAGCAGGTGGCGTAACTCTTGGTCTGCCTTTGGTTCCTGTGGGAGCGGAGCAGTGCAGGATGGCTCTCTTTCCTCATGCTCCTGCACTGTAACTCCTCCTTTTTCGGGCTTTGTGTATTACTTTTCCTCAGCTGGCAATCAAAGATTCAGAGACTCATTTCCTTGCTTCCTTTTTCGGAAATGAGCTGTCTTTTTTAGCAGAACTTGAGGATACGGCCCGTGCATTGCTATTTAAAGATCCTGATTAGCACATGCTGAAGAAGGTCATGAAGTTTCTTAACCTTCAGTCCATTAAAACTGCAAAGAAGGGCATTAATTAAATTTCTGCTGAGCTTAGAACAATGCTATTTCTTGCTTACTGAGAAAGCCCTGTCTGTACGAGCTCTACCTGAGGGGGGAGAGGCTTTCTCCTGGCCTCTGAGGAATGAAGGAATGCAGAGGATGTGTTTGGTGGCTTTCAAAGACAGCTGTTTAAAAAGCCAGCAATTGCTGTTTTGATGATCCTTTCTTTACAAACCTACCCCTTATACCCTTTCCAAGGTTGGATCTGGTGACTTGCACTTTTTAAATTCAGATTAAAAACGTACCCGAGGTCAAATTCTGGTGTGATACAGATATGATACATGATAGGCATGAGCAGTGTCAGCTCACACATGCATGCACGATAGGGCATGAGCAGTGTTAGCTCATATTCAAGTAGACTTATGGTTCATTTCCCCTGAAATGTTCAGTTTATTTTCAATCAAAATAGTACCACGACACCATTACATTAAATGTTTTTTTTTAAAGGTTTATTAGTAGACTCTTTAAAACAAATACAGTCATTGCCTTAGAAAGATCTGAACACTGTTGATTCAATTGACAGATTTTGCTGTGGAAATTTTGTATTTTAAAACTTGTTACATCTCTAAAACTACAATTACTCTAGGAGGGAGATAATGTTGAAAAACGGTTATTTTTCAAATACAGAGATCTTGTTATTTATAGTTTGAGGGGTGTTTGATATGCATTGACTTTACTTAAAGGAACTGTTGCTCACGGAAGCTACCAAAAGAATGAGCTGAGATGTGTTTCCTCTTAGATAAAACTGAATTTCCTATCTGCTGCCCAGCAGTCACCTGTCAGTTGCAGAATTGTTAGAATGAGAAATACTTTCTTCAGATTTTTATTTCTTTTGTCTGAAACACTTGTGTCTTGTGTAATATTGCCATTAGCAATGTAATGTTCAGTAAATTATCTGCCTCTGACAGAGCAACAGTGTTTATTTATGCTTTAGATCAGTGATGGTATTTCAAGAAAGGAGATGTTGAACATGTAGCAATTTTTTTTTTTTTTTTTTTTTTTTAATAAGCCTGGGTGATCAGTCTGCACTCTTCTCAGATGTGCTTGTTTGTTCCAGCAAGTAGGAAACTTTTGCTTATGCTTGGGTGAGAACCTGCCTGGAACTTCCCACTAGTTTACAGTCTTCATGTTCATTTACTTGAAGGTCTCACGTCAGAAACTGAAGTATGTCCTTCTCAGTTTTAGTTAAAAATCAAATAAGTAAACAAACAAAACCCACAAACAATCGTAAAGAAACAAACTCCAGTGATGTCCCTCAGTCTCTTTTGATGTGTGTTATGCAGGAGCTTTGCAGCTTGAAGCAGGTTACTCTGAGGTCTGGTTACTGCAGACTCAGGCCAAAGGCTGAGCCTTTATGGCTAAATTTAAATGCCTGTTTTTCTATCAGCCACGACTCTGTTACATGGAGGTTATATGCCTCTGTGCCAAAATATGTTGATAGTCTTGTAGCATGTCTTCTGCTCTCAGCATAACCTGAGAATAGTGTAACTCTGGTCTCCATAAGCAGCTATTGCATTTATTTAGATGTTTTATTACAGGCTTTACACAGAGCCTGTGTCAGCCTGTAAATTCAGCCTTCAGTTGCCAGCAAATAAGATGCTATGGAGGAGAACCTTTCAGCCCTGGGTTCTAGATGCAACAATAAGATACTTGTTTATATGTTTTTTCAGGCTGCATTCAGAGATGCTAAAAGTGTAGACAGATTTCAAATGATGATTTAATTGTTTACAAGTGAGTGTTTTCTGCAGCATACAAAAGAGATGAACTAATCCCCAAAGGCTTTTTGATATAACTTGAACAGATGATTTCCTGACATTGTTATATATCCTGGTTTAAGGCAATGAATAATTAGCTATTTGGGTTAAAAAAAAAATACCTTGAGAACTAGATGTCAGCTGAAAAGCTGTCAGTAAATTTGGAACAGCTTTGCATGTCAAGTTGATTATAGCAATGAATAAAAGGAATTACAGGAAAATGAACCATGCAGTGTGCAGTTTTAAACTTCAGTCTCCCCACAGTTTCTCCTGTCTCATTCTCCATATTCCTAGGGTGCCTGTGCTACTATCAAGCTGTGAGTTTGCTCTCACAAAATCCTGTACTGTGGGCAGCCTTTTCTTATTATTTACTCCTCTTCATTAATGTGCAGTGACTTGAAACTTTACATTCAAGGATTTCCCCCCTCCAGCCCCAGGTGCCATTAATAGCATCTTTTGTCTGAGTTCCTGAAATCTGGAAAGCCACTTAGGGCAGTGCTCCAGTTCCAGGCAGCTGCCTGGGGCCAGGCAGGCAGCTCGGCCTGCCCTGCACATCCTGCAAGCTGCCGTGTTCATCCTGCAGCAGCAGAGATCATTTTGTGTTCTCCGGAGTGCACGGGGTGTGACAGAGCAGTTGCTAGGTCTGAGCTGAATGTTTGTGAGAGGGGACTGAGTGAGTTGCAGGTAAAGAGTTGTGGGGCCTTTTGTGCACAGCCACAGCCAAAACCAACCCAATGCTCTTGGTAAAAAGGGGACTGTGGACGTACAAGCTAATTAGGATCTTACAAACCTGTTTCACTTGAGCAGATGGCAATGAATTAATGTTCTTTGGATTATTAAGCTTGAAAAGAAAATTGTGCATCTGTATTAAAGTTATGAATTTAGATGGGCTGAGATCCTCTGACACCTCCACGTGTGGAAGCAGCACTGACTGCAGTGCAGGGAATGGAGATGCTTTGGCAGGAACTGCAGGACTCGTGTTCGTGTTCTTACGTGAGCAGTTGTCACCGTGGCAGCTGAAGGCCAGTGCAAAATGAAGCTGCTGTGGGGCCTTCTGGATGACAACTGCTGTTTGCCAACACACAATACCTGTCTGAGGTGCAGAAGTGGCGGATTTTGTCTCTCTGTCCTCATGGTGACTGTAGTGAGCCAAAGCAGTGCTGGAAGTTCAGAAGAGAGAGGGAGCCTCTCCTGGCAGAGGCAGATGTGCTGTTTATGCAGAGGTGGCTTATTGAAAATAGATCACAGATGGTGTGACAGCAGTGATGCTCAGAAGAGGGGTTAGAGGGAAGGAAAAGAAGAAAAACCTGGAAGTGAAGGATTGGGATGAGAGGCTCCTCACTGACTGCTTCCCCGTTCAGGCAACGAGCAGCAGTTGCTTTGCACTGGGTATTACTGGACCCCTTTCTTTGCCTGGGCACATTCCTTGTCATAGCATCAAACGTGTGATGTGGAGCAAGGTTTGTGTAAGGATGGTTTGAAATCTTGGGGATTGGGTGCTGTTACTGTGTCCCACCTTAGTACAACCCCTGGGCTTCAGCTGGTCAGTTGCTCGTGTTGGAAATGAATAAATGAATAATGACCCTTTGGGGCTGCAGTGATTTCCACAGTGCTGCAGCACAAGTGCACCAGCACAGGGATTCAAACCTGAGCTCCTACAGTGTATTCCTAAGTACTTGG
The DNA here is from genome assembly GCA_013397915.1 of Daphoenositta chrysoptera. Lineage (NCBI taxonomy): Eukaryota > Metazoa > Chordata > Aves > Passeriformes > Daphoenositta > Daphoenositta chrysoptera. The sequence continues at coordinate 374,358 of VZRO01001393.1, read as the reverse complement.
CTGTTTATGAGGGGCTTAATAGCATCACATGAATGGATTGGTAGCTAAATGAAGGATTGACAAAGCTAATCTCTGTGAGAATCCTCTTTAATGAGTTAATGAGGTGTTCTTATGGGCTCCCTACACACACAGATGCTAATGAGAGTTTTTCTAACTTACCAAGTGATGAAACTTGGATCTGCATCCAGGCTGATAATAAAAATGATGGATAGGTTCTGTTATTTGGGAAAAATATGTTTTAGTTCTGGCATGAAAACTGCAGAAGGGAGCCAAAACTGCTGTTCTACCTGCATATTCTTTATTTTTTCCTGTAGCTTATTGATAAAGCTCAAAGGCTAGTGCTAAACCCTCAGTACTTCCAAAGCTGAAAATCAGCAGCTGTACTTAAAAGTAAATTATGCATTTTGTCCTTCAAAGATCAGTGTTACCAAATTCTGTGTCCAAAAATTTCATTCAAAATTTTTCAAAAAGTTGTTTGGTCGGGGGTTTTTTGTCATGTCTGTTGTTTGTCTGCTCGGACTTCTTGTTTGTTTCTTTCTTTTCTTTTCTCCTCCCCTGTCACAAAGATTGGAATGTAGAAGTTCCTGCAGAGGAAGTGTCTGCTCCTAAATGGATTTATCAGGGACTTTAATCCATAAACCCACAATTTTTTAAGCTGTATCAGGGAGATCATGGAAACACAGCTTGGTGGGATTTAAGGCATTGTGCTATTTTTAGTGGTGGGATTTTTTTTCCTGGCCGTGCTTGAATGGGAGCTCTCAGCTTCCTCTTGTCAGTGCCCTCCTGCATTCCTGACCTGTGCCAAGGCTGCGTTGCTGCCACACATCTGGCTTGGCCCGTGGGCAGCGCAGTTCTGTTTATTTTCGGGGTGGCCAGAGACGGGGGGGAGATGTGCAGAGTGAGGGGCAGGAGATGTGCAGTGCGAGGGGCAGATGTGCAGTGTGAGGAGGGGGAGATGTGCAGTGTGAGGGGCTGTTTGCTGGGCTGAGGGCGATGCCTGGCAGGCATCGTGTGTGCCCGGAGCCGTGCCCGGAGCCGTGCCCGGAGCCGTGCCCGGAGCTGTGCCCGGAGCTGTCAGAGCCTGCCGAGGGCCTGGAGCAGGGTCCTGGTGCTGGACGTGTCCTCCTCGGCTCACGCCTGCCTTGCGTCCGTCAGACACCATCGAGCTTTAATGCAATCATCAGATTTTGTTGGCGTGCTCTTTAATCCTCGTTCCAGGTCATTAATGAATTTGTTCAATATGACCTCCCCTCAGCTCAATACAGTGCCGTTTATCATTATCATTTGTTTACAGTCCTGCAGCCAGTTCTCAATTCCAGTGCTGTGCTTGCCCCTTCCCAAGTCTTTTTGAATTAATTTTTCAATTAGGATTTCATGAGACACAGATGCTGTCCTAAAATCCAGAAATTGTGACCTCCGCTGTGTATCCATTCTCTCTATAACTCTATCAAAGAACAAATAAGGCAATTAAATTTCTCTGGCAGGCTTTATTCTGTATGAAGCTATACAGGCTGCTTCTCGTTCTATTACCCTCAAGATTTTTAGCTGAATTTTCTTAACAAAGCTGATTTCCCTTGTCTTTTCCCTTTTCCTCTGGAAAGACCCAGGGCTGCGTTTGTAGCCTCTTGGTGTCCTGAGTTTATTCTTTTGAAAGATCCTTTTCAGGAGAATAGCAGGCTGGAGAGGCTGCGGGCACGGCCCCGCTCTGTGCCAGGCTGTGCCCCCCTCTGGGAGGTTGCAGAGGGGTTCAGAGGGTGAAGACGTGAAGCTGCTGCTCACAGCAGTGTTTGATCAGTCCCCAGCGTGGCGGGCACCGAGCAGCCGTGCTTTGCTCTGCTTTGACAGCGGGGACTGCTCGGGGTCTTTTTCTGTGTGCACTGCGAAATGTGGTGAAAACCTGCTTCCTCTCCGTTGTTGTTACTGGGGTTGTGCCAACACCACTGAGGCTGGCCCACCAGCATATCCGTGTCTTTTGCAAGTGCTTTGCCGTGGATTTCCAGCTCGATCACCTGTGATAGCTCCGAGTGCAGCCCTGGTGCCCACAGGCTGAATTCTGCTCACAGCAGAGCCCCACTCAGCAGTGGAGCTGGCCCTGCCCTGCTCTCTTCAGCTGCTCCTTTCACTTTGGAGCATGTTCCTTACTGTGCAGGCTTTAATTTTCTTCTGGTAACTTACTTGTCTGGAAACTTCAGATGAGCCTGATCTTTGAATTTGGTCAGGGCCTTCCTGCTGATTTTTTACACCGTGTCCTGTTTAAGATAATGTTCAGACAGATTCTTCTTGTAACAGATGACAACTGGAGTGCTTGTCAGACAGGACATTTTTTCCCTATAAATGCAATGCTTATGCTCTCAAGTGAATTAGTGTCTCCTTCCATGTGCATTTTTATGTAGCTGTTTAAGACACTTGGTTACTCTGTAAATATAGACTCCTCCAGCTCAATTAAAACGTTGCATAAGGCTATGTATCTTTTTTTTTTCCTCCTTTCCATCACTAGAACTACAAATAACCCACATCCACGAGTGTAATTACACTCAAAATCATACCCAGGCTGTACCTCCTGGGGTGCCCTCTTGGAGGCTTCCACAGCAGCATCCGCTGGGGAAGTGGGCATGGAACTGTGGTTCACAGCAGCAAGGGCGTGTGGGGCCTTCAGACGTGAGCTGGGGCACGGGGAAAAAGATCTTTGTCAGTGGCATCCGGTACACTTTGCCATCTCTGAGCAACCCAATTATATTGATCCGTTAGATTAGAGTGCCTTGTCTTCTTACACATTTGCATTTCATGCTGAAATTCGTTTGCCGCCTGAAACAAACCGTGCAGTTTGTTAGAACAGCTGAACAGCGCAGCAGAGCCGTGGCTCCTGCCAGCTCTCAATAAATTATTGAGAAAAGCAGGACAGCTGACCCTTGCTGTGGGGTGGTCAGATGTGCTGTTGTTGAGCACAGATACAGAAGGTGGTGTCGGAGCAGCTGTGCTGCACTCGGGTGTCAGGGCTGCAGGATAAGTGTGCCCGGAGTTAATAAGTTAAAACATTAACTGCCTGTCGCTCGTCCCTGTGAGACAGCAGGTCTGGCCTGGGGAGCTGGCATACTCAAAATGTCAGAGCAGGGCTCGGGCAGCAGCATCTCGGTGGCCAGACTTATTTTACAGACATCTGGGGCAGCTCCCTGCTGCTATCAGTGTGCTGCAGTCGCTGGCCCTGGCTGTGCTCACGGGTCTGTGCTGAGCTGGCGGCAGCAGACACTTTTCAGGTGGTAAAAGACACCAAAGATAAGAATAATTCCAGCTTCATTTGTAACTGGAACAGTATTTAATAGACAGAAGATTCAGTGTGTGGCTTGAATGTTCAGTAAGATGGTATGGATTGATTTTGGGTAATGGTTTTTATGGAGGTTTTAGGGAGTTCTGGGCTGTTTCTGGGCACTGTTACTGCAAGCTAAAGAATAGTAGCTGTTGCTGCAGTTTAGGTTCTGTAAATGACTACAGTCTTCTGTCCAACTCCTGCAGACAAGAGATCAGTTCTAGCTTTACTGAAAAGCAAGGAACTAGCAGGTCTGAGATTTAACTGAGCTGCTCTTCCACTGCTGGATAAGCGTGCAGTTGCTCATTTGGGAGAAGGCACAGACCCTCCGATTTTTGGCTTTGAAGGAGCTATACAGATTTATTTTACTAGCCAAGGATTAGAACAGTTTGTACCAAAGCCATCAGCTATCATGACAGCAAGGGTCTTGGGTACAGTAGTACTACCAAGTCTTTCCATCTTTGCTTCTTCATGCAAACATTCTTATGGAGCCTTTGAAGTTAGCCTAAGATCCAATCGGAAAAAATAAAAATAAAAAAAATTGGGTTAGTGCCATGCAGACCACCCTGGTAGTGCTCACTCCTTGCACACATTGGTGCAGCTTCTGATGGTGGGCAATGTGCTCAAAGTCAGATCTGCAGGACCGTTTTTGGGTGCCTTCTGAATTTGCTGTACCTTGCCCAGCAGCTCCTGCCCGGGCTGGCAGGACTGGCGCTGCCGGGAAGTGGCTCTTCCCCAAATAAGTCAGCGTGAGATAGCTGCTGGTGCAGAGGCAGCTGCTAATGTGACTTGTAGCTGGGGGCTGCAATTAAGGTTACTGAACACTTCCTGTAATGAGAGGCTGGGTTTGGGTGCAGGGACAGGTCTGCAGGGCAGCTCCGTGTTGGTGCCCGGCTGCTGCCACAGGTCACTGGTGTCACCAGCATCCCTGGGACATGGGGGTTGTCACCTGCCCTGGGCTCCCCTCGCTGCTGGAGAGGTGGCACAAACGGGGGGAAACGGCAGCCCAGGCAGTGCCTTCAGACCCTGTTGGTTTGTATTGCTTTTCGTTTCTATGAATACACAACGGTTTTGAGCCAAATTGGAGGTAGGACAGAAACCACAGGCTGGCAGGCGAACAAACCTCTGGGTCACAGAATGAGTCAGCAGAAGGGACAAGCGACAGTGCCCTGGGATAGCTGTAACCCTGCTCTGCAAATTGTAACAGCAGCACTGCCCACACAGGGAGCTGCTCTTCTGTGGTGCTGCCTTGCAGGCAGGAGAGCCTTTGGAGAGGACATGTGAAATGTCACTTCCAGGTGAAGGTTTTGTATCTTTGAACCTGCAGTTTCATGGGAAGAAGTGGTGGTGGTACTGGCATTTGTTACTGCTGCTTTCCTTCTTACCCTGTCCCTGCTGCTGGTTCTTCCTCCCTGTCCTGCTGCTCCTGGCTTTGCTGGGCACCTCTCCTGTGCTTAGTGGCAGGAGCTGACTGAAAGAACTGATTCAGCTGTGAAGTGACAGAGAACAAATCAATAAAACTAAAAAAGAGCTTTGCAAGCCAGTTCCCCTGTGTGTCTCAGGGTCCAGCTGCACAAACCACAGAAGACCTGCTGCAGTGCAAGTGCAGAGGTTCTGGGGGGAGGGTACCTGTGACTGGCACTGCTGCCGGGGGCCACTGCCTTGTGCCAAGCCACACACAGATCCGTGCTGCCCCCAGGGATGGAGAGGAGTGACTAGAAATGAATGAAAATTGCCCAACGAGTATAAAAAATCTTTTGAAGTTCCTGGCCCACTCCCCAGAGCTGAGCAGAGCTGTGCAGGACCCAAAGGAGAGCAGTCCAGAGGGGATGGGAGGGGAGTGAGCAGGAGGTTTGTTGGCAGGAACAAGTCCAGTGCAGCCAACAGCACCCAGAGTGAACCTTGGGCTTTCCTGCAGCCAGGCTTAGGTCGTGTGTGATTAGACTGAAGCATAGATGGAGTTACCATATTCAAACCTGGTCTCTCTTGAAAATGCTGGAAAAAACATCTTTTGTGGCATGGGGGAGAGACAGGTCTTGTGCTCAAGGTCCTGGACTTGGCAGGTTTCTCTCGTATTTCCTATGTGACTTTGGAATACTTGGTTTATTCGTCCGTACTCAGTTCCTCCGAGCCTTCCTGTCCTCTAGTTTTGTTTTGGGAAGGCTGCAAAGTGTTTGCAAACAATTCTGTTTCCTCTGTGGGAGTGCGACATTAACCCGTCATGAAGAACACAGTAGCCAAACCCCAGAGCAGAGTCGCTGTTCTCGGTGTCACCTTTCAACAGCAAACAGAGTCTTACCCTGCTCAGTCGTTAAAGGTGATCAGTGTTTCAGGCTGTTTATACAGCACTGCCACAGTGTTTACACTCCAGTCCCACTGCAGATTTCATTTAATCACAAGCACTGGAGAATAATGATTCATAGCACTTGAAAACTGGCAGTCTGAAATTTCAGATGGGATGATTGCTGATGTCCCCTGGGGTTTAGTTATCACAACTCTTGTCCTTCTGTGTCAGGCTGCTGAAACCTGCTGGAATTGAAGTGGAACATACATAGACCAACCAAAACTTTGCTTGGAATTGTGCCAGTTATTCCGCTGGTTTTTCCTAAGTGTTTCCATGGGATAATTTGCTCTCTTACCTTTTGTTAGCAGCTAATAATCAATGGCAGGACAAAGCACAGAAGTTGTACCTTTAAAACAAAGGGAGTATACCCTCACCCCTCAGGTGTGTGCCATTGCTGTGCACATTGTCATCCATACCTGGGCATCAGGCCATGCACAGGCACTGGAGGAGAGCTCTGGGATTTACCCAAATGTGACATTTACTTGGCACCAGTGATAGGCAGATGGTTTTAAGAACATGCCTCTTCCTGCAGTAAGACTGAAAGTCTTTCTTTTAAGTTGCTGACTTTGAGCTTGATTTTTAAAACTATTTTTTGCACTTGAAAATCAAATTTGACTATATTTATATCCTCCCACCTTTTTCGCCCTCCTCAGCTTCCTTATTGCCTTGCTTAAAGAGGAGAATTGGGATGGATTCGCTGCAGTTGTGTTTTGGGGACCCTCAGGTCAGCTCCAAGAGCTGTCCTGAGTGGGGTACCTGTACCTGCACGGGTGAAGCAGGAAAGCAGTGTGGGCAGTCGGGAAGGGGGTGAGAGAAAACAGCTCTGTGCAAGGCAGAGGTGGCATCCAGAGACAGCCCAGCCGAGTCCCACAGGCAGTGGAGTGCAGGCTGAGAGGCACCAGTGGTGTACTCTGTGAACTGCAGCTGGGAGAAAGCTTTGGGGTTTTTCCTACCACCACCTCCAGCAATTGTACAAAAAGGTGTGAGCTGGGGAAGGAGCTTACCTGGTTTGTTCATACTCTTGCCCATAAAAATCAAGCTTCATTTTCTTCTCAGAGGATTTGTAAGTGAAGGTGACATTTGAGTTGTGTGTTCTAATGATGGGGCAAAACAGTCCCCCTTGCAGTGCAGCACGACGGTGGCAGCACAGGTGAATACAACTCACACAGCCAACATGAGGGGGAAAATAAACAGGAAAAACTGGAGATCACAGGCCCATGCTGATGCATCATGCTGCACATGGTGAAATAATGCCATTCAAAACCTGGTTTATATTTACAGCTTCCATTGGTCCAGGAAGCTTTGGAAATTAGTAATTACCAGAAGAAATCCATTCTATTCAGAAAATACTGCACTGAGTCTGTCCAGCTTTTAAGTAGTCTGAAGCCTTATCTGTTACAGGAATCCCCTGATCTTTCCAGGATGTTTTATACATACAGTAGCTACTTCCTCCTATGGAAATATTGTCATTTGGAAGTGAACAGTACATGCTGAAAAAGCTTTTGTCTGCAATCAAATTGGCACCGACTGAGAAAATCCAGATGATCTCCCAAAGGGGAGCCTGTGCAGCTGAGCTGTTCTTTGTTACAGCAGTATTTTGCTTTTTGTATTTAAACAGACTCTGTAGTCTGTCTGCCCCACACACCTGCTGATGTTCTGCTCCTCCTGCTCTGATGTAAATGTGAGTGGGACACTGGAGGACAATGCTGTGACCAAACTTGCATTGCTAAAGAGTCCAGCTGCAACATGGATGAGTTCATCCCTGCTAAGTCTCTACGAGAAGAGCTGTGGGTGTTGCCATCACTTGTTTTAGAGTCAGGCTGTCCAAGGACGAGAGTCCTCTCACCTCATCTCTCACCTTTAGATGATGTTTTTCCTCCTCTAGCTTAGGTGATGACATGATATTTGGATTTCATTGAGGTTTCTCAGTTTCTTTCCAGTCTTGGTGTCATTTGGCCAGTTGTCAGATAGTATCTACTACATCTGTGTCATAATAGTACTCTGGTGTTAAATGTAACCTTTCATCAGCCTGTTCTAAGTTAGCAGTGTGACAGAGGTAATTGTGGGCTTTTTCACCTGTGCACACTGTGCTGCCTGACCCCTGACTTGCTGAGTGGAGGAGAGGTGTGTCAAGGCTTTCAAGGCCAATTTCCTCCATAACTTTTTTTTTCCTGGGTTGATAGCTTGTTTCTTCATTAGTGTATTTATGGTGATTATTAAAACAAAAGCTGCTTTATAGGCGTAATTAAAAGTAGAAGGAATATATTGTTTCTTGGAGGAAGCCCATTTATTTTTTTCATTCTGTTCTGTGATTTAGCCAAAGTGAGAATCACAATGGCTCGAAACTCAAAATTAGTCTCAGGAGCCCAATAATCTCATAGACAAGAATTTTCTAAACTAAAAGTGTCTGATTTAGACAGATGTGATGGATTTAAGAGACAGCACCATTGACCTGGTTCCACTCTGTTAGGCTTTCCAATTAAACAGGATGTGGAGAGCAAGACCTTGCAGAGTAATACCTGGACCAGCAGGACTGAGGCTTTAAATGTTCCTTATGCTTTAAAAGATGTGCTTTTAAAGATTTTGCTTGAGTGCTAATCCCGGAACACTAACGATGGAGTTTCCTACAGGGATGTTATCTCTTGCTAACCTTTTAATTAACAGGCTAAATAGACAATGTTGTGCTTTTGTGTTTAGAGGTTCTTTAATGAGGTTTAAGTCCTCTGGCCAAGCTAAGCTGAGAGTTTAGATTTGACACCAAGGAAGATGCCAGACTGCGGAAAATGTACAGTGCACGTGCATTACAATGTGCAGAGCTGGAGAGGAGCATTCTTTGGGAAGAAATTTAATGGAAAACAAAGTAACCACAGCTAACTGCAGCTGTTGGGAGGAAAATTTTTGCCAAGGATGTGGCCAACCCTTTCACCATCAAGTCTTGATCAACTTTCTGAAAAAGTCCTAACGCCTTGAAATTAGAGAAGTATCAGTCAAATACCGATCTGATCTAAAACCAGTCAGCTGTAATCTAAGAATTGTAAAGGAGCATCAAATCAAAGATGTGAGGGCCTGCACATGGCCCTCCATACTCCTGTTACTGCAACTTTTTTTGCTCATTCAAATACTGTAGAGATTCTGTAAGTTCTGTGTGATTTCCAGTCTGGAAAAGTGGTAAATCTTAACAGAAAGTAAAAAGATAATCCCGCCGTCCTTGTTCAAGCAGGCGTGTTTGTCCCTGACATCACTACTTTAGACCACTAACAGCTCAGAACACCTTCTCTTCCACTATTTCAGAGTAATGGCTGTTTCTGTCTGCTCTCTTTGTAGATTGAACCTCCTAGTCCCTACACCAGCTTGGAGACTCAGGTTAGTACCACCCCCCATCCCACTTCTTTCTGACAAGAGATTCTCTGGAAGAGAGGGCTGGGCTGCTGTTGCCCACCATGTTGATGGTATTTACCCTGTGGTGTCCCTGGCGAGGGTGCAGGTGTGGCAGCCACAGCAGCAGCTCCTGGCATGGCTGGCTGGGCAAGGAGAGGAGCAGGCTCCTGGCAGGGAGCAGCGGGTGCAGGTGGTGAGGAAGGAGCTGGCAGAAGCTGGACAGCAGCAGAATCGAGCTGTGTGTGTTGGAAGAGAGGAGACCATGCTCAAGGCAGAGGGAGCTTCCTTTCACGGTGCTCTCGTTTCTCTGTGTACTCATTTCGTGGTGCTCTCGTTTCTCTGTGTGCGCTCTGCCTCCAGCACTGCCCCAGTCCTGCTGCTGCTGGGTGACTCTCCGACACTTGTGCTGCTGATTTCTTCTCTAGACCTTACAGTGAACGGTGATGAATCTGTGGAGCTGCCTGGCACCAGAAGGTCAAAGTGACAGAAGGGATTTTACAAAGTCACTGATGCTTTGATTTGTGTTTTCTAACAAGGCAGCATCATTGATTTCCATTCTCGCTGATCTTTGGGAGACAGCAAGGGCTATGGAACTTGCATACTGAAGATGAGTGTTTATTCAGAACACATTTCCAATGCCCCTGAGTGACTGCATAAATATTTCTACCTTTGTCTTCTGCTGGCCTTTCTCTGGGGAAAGCTTTTGACTGTTTTGTTGTTTCAACAAGCCTACTACATCTATTTTATGGACCTCGCTTCAGAGCCAAGTCCTTGTGAGTCAAAACTGGCAAGGAAGGATCACACAGAGTTTGTTATACACAGTGGCATTATAAAGTGGTATCAAAACACAGTGTATATAATAAATTACTGATCTGTGCATGATGTAGAACTAGAAATACACAGTAATAATGAAGACTTACTTGTGATGCTGCTTTTTTCCCTCAACACCTCCCTGCAATTTTCTCTTCCTTGGGTTATGCTGGGAATAGACCTCAATGGCATAAATAGCTTTTGTATAGCAAAGTGATATAAAGTGTTAATTCCATTTCTGGCATGGAGAAGCATAGCATAGAAAATAAAAATGCACAAAGAATTTCTTACAAACAGTCAGATAATAATTGGATAAATATAGACATGCACAGCTGTGTTTTACATGCAGCAGTTCCCAGATCTAGCTACAATAATTTTGTAGCCAGGGCAGCTTTGAAGTGGCTATGCCCACTTCCATGTAACACATGGAGAGTTGTGTCTGTTCTGTAATTGCCTCCTCCCCCGAGTCCTGGAGCCCCCAGCACACGGAGAACCTACTGAACTGTTGTTCCTGATGCACAGAGTGGGGTGAGTGATGGGGAGGATTCCTTTGCTCACCTGCCTGGGCTGCTGCACAGACCAGGGGCACAGCTCGCATTCGCCCTCCTCCTCCTCTGCTGCCCTGTTTTACAGCCTTGCTGACAGCTGTGCTCTCCCTGGAGTCTGGCTCCCTGTCAGAGTTCCAGTATCACTCGTGAGGAATTAACTGGGCTGCAGGCTGGCAGTAAAAGTGTATCAGTAGCTGGTAAATCCCGTGGAGATAGGGAGGCCTATGTTACGTGTTCCTGTGTTCTGGCTTCTGGCTGGGACAATGACTGCAACTGGATGGATTGCAGTGCTGAAGCCAAAGCAAGATTTAAAAGAAAAAGACACAAATGTTTGATTGTCTTGCCTTACAGCAGTGTTTATTGCCACAGTGATGACAATGCTGAGGCAGTGGGCAGGCTGTCAGTTGTCACTCCCAAAGCTGCCGGCTGGACATTTGTGGAAGTGATAGAATTTGTCTGGAAACATGTTTCCATGGGAAATTAGGGGAGGAAGCTAATAATCTTGGGTTGCTTGAAATGTTCCCTGTATTTTCTCTTCAGGAAAAAGAAACCAAAGTTGTGACTTGCTGGTGTGGCCCCTTGTTAGTGCTGCTGGGAAATGTGTGGTTCAGTGTCATGTCCAGGACTGAAAATCTTGTGCTGGCCCGGGCTGAACAGGTGACTTTGGCCATGCAAATGGCACGTCCCACATGCACCAGCTGCTCCCCCTCCCCTCCAGCACGTTTTTGGGGCATCCCAGTCAAGACGACAGGGACAGCCCTGGCTGTGAACCATCCCATGCAGTCACACAGAGCCCTGCACTCCTCCAGCAGTTGGATTTCCAGCCAAGCAAGCCCTGCATTAGGTGAGGCTGTATGAGGAGTGAGCTCTGGAAGCTGTGTCCAGCAATCCCCAGAGCATCTGAAGGTGAGGCTTGCCTTTCACAGCTGCAGCCAGAGCCTGCATTGCTGCAGCCAGAGCCTGCATTGCTGCCTGGGCTCAGTGCATGGTGTGCATGGTGTGCGTGGAGGGAGCTGCCAGCCTCAAACAGGATTAGCAAAATCTGTCCCAGCAAAAGCACCGGGGCTGTGAGTTCTGCTGCTCCCAGCAGCACAGCCCCGGGGCAGAGCAGAGCTGCCTCTCTGCCGAGGGGCTCTCACAGCCCCTCGCCCCAGGGCGTTGCTTGTGCCCATCCTCGAAGCAAAACCAAACCAAACACATCACCCTGTCCGGGCTGCTTCTTCCTGTGGAAGGGGTGGGGTTTTCTCTCGTGGGGAGAACTTGCCTGTGAGGTGGGAGCCCGAGAGGGACCCTGCCCTTGGGCTGGGATGGCACAAGCCCTCTGTGGCCACATCCCAGGGCGGCCTGGCCGCGCTGCCCTGTGCCTCACAGGTGGCACTGAGGCTTTGGGGAGTGCAGGCTGTGCCATCCCTTGCAGGACAGGTCAGTTCCCTGCTCCTTCTGGCACGACTCTACTTTACATATGCTGCTAAATTGGAGAAAAACCCAGCAGTTTTAAGGTTGAAGTCTTGGCTGGGGAGCCTGTGGTGCTGGCTTCTGTTAGGTAGCAAGTGCCAGGTGCTGCCATTGGTACTGGGTTAGTAATTTGTCAGGCCAAGCTGGAAGTGGAGCTTCCAATAAAGGTTTTGCTACAATCAGGTTTGATGAGCTCCTCACTCTGCTTGGAGAGTCAGCTTTGAAACAATTGTAAACCTGAAATAGTTTTCCTCTTGCTGCTTATGCATAATACAATTTATTATACGTGTCATTCTATGACTCCACAAGAACCAGAAAGAATTATTATTATTATTTCTGTGTTGCTGTGTCTTTTAGCATTTAATTGTGCTTTATCCTGTGTAGTAAATGTTGCCTACATTTCTAATTGCTTTTGACTGTCTTCTAATATTTGAGTTTATGTACAGCAAACAAAATATTTTAAATAAATCCTGATAATTAAATCGTGATATTAGAAGAGCAAGCACTTAGTGCTTATAAAATGACACTAAGTTAATTATTTACAAATTATCTAGATGCTGATTTGGTTGTGGTCTTCAACAGTGTTTGGTTTCTTAGCAGGAAACATGCAAGGTTTGATCGCTGCTTACAGAGCACCTTCCTGGCAGCTCGGCTTTGAACTTGTGTTGGCACTGTTATCACGGTGCTTGCTAGCTGAACACCGTGTCTTACAAAGGTTAAAAAGTCAGTCTTGACTAATAGCTGGTTTGTTGTTTTTCTAAGGGCAAGAAAGCAAAAGTCAATTTAAATAACAAATGAGGCGCCAAATCAGCCTCATGGTAACCTTTTCTCAAGGTGTGCTGCCTGTTCCTTTGCCTATGAAAACGCAGAAATGTTGTGTAAATGGAGGTTATTACCTTTTTATTTTAGACATCGAACTGACATATTCTTCACATTCATTTTTTTTCTCTTGTAGAATAACTTTGTGTTCTTTATAGCCCAGCCTTTCAAAACTGACACACATGAAACTGTTGATGTTTTTTATCTCGTCTTTAAATCCTGATGTGGAGCCTAAGTTAAGGCATGCCCAGGTCCCTGCTGCAGGTTTCTTGTGTGGCCCTGTGCAGGAGCCCCTCTGTCTCTGCTGGCAGCTGGGGAGCCTGGCACAGGCAGTGCTGGTGACGTGCCAGCACCGCTCTGTCAGGGCATTGGTGTTTGTGGGGAACATTCAGCACACGTAAAACTTGGCCATTCGTAAGGAAATTATTTGGTTCAGGGTTTTAATTTAAAAGGTCCCCGACAGATGCAGGTTGTGCCTCCCAGGAGGAGCTGCCCCGGCTGGGGAGGTCTGTGTGGTTTTGGGGGTGCAGGGTTCTGGGCAGGGCTCCTCGGCTTTCCCGTGGGAAGGCTGAAAATCCCAGCATGGCTCCAGCTGGTCTGGGGCAAACTGATGGGCTTGGAAAGCCCAAAAGCTTCAGAGATGCAAAAACTCAAATGAAACTCTTGTTGGGTATGATAGTGACCACGAGGAGCTCTCACGGGAGATATGTGTGAGTAGCCTGCAGAGCTGACGAAGTGACTGCCTTCCATCTCCATGGCAAACAGGTTTCTGGCATGAATCTGTTTCTTGTGGTGCCAGAGGGTGAAATCCAGGCCGTGTCCATTGCCTGTGGGATGCCTGAGGTCACAGCAAAACGCTGAGCAGCTTCTGCAGGGTTGGTGGAGCCGCTGTGGTGCCTGTGAGTCCAGGGGTCTGCAGATCTCATTCGTGTTAAAGACATTTAGAGATTGTGTCTGGGTATGTACTATAGTTAAAAATAGCTTTAATATGAATTTCCCACTGTTCCAGCTTGTACTAAACATTGATGGTTTTGGTAAATTGTGGTTCCAGCTTAGAAGTAACAGTTTTTCCTTGTAGATCACGGTGCAAACGCCAGTTTGGAAGCTGTTCCTTTACTGTGCAGTGAAAGAAGTTAGTAAAGACCTGTTTTGATTTGTTGTTACACAAAGTGCCAGCATCATGACTGAGCCATAGGTCTGTGCCACTTCTGACCATTACCTGAAAATTCGCTCTGAAGTCCATGCTGTTAAAATATGAGAGCATCATTTCAAATTGCATTTGCTCCAGAGTGGATTGGGAGGCTTTGGCATAGTGCCTAGTTTACACTAAGCCTGCCAGCAAAGGAAGTTAATCAAGAATTGTTGGTCCAAGGTGAATTCTTGCTCTGTTTTAGCTTAAATGACTTTCCACAGTAGACAGTCCTACATCTTGAGCTAATCCATTCAGCTCCAGGATTAGGTTGTGTATTTTCAAAAGCACGATTTGCTTGAAGATGCTCCTGAAACAGCCATCTGAGCCTATGTGCTCCATCCAACACCAATCCAAATACTGGCATAATTCAGAAAATGTCATTCATCCATTTGCTGACTGGGAGAGTGGGCACTGCAGTCAGTCGAGGACCAGTGGTGTCCCAGCTGGTAATTTCCATTTTCATTGGGATCATCAAATCCTCTCCTGCCCCTCACTCCCATGATCTCAGCTGGTCATGAAAATGCAGCGTTAGGACGCTGGGGAAGGTCATCCTGGGAAATTCAAACTATCGAGGGCCAGCAGGGCTTGCCTGCCTGGCAAGGTATGTGTGGTCTGGCAGAGATGCTCCGTTCCCAAAAGAATGTTTATTGTTTCTCCAAGTGTTTACTATTTCTCTTAGTGTCCCTGTTCCTCTTCAGATTTTCCTTCTCTCCCTTGTCACCTCCTGATGTAACTGCTGTGGCTCTGACAGCATTTGCTTTTCCTCCTAGGTTTCATGTTCTTGATTAGAATTTAACTTTTAGTTTGATGTGTCCCATTTATTGAATGTTTTTCAGACTGAGATTCCTTGTGCCTAATGTCTGTGTTCCCTCTGTGGCAGTTGATTTTCCAGTAATATTTGTAAATATGCTGCCTGAAGTAGAACACTTTCTTGATGTCCTTATTTCCATTATTGTCTGCCTTTGTGATATTGTATGTATCTGAATAACTTAAGTATTTTGATGTCTGTAAAAATACAGTGGAGGCTAAATTCTGTCAGTACTACTTGTTTTTTCTATCCAGAATCAAAATTATAGGACTTAGGCTGAAATCACACTTGTCTTTCTAGTTATGAAACTGTTGTTTTTGCTAGATATTTTGAAATCTTGAATAACTATGTTTCCACAAGAGAAAGTAATTTGCAGAGCTGAGTAATAGCCCTTACTCAGTGAAACACAGGACTTCCAAGTCAGGCAGTTGCATCAATGTGAATGCTCACATGCTTTGGATTGAAGGTGCTGTTTAGTGTTTCCCCGAGTCTGGGCTCTGATGCAAAAAATATTTGCTTATCATTTCAGTGAATTGGGTTTTGCTGTCTTAATAGGCTTTTAAATTATTGATTGGCAGTAATGCTGAAAGGCAGTGAGTTTCCAGGATGTGTGCACTTGGAGTCAACACATGCAAATAACTGCATTTAAAATGCCTGCTTCAGCATTCAGTAGGAAAGAAGGATCCATTAGGCTGCTCACAATCACAGGAGTGCAAGTGCTGTGCAATAGAGTGAAATTCCTAAAATGCTGAAGGGTGTTTGCCAGAGTGCTTGAAGGCATCCAGCTGTCCTTGCCTGTGAGTGAGATTCCCATAGAGCTGAGTAGGAAAAGCTTTTCTTAGCACTTACAGGGTTTAGAGATTTGAGGTGGTTTTTCACTTCAAAACAAAACCAAATCTTTTGGTATTTTCATGAAAGGTGAGCAGAAGATACTCCTTAAGCCCAGGGCTGTGTTATGCTTGCACATACCAGAGAAGTGCTGGAGCTCGGGGGTTCTCCCTGCTGACCTGCTGCTGAGCAGGAGTGAACTCTGGCCGTCACCAGGTCATGCGAATTCCAGAGCTCTTTTCTTTACCAGCGCTCGGAGCACAGTGGAAACGTGTGCTATTGAGCAGTGGCATGTGTGCTGCAAACTCCTGGTCTTAAACATCCCTGCACTCCCCCAGAGAAATTCCTCGTTAAAAACGGAGAGGTTAGAGCAGGAATTTCATCTTCTCAGTCTCACAGCTGACGTGTTTTTCTGATAAACCTCAGCCATGCAGTAGCAAAGGTGGAGTGTCTGCCTCAGCCGGAGCAGTACCAGAAATGCCATTTCCCTGGGGTCCGAGCTCAGGGAGGGCAGCGCAGCCTGGGGAGCGGTGCCTCTGGAAATGGAAGTGCCAGGTTCTGTCACCAATAGCCAGAGGCAAAGTCTTAACATTGCAGGTTTAATTAAAGCGTCTCAGGGAATTTGCATCCTCTAAACATTGTAACGCTCAGCAGGAACTTTGAGTCAAAGCCAAAGGATAATAAGAATTAAACCACATTTTACCCATGTACATTACAAGGATTTATATTCTTTGCTGGCACTGACTAATGCATTACTGTGGTGTCATAACTGGTGTTACATATGACCTTATAAAATTCCTTGATCCTTCCAAGCATTTATTATTAAGTAAAAAAAATTTTTTTTCCCCAGCTATCCCACTTTCATGTTTTTTTCAATTTTAAAATTGGTTTTGGAACATAGCCTAGAAAAAACAATTACACTAGCATCATTATTTTTAGGGAAATTTGCATAGCTTGCTTTTACACAGGTATATAAAGACATAATGGTACTAGATGTAGAAGGATAGCTGTGACGTGCTTTGCTTTTCTTTGCCAAAATTTCATTTAAGCATGAGATATCATCTCAGGGATTTAGAACAAACTTCTAATTTCAGAGAAAAATATGAAAGCTGCTTCTCCAGAATAAATTTCTGTTATGTGTTACCAGAGACTAACAAAAGCAATAGGAAATAACAAATAGCTTAAAATAAAGAGTATCTTGTGTTCCTGTGATAAAGCATATGTGCATCTAAGCAAGAAAGTGGACAAAAAGGAATTAGCACAGTCATTATCAGTCACTGTTTGATCAGGTGGAGGAGGAACCTTCAAGACCTCACTGCAAGTCGCCAGCCAGGCCACTAAGTTTCTTTATTTGGCTTTTTGGTTCTTTTCTCCTGTTGCTGGTATTCAACAGCCACAGCTCCGTGCAGCCCTTGGTCAGGGTGATGTTGTCTTTTACTGCTTGACGCTGTTGCTTTCCAGGCAGTGCAGGCTGCTAAAATTATTTTTGAAGTTTGTCTTAGGTAAATAAGGTTCATAAAAAGGAGGGACATGCAAAAATTACTCTGAGGTAATGAAGAGAATAAAAGGTGGCAGTTCATCTGGGTGAAACAGATGTGAAGCCTCAGTGGAATCTCTGAGGTCTCCGGAGTTCAGGGTCTGAAGATCCTCTGTGAGCTCTGGAAACACCACCAGATTCACGGGGTAGGCGAGGCGGGGCTGTGGCTGCTCTCGGGTGTGCCTGCCTGCGTCGGGCAGGGAGCTGGGCCAGCAGGAGCTGTGCTGGCAGGCCCTGGGCAGCTGCCCTGGCCAGCAGAGCTCCCTGGGCAGGGGGCAGGGAGCGCTGGCAGGGGATGCTCCCCACGGCCGCTGCGCCGGCGTTCCCCTGGGGAAATGTCTGTAACACCTCTGTGCCCAGCCTGCCTGCTTCTTGAGCACCTGAGCCTCTCCTCTGAAGTGCTACTGTGCTAACTGGGCTTTTTCCACAAGGACCTGTAGCATAATTTTATTCTTAATTAACTCTGAGCCAGCCTTCCAAACTGTTCCCATGACATGTGGCTGAAGCAGGACTGCTGTGTAATCTGTGCACCATATGTAGGTAGGTAGAAAGCATATGAATTTGTGTATTTCCCCTTTTGGTCTCTGATTCTTTAGCAGATTTTCTGTCTTGTACCCCAAACTCTCAAATGCTTACCAAAAGCTTGAAAGGGCCTTGTCTTAGGAAACTTCCCCTTAGTTATATGCCTTCCTCTGCGCCTGCTGGCATCAGCACCCTGTCCTTTAAGCACTTTGCTTTAATGCAGGTATTGCAGGTGCCACGTGCAGCCTCCCTGCTTTTCATTATTATTTGTTGCTGTTAAATAGATTTACTTAATATATAAAGCTAAAAATAGTTGTGCTTCTGAAGGAGTGTGATGCTCTTGCTGTTTCACAGACCCGGTGTAGCTGAGCTGTACCAGTTTCAAATTCATATGAGGTATGCCCAGTTAGTGGGATCACTGAAGGTGAGTTAATACTGATGTTTCTCCACAAAGGTGCATGAATACAAAATTTCTTGGCATTAGTTAAAAAATTTTAACAGGATCCCCTTGTTATTTAACAAAGCATTAAGTACTGGTCCAGAGAGCACAGTAACAACCTTCAGGCAGATTTTCAACACCCAAACATGCTTAAGGCAAGTAATTTGGTATTTTTGCACCACCTTTCATGTCTTATTCTTTGGGTTTGTTTGTATTCTTGCTGCTCCTGTGACTCAAAAGTATACAAGCAAACGCTAGCCAAGAGTAAACACTGTTGTTTTTATTATCATCATTACAAAGTTAAGCTGTGTAAGTCTCCCTGGGTAGCTGCACGTTGACCCCAGGTGATGCTGAGACCTGGGCAGGACAAAGGGAAGCTCCGACTGCTCTTCCATAGGTGGTGTCTTACAGCAGAGCTCCAGATAATCTTGGACAAGGCTTAATTCTGCTGACATTTCTGCCCTGACTGGGCAGCTGCAAGTTTGTCTTGAACCCTGTAGCTGTCATAAAACAGCTGCTCTTCAGCAACTCACCCACCCTCCCGAGTCTCCCCAGGGTTTTAGCCCTGTCTTACTCTTCAGTAACCACCTGAGCTGTCACTGGGTGCAGTTCTGCATTTTCCACAGCGGTCTTCCAAATTTTTATGCTGGTGTTTGAGCTCAGTTGCATCTAGTGTGATGTTTGGAACCAGGCTGCCTCTGGAAGGGCCATGGATGATCAAGTGGCTCACCAGGCCCTGCAGTAATGCGTGTCCCATGCTCTGTGCAAGAGACAGTGAGCTGTGAAGCAACTGCAGTGGAGACTATATCCAGCTTCAGCTAAATAATTTGTTGTGCACTGTTTCTCTGTTTATGATTCAGTTTTAAAGACCCTTTTAAGTGGAATTGGATACACTACAAAGTGTTGGTTTCATGTGTTTTATTTGCAGTTTAATCAGCGTGATCCAGCTGCCAGTGCAGGGGAAACCAGAGCTCAATTTTTAATTATCCCTGCTTTGCCTGAGTTAGGAATTCCCAATAGTGCTGTCTGAGAAAAGATGCCAAAAACCGCATTGTTCTTTAATTAGCTGTTGTAATTGTTTCAGTTTAATCTCCATGATTAGCAGCAGCATTAAATACAGCAGTAAGAATAGGCCTGCCCTCTTTGTGCTGCCCTAGTAAACACAATATTCTTACTTCTGGTAAGGGACATAATATAAAATCAATTAGAAGCCAACTAGTGTTGATTGGAAAATGATAAAGAGCAGTTACCATGAAGTGCAGATTGCTTTGTGAAGTTGGTTTATAACCATTCTTCTGGGATGGCTTTACGGCCCAGTTCTGGGGAAAACACCAGAATAACAATCTCTGTTGCAGAGACGCCTTTGGGGATCTTGCAGAGACTCCATCCTGTGTGAAGCTTTAATACAAGCTTGACAATAATCTCTGCTGAAACTTTAAACTGAAGTTTAGTGCCCATCCTGTATTAAGGAAAGGGTCATTTTTACCCCTGTGCGAAACAGTTGCATTGTTAAATATGGACAGTTGCAGAATATTCCCCAAAGAGGCATTTGTTTCATTCAAAGTTTAGGAGTGACTTTTATTCTGAGAGTCAAAGCTGCTCTGCAGTGGTGCATCTGTAGTGGGGAACTTTTCTTTGCAAAGAACATTTCTGCACAACCATATGTGTTAGATGTGTTTCAGAATGGATTATGATACACAGGTATAGATACAGGAAAAGTACTTAATGACAAAGAAGTACAACTCCCATGCCTGCTTTGATGGTGTTGAGCTACCTGCTAAAGTACCGGTTATTACTTCTAAGTCCCTAAATACCTTTGTAAATTTGGCTTTAAGTATCAATGCATGTGGGAAAAGTAGGAATAATGCTCTTGGAAAATGCAGATTGAAGTTAGGTCATGCAGTTAAAAGTGAGCATTTGTGAGTGTAAAACGAGCACTTCCAGAGAAATGTAATTGCTGTAGTAGTGGTTGTAGTCATAGACTGTGGAAGTGTGAATATTTTGGCTGGTGCTAGTTTTTGTAAAGTAATTGATACAACCTTTTATGTCTTCTGCTGACATGTCAGACCCACTGTGCTCCAGTGTCGCAGCAGAAGTGGCAGCTTGGGCTCGGGTTCTGTGTGTCACTGCAGGTGTGGCACAGACGGGGAGGGGCTTCCTCTGGGCGTGCACCCAGCAGCGCGCCGGGGCTCGTGGGGCTTGTTCTTGCTCAAGTCCTGGGAAGTAAGGTGATGTTACCCTCATTAGGAGAGTGGAGAAAGAAGGTTTTGTTGCACCTAAAGCCATATTTCCTGAGTCTAAACCCTGGGAGAAAGAAAATTAAAATCAATCCAACAAAACTTGCAGAAAAACAACTTTCCATCAGTCACAGGAGGAGGCTGACCTAGGCATTAATTAATTATTAATTATTATTTATATTGATGCTGAGGTGTAATCCCATAAAGATTTCTTTAAATCAGCGTAAACAAGCTGCGCTGGTGTTATTGCTTCACACAAAAAAGCAGAGGATGTCAGAACAGAGGAATTTTGGGATTGCAGTAAGTGTGTGACCTGCTGCACCCCGTGGGTTTCTGCGTGCGGTTTCTGGCAGTGTGTTGGACCCAAGGACAGGCCTTGTGGAATCAGGATGCCTTCCTAGCAGCTCTGTAACCACAGCAAATGGAACCAACTTTTTTGTTTTACTGCTTCTGGCAGTGTATTCATACTGTTCCGAATTCCCATAAGAGAAAATACAGATTTAGCAGACTACATGCCAAATATATGAAGTTCTCTGCACAAAAGCTTTGTGGAGCTGTGTTAATTATTAAGTTGCCTTCCTCCACTGTCAGTCTCTGATTTCTCTAGAAGTAAAAATGGTTGCAGCATTTCCTTAACTTCGTATTTCAGGAAAGGTCATGAAAACAGCAAAAAAAAAGTTGGGAGAGTTAGTGAGCTCAATTACCACTGATACCACTGGGATGAGCTGAAAATGGGCAGGGAATTTGAAGGCAGGTACAGAGAACACAGCAGCATCAGAGTTTGCATGAATCCTTTCACCTCAGAGGTAAGGCAAAACACTGCTCATGATGGAAGCTGCTGTTATTCCTACTACAGAGGAAGGATTTTTCTGTCATGGCTTTCCGTTTGGTACAGTTAAGAGAATTTCTTTCATAAACCAAGCCCTGAAATGTCTGATGGGAATGAATAGAGAGCACCAGAGTACCATTGTGCAGTTAAGGGATCATTGGCTTTACAAATACTTAACCTATCAGACACAGATACATTCTACGGTAGCATAAATGATGGCATTGTTATAAATGTACATTGGTCGTCTACATTCACATTCTTCAGAGCACTTGTAGAAACCGAAGCCAAAGCTGCCCAAAAGAGGCTGCAGGGAAGAGGCCAGCTGGCAGGTTTGCTGCTGGCAGCAGTGGCCTGTGCTCCAGTGGCTGTGAGGAATTGCCCAGAGTTGGGGCAGCAGGAGGCAAATCCTGCCACACCTCCCTTCTGGCAGCAAGTGCTCTCCAGCATTTGCCTGTCCCCTTGGATACCTAGGAAATTACCTTGGAGTGGGGGACTGATACTACCTGTAGATTTTAAATAGGCACATGTGAATAATCAATTCTAATCTCTCTGTCTCACCAGCAGTGCATATGAACAGCAGGATTGTAAAACCTGCTTCAGGGTTGGTGAAAAATCACCTGCAATGTCATTGCCCTTGTATAATCCTGTCTTGTGTTTCTGAACACGAATTTAAATAAATAACTACCGTGCAAGCACTGCTTGCATAAATGCTGTAGAGGTTCTCCTGCGGCTGTCAGCCATGGCCAATCCATGTTTGGGCCCAGGGGAGGACGTACCATCCTTGCAGCAGCTCCAGCAGCCTTGGCAGCTGCTCCTGGAAATTCTCATTGCCTAATCTTGCATTTAGAAACAAGCCAAGTGCAGTAATTGGCTGCCAAATTTTTTGCAACTGTTATTTTATAAGATTTTTAGTTAGCAACTAAGAACATGAAACTTTCTATTCTTTGCTTCTTGGGTTGCTGTGCAATTATGCCACTGATGTGCTCATTATAATTTGTCTCCACTTATCCTTAGGGACCCCAGAGAACTGCTTCCATTAGACAGTTAAGTTCAGGCTGTACCAACTATGTCAACCAGCAGAACTTCTCTTTAGAGATAAAACTGCATTAGAATTGGAGTACGTTTATTTTGAATCTCACATATGCATGTCTTGCTGTGGGACATCCTGTGGAGCTGGTTAAAAAGGTAATATTCTTTTTTTCACTTAAACAGTCATCACTTTTCTTCTTGTTTAGTTGTGGGCTGCTGTGAGCGGAGGGTGTGGAAGAGATGATTTCATCAGCCCCGAGCCAGGTCCTTTCTCAGCCAGGACGCACCCCACCCCTTCCAGTACAGAGCGCTCCTGCAGCCACGAAATGCACAAGACTCTTCCCTAATAAATACCATTCGGCCTTAAACCTGTGGGGTTCTAGCTGTCAAAGGGATCTGCAGTGGGTTTGTTTCATAAGGTTCCCCCAGAGGTGTGGCGTGTGGCTGAGAGAAGCCACCCCCTTGGAGAGCAGGCACAAATCTGAAGTGACCCAGGCGGTGCCGTTGCCACGTCAGGTGGAGCAAGGGCCTGTCAGCCCACCTGGCAGGACCAGGAAAATCTGACTTTCTTCTTTTTCTCCCAACATTGCTGCCTATGAAAGAGTTGGATGGAAGAATAGAAAATCAACTGACTCCATCCAAGCATTTTTCTGTTTTTTTAACTCAATTATTTACTGAGCAGTAGAACGTCTCTGATTTACGAACTGAAGATCTGCCCTGACAGAGAAGGCCTTGTTTGGGTGGGGCTTTTAGACTTTTTTTTTGCGTTTTTGTGTGTGGTGTTTTCTGTAGGTTATTTTATTTTCTAAACATAACTACTGAGTTATTATTTGAATTCCTGAATTATTGCAGGAGCAATCAAGAGATGTTGAAGGCTTCTATGGATACAAGCTGCTTTTTAGAGAATTACCCTGAGAATTCCCTTGAAAGGGCTCATGGTGAGATTATTTTCCTGCAGCTCCAGGGGACGGTAACAGAACTGGTGGTTCTGATGCTGGTGATTCTTGGAGCTGAATTTGGGGCTCGTTCTCCGCCCAGCAAGGCTCCATCAGTGCCGAGGTGGCCGGGCTCTGCCTGCACCAGCCCTGCTGGGCACTCAAAGCACCTCTGTGCTCCTGCACAGGCCCTTTTTGTGCAGAGGCTGTCCCGAGAGAGCCGGGGCTGCCCAGGGCTGGGCAGGGCACGTGGGGAGGGGCACGGCTGCAGCTGCGGACAGGGCGCTCCTTCAGCTGCCGCAGGACACTCAGTCGTTCTTGCAGGGAAAACAGGACCCTGAACTAAATCTCCAAGGTACATCTGTGAAAGAATTCCTCTACTGTACTAAAAATAAATTTAAAATCTTAGCAGAACCTAAGTTTTCAGTTGGATCAAAAAAGTGTACTGTACCAAAGGAAACCTTTTTGGTCTTTGGTTTGCCGCTAACACCAAAAGATGTTTCTTTTAACTCTGAGCATGTTTGCGTTGATCTGCTCTGTGTTTGTACTTCAGCCACTTAATGACATCCCAGATCTTAAAATCTCAAAATCCAGATTGCCCCCTTGCCTCCTTTGCTATCACATCGTGGTGGTTACAGTTTTGCCTCTGTCTTGGGTCACAGTTTCAGGTCTCTCTGCTCAAAATATCAAGTACAAAGTGTCTTGAGACAAATGAGAAAGAAAGGGTGAGGTAAAATTGGCAGACTGGTTAACTAGAGGATACAGCAATGAGTCATATTTTATAGCCTGCATGGCCTCAGTATGAAAGTTAAGATCTTTAACTAGAGTTATAAACCTGTCATTACTTGGCATATTATCCATTGGATGTATCACTTCATAGTGTCTTTTCTGGCCTTCTAGTAAGGGTGAAAGGCAAATACAGAAAATCCCAGAGCTTTGGAATAGAAAAAGGGATCTTTATTTTCCTGGTCGTCTTTATTTCACATAAAGTAAGGCTGGAAGAAATTTTTTTTTATTATAATTTTATTGATATCTTCCTGCTAATCATAGTGGGGTTTAAAAAAATATTAAGTCTGTTTCTCATTTATCATATTGTTTGAAAAAGCCATTAACTTAGTTGCAGGGAAGTCCTATAAGAGTCTTTATAGCCTATATATAAGCTGTAGGTTTGCTGAGGATCTAGAAAAGGCAGAGCCTGTGGAAATGTGCTGGTGCTGAGCCCTGGGTTGTGTCGGGCTCCTCCTGGCACCACAGAAAGGTGGTTTTCTGTCTCTTCACGAGGCACTGAGCAGCAGGACAGACCACAACACCTCAGCGATGGCCATGAGCTGTTGCAAAGCTGCTGGTCCCAGTTTGCGTGTCATTGAACCAGTGTGGCTCACTTGACAGGTCATTCTTTGCTGCACATGAACAGTCAGGGTAGCAGGGCCTGCTTGCTGCTCAGTAGTTTCTAAATTAATGGTGTCATCCGAGTGCAGCGGTTGCATCTTTTATTATAGCAACATACTGTTGCTTTACTGGTGGCTAAAATCAGCTGTGGACCATATGGGTAGCTTCTAAGCCCTTTTGGATTTGCTAAAGTATTGCTTAATGATCGTGTACTCAAATCTCTGACATCAGAATGTCTATTATTTGACCTATAAAATCAGTGAAACACAAACTGGCAGCTGCCAGAACTCTGTCAGAAAGACTTCATGACTTCTAAATTTAATATTGGCACACGTTCTCATATATAGACTTGGTGAGTTGGTTCTGAAGCCTCCCTTACGTAAAATGAACTGTCAGCCCAAATGAGATTTTGTTTAGATTTTTTAGGAAGGGAATGTTGGTTAAAGGAGTCCTGTTCTGATATTTATGGAGTATATCTTATTTGTCTCCAGCTTTCTGAAGCAGTTCAGGAAGATACTTCGGGTTAATTTTTTGGTGGAAATTACTTATTGCTTGTGCTGATACTGAAATGCCCAATATTTCAGTGGAGCTGTGTGTCATGGAGTGTTTGGGATGGAAGATGCTGTATAAGCATTAGACACATTGCATTTTAGTGAGAGCTAGCCACAGACTGCAGCAAGAACATGGAGATAAATCATCCTTGTTTTCTCCCTCTGAATTTGCTGAACCTGCAAATTGCATTTGCTGCCTCCTATTTTGCTTTAGATGAGCTGTAGTTTTCCCATGGAAAATGCCTTCTGTTTCACATACAGGTCTGGACAACTCTCTCACCTGACTATTACCATTGATTTTTGAATTCTCACAGTACTGTGGGTCAGCCCTGCTTAGCTGTACTTGTACTGCTTTGTGATTGTTCTCCTCAGGCAGTGCTGTGCTCCCACATTCGTCGCCTCAGGCCCCCGAGTGCCCTGTGTGTGTGTCCAGAGCATTCCCTCTGTGTGTGTGTGTCCAGAGCGTTCCGTGTGTGTGTGTGTCCAGAGCATTCCCTGTGTGTGTGTCCAGAGCGTTCCCTGTGTGTGTGTCCAGAGCATTCCCTGTGTCTGTGTCCAGATCATTCCCTGTGTCTGTGTCCAGAGCATTCCCTGTGCTGAAGGAAACGCCTTCTGGCTGGAAGGGAGCTGCTGGGAAACCAGTGGGAGCTGGTTGCCTCCCAGAGCTGCTGCTGGGCTGTGCAGGCTGCACACAACCGGTCCCATAACTGGCTCTCATCTAGCTCGAATTTATTTGTTTTATTAGCTGGTTTATGCACATACTAGTTTTAGTGGGATGAGTGTCAGCTGCATGATAATTACAGCTATTCTCACTTCAAAATTAAAAAAATGAGACCAAAAAGCCTTAGGCTTCCTCGGGAGCCCAGGCTTTGTCAGCAGCCGTGAGTCACCCTGGATTCAGTGAGTGTCAGAGATGAAGCAAACGTGCTGATTTTTCCTTTGTTCCCTTAACCTTTTCTGAACAAACAGCAGGAGTTGCCTCTCCATGCCTCAGCACCTGAAATTTCACTGGGGCAGGAAAAGCTTCCAATCACAAACCTTGTAATTCCTAGCACTGGGAAGGTGCCACATCATCAGCTTTATCTGGTACCATTGCAAAACATGGGATTTTTTTTTACTTTTTAACCACTTGTCTGAATATCCAGCTTTGTTTAACTGGATCAGCAAAGAGGACGCCTGTCAAAAAAGGTTTTTTCCTTCCATCACTCCTTTGCTTACTTTGTTGCAAAACAGATCTTCATAAGAGATGTTGCAAATTTATGAGGTTGCAGAGAAGACCAACAGGCTTTTTCCAGGCTTTTGTTTAAAAAGCTATTTGATACATAAGTGTGCTGATATTAAAAAAAAACAAACAAACCAGGAAACGTGTAATATGTAAATTATATTACAATTGTAAATATATAATAAGTATGCATAATAATGGCATCTGCTGCTTTTACTTTAGTCTTCAGCATATGTAGCATATTTCAGTTTCACAGTTTTATAAATATTTCCATTTTGTGTGCATCTTCATAAGGACTTTAATGGTACTTGAAAAGTAGGAGGAAGATCTCCAGTGTCAATACGAGCCTGTTTGAGGAGTGATAATTCAAGAGAGACTCGGGACTGTTGATGATAGAGATGGCGAATTAAAGGAAGGCAGAAAGTTGTGAGAACACTCAGTGCTCTTCCGTGCCCGGTCTTCTGGCTGAAGGTCATTACCAGCAGGACAGGCAGAGACTTGCAGGGAGTCAAAAATTTGATTGAAATGTCTGGAAAAGGAACAAGGAATCCATTTTTATTTGTTTTCTGTGATAACATAAGCCAGATTTTGGAGGGACAGAAAGTTTTTGTATTGGAGTAGCTTTATCCTGACTGTGAATTGCTTGGTTAACTATTCATTTTACACACATGAAAATATTCCTGTTAAGCAATATACGCAGTCTGCATGCATTTTTGAATGCCTCTTTCATGTTTTTCCAAGACCACTATCACATATGTAGGAGGGGGTTTGGGTAATAAAACCATGTGAAAGATGTTCAGTGTAAACACTGAGACAGTGTTACCATGCAGGGAGCGTAACCTCGAACCATTTTATTTGTATAAGGAAAAAATACATGTTCCCTTGAACATGATGAGCTGCCCAGCCCTGTGCTGGGGGGTGCTAAATGCATGATGGACCTTGTCAAATCCCTGTAGCTGTGGTTTGCTGGCTCAGCAGTGCCACAACCTTCAAGGCTTCCTGACTGACTTTGGTTTAGGACACGGAAGCCTTTCCAGTGACTTCCATTTGATTTTGCCTCCACCAGCAATGCCCTGGCCACGATGGCTGTGGCTGCAGAAGCACTGAGATCTGCTCTTGTGCCAGCGGGGTCCGTGCCCTCTGCACCACCGCCTGCAGATCCATTTGAGGGGCTGTAGCTGGGGGAGAGGCTCTGTTCTTCCCCTGGGTGTCTCGGGCACACTGCAGCGTGGGGCCCATGCACTTGGAGAACCCTCGGAGCCCTCAGCCCATCCTCGTTTCAGCTTTGCCTGGTGCAATCTTGAAGCTTGTTCCAGCACTTAGACAACAATGGAAATGCAGCAATGTCCTGGGGAGTTAACTGCTAAAAACGTCAAACGCGTGTTTTCGGTTATACTCACATCTTTTCCAGCTTGACTAATAAGCCTTTAGCTCTAAACTACTAAACTCGTTGAGAAAATGTAACTTTATCTGGAACTTCAGAAAGAATAGTAAGAGAAGAAGAAAGCAAACTGTTGATCCCAATTTGTTGTGTCACTCTGAGAAAGAAGAGGTAAGATGTTGACCTCAGGGATTATTAGGAAGAGGCTCTGAAGTTTTGTTTGATGAGTTTCGTTGCTGACAAAGAACTGGAAAAGGCTGGTGGCTTGATCCCAGTCGGGCTCCTGAGCCAGGCCAGCATGAGGCTGTTGATACAGCAGTGTAAGAGGCAGCCTCGCTCAGGGGACGGAGGGCAAGGGTGGGTGGGGTGGAGAAACAGTGCAGTCCTTGTCCTTGCATGAAGCTTTATTAGGTCTTTAAGGCTGAAAAGTTTTGGGACATTTCATGTGCTTTCGCCAGCAAGGCAGCAGAGGAGGAAGCCTGACTCATCTTGGCAGCACTTCACAAAACCTGCTGTCCTAACTTCAGGCGGAACCTGACCCATGGCTGTTTTTATGTTCCCTTATCTATTTAGAAACGAGTGTTTTGTTCCTTGTCTGACAGGTTTGCAGCTCTGCAAAGGTTGGAACCCAAGCCAGGGCAGCAATCAGACAAAAGGTGAACTATTGAACACCAAAGCAGAAGCTGAGAGATAAGACAAGATTAAAAGACAAACATAAAACACATTGTATGTGCCATGGATGGCATCTGACAGGACGGGTGCCCAGCAGCAAGGTTCAAGGTGAGGACAGAAATTATGGTCTGAAGGAGGCTGAGGTTAAATAAGTGTTAAATACGCTTAATCCAGAGTTCATGTCTTCAAACTGCCCATATTTTCTAGAGAATAATCCAAGTATTGCTCAAACTCATTCTTTCTCATTGTTTATACCATGTATGTCCTGAGTAATGTGTAAAACTTCTGCTACCTGTACATTTACACTTATATTTTAGAAAGCTGCTTTGTTTTGCTTACTTCTCTCCCAGCTTTTGTAAAATGCTCAGGGTCCTGGAGGTCTGGGCCCTTTGTTTAACATTTCTGAAAGCTGGCTACCTTCACATCCATGTGTGCTGATGTCACAGTCTGCACTTGCTTGAGATACTAAACTATTGAAGATTCGATTTCTTCCCCTGTAATTCCCTTTCCTGAGCCATGTATTACTTTGGCCTTTGTACATTTTGTCATCAAGTCTGCTTGATCATTTTTGTACTATCAAGAACTAAAATCTTTAACTGCTGGAAATTCCACAGATCTTCGGACAGTTTTTCTCAAATAACACCTGCTCTACACTTGAGGTTGTACCATCATCTGCATGAGAGGTGGGTTGAATACTTGGCCTACTGTGGGCTTACTTACCAACCCAGAACTGAACTCTGAACAAAGGAACATTCCATCTTGTTTTCAGTATTCCTGGGAAAATTTAGCCCTTGAAAAAATGCTCTTAGAAAAAGTGTGGCATGGGTTTTTCTAAATCTGGAAAATTGTTTCAGCCTTGTTGTTTCAGTGTTCCTTTTGCTTCATATTCTTTGTAATGAAAAGTGACAGTTATTTTGCATACTGGAAATTCTTGCTTGATTGGTCTCAGTTCAGTATCTGCAGGAGGAAATTAAGATTACACTGCTTGCACTTTAATGATGAAGTTCCCATGGCTTTTTAATGACATTTTACTTTAAATACAAAGATACTATTGTTGGTGAACAAGATCACTACAGTTAATCCTAATGATCAGGATCAGATCATATTTGTATTAATGTGATCCGTAATTAAAAACAACTGCTTTGTAATAGCAATTAAAACATTCCATGAGTAATTAAATGCTGCTTTTTAAAGACTTTTTCTTTGCACTTAATGAGCGTCAGGCTGACAGTCTAAAGGGCTGGTGTTAAACCATTTCCCACAAATATTCGTCAGTTACGTTTTTCTTGTCAGATGCCTTTCAGTTTGCACTCTTGGCTCTGCCCTTTTCCTGCACACTGAGCTGTGTATCTGCATTTTTACTTCTAAATACTGCAGTGGGGAGGCCATTTCCTTGCTCAGGCTCTGTATTTATATTCATGTATAAACTTCATGCATGTTTTTTTCTGGTGTTGGATATTCTTTATTTCACTGTTCTCCCCTGCTCTGCCCCTCCAAATGCCTGGCACAGCAGTGAAAGTAAATTTACTTTCCTGCTCCATGCTATACCATCCTTTTTTTTGTTCCTTGCTCAGCAGCCTGTTGCTTTGTACATACTTGGAGACAATTTTCAAGGTAGATGTGTTTAGAGCTTCAGAAATTTCATTGCCAGCCACTTCACAACATAAATGGAATTATATTGTAAAAAAGTATCGGTTCTTTACAGGAGATGGCATTAGAATATGGGCATCGCATGGAATAATTAGCATTGCAAGCAATTGTAGCTCATCATCTAGATTTGCTCTGGGTTCAGTCCCTGGCCCACAGTGAACACTGTCGCGTATTTTGTGAGCAGGACTTGCTGGAACGTGCTGGATCCCTGTGGGGCTGATGTGGCTCCCCAGGAGTGAAAGACTTTCTCCTGTTCATCGACTTCTGGGTGGGCACTGCCAGAATTTCACCTTATCTGTAAAACCAGCACTGAAGTAATACCCTTTTGTGTGGGAACAGTCTTGTTGACTGTAGGGAACAGAGGAATTTGTATTTATAGGTGTTGTGTAACATGGCAATTGTCATTCCCTCTCTCTGTGGACAGTTGATGGCAGATAAGATGAACAGGGGTTTTTCAAACACTACTGTCTTGCAGCAATATTCGGTGTCAGTGGGGACTTTTGGCCAACTAGCCCACATTTGTTCACCAACTGCAAAGGAAAAAATAATTCAAGTGCCTCTTTACTTACTTTAATCATGTCTATAAAATTAACACGAGCCACTTGTTTACTGGAAGCAGCCCAGCTCATGCCTTCGGTCAAAGAGTTAAGGATGATAACATCTTGTTGCTCTTTCCAAGATATTCATTATCTTGGAGATTTCAACGCAAAGAGAAAATGTTGCCTAATACATTCCTAAGTTTGCTTTTATTTTAAGTTCCTTGAGCAATTCGAGGAGCCAATAATAGCCCATGTACATTTTAGCAGTCATTCAAAGTCTTTACTTTCAGAAGAATGTAAAATTTATTTGGGCATAAACTCAGAATCTGGGTCATAGACAGAGACGCTCGTTGTTTCTTCTTGATGAAGGCTTTTGCTGCTCAAAAGGACACACAGGAATTAAACTAAGTGAAGACGACAGCTCGTTCTCGGCTTTCATCGCCTGCGAAATGCATCCTTTCACATGCGGATTTGCAGCAGGCTTCGGCTCGCATCACATTTCTCCAAATCTGCTCGGCTAACATAATTTCAAGCTAACAAAGACTGAGGAAGGGCGGCCGGGAGCTCGGCAGCGGTGCCGGCGCTGGGCCCGCAGCGCGTCCCCGGCCCGGCCCCTCAGCCCTCAGCCGGCTCGGCGCTGCCGCGCGGGCCTGTGCGAAAGCTCATCTCCGGCTCTTTGTTTCCTTTGTGTCGCGGGGTGTTCTCCCTCCTTCCTGCTCGCCGCTCAGCTCCTTGCGGGGCTGCATTGGTATTCCGGCCAGCTGCAGCTCGAGCAAACATTTCCGAGCATCCCTGGCGGCGGGGCCGGCCCGGCCGGGCGCTGGCAGAGGCCGCGCTCGGCATCCTTCCCGCGCTGCTTCTCCCGAAACAGCCCGCAGGATGGGCGGGAGGGGAGTTATTCCCATTACAATTCCCCGGGAGGGGAATTATGTGCAGCCTGTCACCACAAGGGGCTTTTCCAGGAAGGCGCTGAGGCGCCCGTGGGTTGTACAGCTGCTTCCATGGAAAGCTGTCTGCGGCGGCAGCAGGGCACAGGGACCGCGCGGGCGGCACCGGCTGCGCTTGCACCTTTGGCAGCAGCACCGTGTCACTGGGAGAGAGATCGTGTCACTGGGAGAAATCGTGTCACTGGGAGAGAGAGATCGTGTCACTGGGAGAGATCGTGTCACTGGGAGAGATCGTGTCACTGAGAGAGAGATCGTGTCACTGGGAGAGACAGGCTCATCAGACAAAATGGGATACTGAAAGTCTTTTGGACATAAGGGAAAGCACCAACCAAAGGGCCAAAGCCTGCAAAATGACAGTACTTAATCTGCCCCCATCACTAAAGGGGCACAGAGCCTTCTTGGTATTGCTTCATGGGGATGTATCCGTCCCTAGAAACCACGGACTAGAAGCTGTTAGCTTCAAATCCATAATACCAACAGTTCCCTTAGGCTGATTTCTGGCCGTGCCCTCATCTCTGCAGTTTGTGCATCCTACGCGAGATTTTAGGCAGAGATTTTCTTCCTTTCAAACCCTTGCAAATATCACTCTGCTGAAGCGTTATTATTATGTTGGTGAACATCTAGTATTATAATTGTCAGGTGTCACTTTGATATTTGGAATGGTTGGCATAGTAAAATCACTAATGAGAAATACATGTTTTGAAAGATATACATAGTGTGATGTGTGAGCTATCATTGTGCTGTCTCTGCAAATGAAACTGTGTTCCAGCAATCAGAAAATTCTCAAAACAGTTTCTTTCTAAAGAATTACAGTGCATTACAGTACTATCATGTGCACCAAGGTTGCTGTAGATTATTAAGTATGCTTGTAAAAGAGAACTCTCCTGTGTATAAAAGACTAAATCCTGTCCTGCACACCAGGTTTGAGATATAAAAACAGAGGGGGAAATCTGTGATTGAATTTCCCATTGATTCCATGAGGGAAAGCACCACTGAATGTGTGGAGTCACTGACAGCTTGTCCCTGGAACTGAAACATGTCTTTGCCTTTCACCCTATCACAGTGCTTGGTGTGACTTGATGAGTGCTGCAAAATCAAGAAAAAAATCCAAAGAGCAACTGTTTAGAAAGCCACAGGTAGTAATCTCATCCTGCAACCATCCTTCCACTGCCCATTTAATTCCAATTAAGTGGAAATAATGCCACTGTTGAGTATTGCCACTGGTATATTTCCTCACAGCATGTTTTGGACTAGTGCTGATGCTATAGAAGACAACTTACCAAAATCTCTGATACATCTGATAAAATTCACGCATTACCTATTTGTAGATGCAAATTTAAAGTTTCCAGCTCACTCTACATTATTTTTCTGGTTTAGAATAGAAAGGTATGAGGAAGACACAAGCAAGAATTTCTTGATAGACAGGACCCATTTTTCATCACTGTTTCTCTGCCTCCATTTTTTTATGCTCTGACATAATGCTGTTCATTAAAACAATGGAGTATACTGTGATTTGATTTTTCTGCGTGGCATGGTCTATGAGCAGTGACTGAGTTAACATTATGCTGTGCTGTCCACCTGGTTCTGTCAGGTGAGGATGAGGGTATGCAGGGGTATGATCAGTGACCGTGTGTGGAGGGAGTCCTTGTTTCTGAGAGAATCCCAAGTGAGGAGTTATGGAAATAGGACCGTTGTTAAATGCGGGGTAATTGCGAATAACTTTTGGCAGCACTGTGCTTACAGCATGGGAGGAAAGCTGCTCTGTGGCTGGAGAAAGTTGGGCACTGTACAATCTGGTGTTTGGCTCAAATGCAGTCAGTATGTTTAGTAGGGTACAGAAAAAGGGTTTGGTCTCCAAAATGA
The DNA here is from genome assembly GCA_013397915.1 of Daphoenositta chrysoptera. Lineage (NCBI taxonomy): Eukaryota > Metazoa > Chordata > Aves > Passeriformes > Daphoenositta > Daphoenositta chrysoptera. The sequence continues at coordinate 341,130 of VZRO01001393.1, read as the reverse complement.
GTATCTATTCTAGTAAGGCAGGAGGGCAGTTTCCTAGAAAACTTTTTGATGTCTTTTCCTAATGCATATATTCTTCATGATCTTTGCTGGAGCCAATAAGATGACAAGACTTTGAACTTAGAGGTGCATTGTTTTCAGTATCAGAAGTTTTTATTTTGCTCTGTTTTTTAACTCCAGCACTCTCATCTTTCCTCATGTTGTTAAACTGCTCATTTGTATAGCTCCGAATGAATTTGCAAGAACTGAGAATGCAGTACCACGTACAGCACCCTTGCCGAGGCCAGGTCCCAGGCTGAATTTTCAGGAAGGCTGAACTGCTGACAGGGTAGCTAAGGAGGGAGGTGGCAGAGCCCGTAACAATCCTCTGTTTTTATTTTTTGAGTTTTTATTTTATGAATGTAACTACTGGTCTTGCAGAAGAACTTTCTGTGAACACACAGACCAGCGTCTGGCACATCCACAGATCCAGCAGCAGGTAACTGCTGCTCGTCTGCAGTCCCCTGCAGGAATCACATGTGTGGAAGTGTTAATATTTCAGTCTCACCCCAAACAAGAGGAAACATGGAGGCCTTTCATTTCTACGTGCTTGGTTCAAAGACTCCTTGTGATGCTGGGGAAAAAAGATGTGAATGAATCTATTTCTTTTAGTGTTGCTCATAATAACAGGCTTTGCTCTTCATGCTTGTTGTATTGTAATTCTGATTTAACAACATTTATCAGTAGAAGATCACTGCAGGGCCTTTAATGATTATAGTTGTTCAAGCTGATAGTCTGAGACTATTAAATAAGGTCCAATTACTTCCCATTTATTTGTGTTGTTTTTTCCCTCCAAGTAACAAAATGTAATCCTGAAGTTAATTATTATTCTTTGCATTGTATTCATCTAAATAGATTTTCTACCTAATTAAGACTGAATACATTTCTGCTAAACTGACCGTATTCTACAAGGATGTTTTCATTTGTACATGAGGGCATCTTTGGTTTCTACCATCCATATTTTGATTATGTTTAATTTCTATAGCTGCCAGACATCTATTGTGTGTCTCAGCAATTCACCCTAGGCTGCTCAAGATTGCTTAGATTGGAGTTGGAATAGGCCTCCTGATGAATTTTGTTGGAATCTAGTTAATAACAAGTCACCAGGAAGCAATTTCAAGTGTTTACTACTGCTCTGAAAGATATAAAATCTATATTGGCTGAATTCTGGATGAAAGAAATAAAAATGAAAGCAGGGGAGTTCAGTTCGGATTAACCGTGTTATGTTTTTATGGGGCAGGTCATTGAGAGGGGAAGGTAAAAAAATAAGAATGGAAGGTTGGCTGGTAATGGGTATTCAGTGTGGTTATCATGTCTGTATTTTAAACATGCAAATGATTGAGCTTTACCCCTGTTCTTACTTTGTGTTATTTGTTTACATACTATATCTTTGGGGCACCTTTGCCAAACAATGAAGCAGTACAATTTGGTGAGAAATAAAAACACAGAACATCTTACATTTTCCTTTCAGTATCGGAATAGTCATCAGGAAAAACAGCCATGTAGATTTATCAGTTCTTGACCTTACCTGCTGAACTCCTGTTAAGAAGTGGTGGGGCATTAATGAGTGTCTGCTGCTGCTCTGCCACGTCTTTGCAACTTGGGGTCCTGTTCAAGAATCACAAAGTGTAGACATTATTATGAAAAGTCACTTAAATACCTTTCCCTTGAGAAAAGACTGACTCCCTCCTAAGCTCCTTCATGGCTGAACTATTTGTTGGAAGGTTTGTAAGAGGCACCTTCTCCTGGGGAGAAGCGGTAGGAAATAAACCTCCAGGGTTTTCCTGAGCTTCCTCAGAAGCTGCGTTTTGCACTGTCAGGCCAGTCCTCCTTGGTCTCTTTCCTCGTTGTGTGGTGAATTTTGTTTAAAGATGTGGTTATGCTGAAGTGGATCCAGGAGGCTTAATAACAGTGGTTAATGTTCCAGGACAGATGCTCAAATGAACGCTCTTCCGAGGGCTGGTTTGCCTGGGAGCTGAGCAGAGTGCGTAGTCGTGCAGGGTGGGTGCCACTGCCCACAGCCAGGCAGAGCTGCAGCTGCTGCAAGGCAGAGGGGGGAATGTTGAGATGTGTGTGTGCAGATCGTGTGTGTGCAGATTGTGTGTGTGCGCAGATCGTGTGTGTGCAGATCGTGTGTGTGCAGATTGTGTGTGTGTGCAGATCGTGTGTGTGTGCAGATCGTGTGTGTGTGCAGATTGTGTGTGTGTGCTGATCGTGTGTGTGTGCTGA
>VZRO01001393.1:270276-338012 GCA_013397915.1 Daphoenositta chrysoptera | reverse complement strand
ATCGTGTGTGTGCAGAGTGTGTGCAGATCATGTGTGTGTGTGTGCAGATCGTGTGTGTGCAGACCCAGAACTGCCCCAGCTCAGCCAGCGTCGCTGTTCCTGCTCTCAGTCGCACTGGGAGGGACCTTTGCCAAAAGAAGGGCTTGTGCCTCAGTCTGGAGCCTTAATGAGACCCAGCGTCGTTTGCAATGGAACAAAATGTGTGAAGTGGGGGCAGTTACTGGTTATAAATCAAGTTCTGTTATGGACTGAATAAATTTGTCTGGGCTGTGCTGTCAAAGTCCAAACTTTCCTGAGGAGTTTGAATTAGCAGAAAACAAAGTGGTCCGTTTGGGAGGCACTATGGAGATGTGCTTTCACAGCTCCCTCTAGCAGTATTCAAAACTTTTTATTCCAACTTTTAATAACCGGATGAACATCTGAAATTACTGTTGATACAACATGGCTTTTTGTACAGTTACTGTGCTAAGCTGGAACAAATGTGAAAATCTGTTTGGTCTCTTGAGGGATGCAATATTATTTTACTCCCTAATCTAAATCACTCTCAAAGTAAGTCATATGTTAGTAAAAACCAGAAAAAACTATTTTGAGGAAAGCAGCCAAAGTTTTGAAGCTGTTTCCATTCGACTTCAAACCAGAACATCTTCCGTTAATGTATGTATGTCAAAAGGGATAAAAGCTACTTCTATTAATGATGTTTTTATGATATTGTTTCTAATGTTTTGGATCACACTGCTGAAATTGATGTTAAGGAAAAATAAAAATGGATGGTAACAGTTTTGGAAAGGAAGGGAAAAATAATCCTCCAAAGAATCCCTTACCAGTGCAGATGTTCCGCTCAGGGGTCCCCTGTGCGCTCGGTGGTGGTCCATCTGTCAACTCTGCATTTTGAAATGCCAAGTGTTGCAATAGTTCTGGGCTGACTGTGCCTGTATCTGTTAGTGCTGAACCTGAAGGACTCGTGCTTTTTCAAGCATGAGAATCCCCCTTTTAACCCAAATGATTGCTTTGTCTCATTTTCCTTTTACATAACAGAAAGCACTCTGTTTGGAGCAATTACATCTTTTATCTTTGCCAGCTTGCAAGTCAATAAACCTGTTTTCACCTTTTGCATCTCCCTCTCTAATGAAAGGCATAAAGTAACGTAATATATTTCTCACAAAATGTTTCTCCCAAGTCTTCAGCCACTGACAATTAAAGTACAATGTACTTATAACAGCAAAACAGAAAAACATATGGAAAAATATAACTACATTAACATCTGCTGCCTTTCCTCCATCTGCTGTCTTTGGCCACACTTTTGTTCAAACCTGCCAAACGTACTCATTTTCCAAGGGTCTCGTGGCACATCAACCACATCTTCAATTAAAGTTCCCAGTTTCTTGTTTGTTTTGATGGCACAATGGGATGTCTGCTCTGCATCCATGCGGCTGCATGAGGGCTTCAAGCAGAGCAGTGCTGGTTTTACAGTTTGAAAGATGTGAGTGTGGCAGGACAGGGGACAGTGGGGCAACTGCAGCATAAAGTTTCTGGTTCTGGAGGCAAAAGGTTTCGATTTCAGCTAAGAAACAGCCCTCAAAAACAAACAGCCCTTAAGAGCAGAAAAAAAATATTTAATTGTAGAGATGCCATCCTCTGACTCCTCTGGCAATTGGAAAGTGTCATTATTGAAATAATTAACAAGCACTACAAAATAATATGTCACAGCTGTGATTAATATTGAACGGAAACTTGTTTTAATTATCTTTTCATAGTTCTGTTTAAATTCTTCTCGGTCCCAGGTAAAATAGATGGTGCTGTGAAAGCTGACTGGGTCTCTGAGGCTTTAACGTGTGATGCAGGTTTTGAAGCCATCCCCCAGCTCTGGGAGCTGTGAGCTGGTGTGGATCCTGAACAGCTCACCCCAGCACAGCAGCAAGAGCCTGCCCCAGCTCTGGGGGCTCAGCTGTGTGTGATCCTGCATGACTGCCCAGGCATTCCATATTTTCACATGAAGTCAATAGTTGTGTGCTTTACTATGTGAAAGGAGGAAAAATATGTAGTTTTTCATAGTACAGGTGTTTGATTTGTAGCTGATCCTCAAGGCCAGCATGTCCAGTACTTCGTATTTAGAGGAGGATCTGTGTGCTTTGTTGTTGCTCTGTGTGTGCATAGGCCTATCTCTGGTTTGTTGTGCTGTGTCTTTGAGGTACCAAGCTTTGCCAGAGGAAGAATATGGGAATATGTTCTCCGTACAAAAAGACAGCAAATCCTTCCGTGCTGGGGAGAAAATGAGTTGTCAGATAAACCGTAACTGTGAACGTTTGCCATTCAGGGCTGTGTTGCACATGGTCCATCCATCTGGGTAGTGTTTATAGGACTTTGTTGATAAAGAAATCGTACAATGAATAACTTTTCCTAAGAAGGGAGCGTTTTCCTATTGCCAGGAGGAAGTGCTCTGCACAATGCAACGAACACCTCTGGCAGATAAATGCAAGCTCCTATTGTGTGCCTTTGTGAACTGATTGGGGTTTTCTTTAACGCCACCTCCAAAGCCTTTCCAAAGGAGCCTTCCCGCAGCCCTGTGCCCCGGCAGGTGTGGGGAAGGTGATGCTGAGCAGAGCCTGCCTTGGCTTCGGAGCCTGGGCTGGATCCCTCGGGCACAGCCTGCGAGCCCCTCTGTCTGCAGAGCTGCCGCCCCCCAGCCTGCTGCTGCCGGGGTCTCTGCCGGTCTAAACGCACTTTGGGTTCTCTCTCTGGAGGCAGATTGGAAGGGCTCTCGTGCTGGCTCTCCGTGTACCGCAGCAGTCGCAGTTTCCCGTGCAGGCTGGTGGCGGAGCGGGCACTGGGGAGCTCTGAGCGGTGCCGGGGGCTCTGCAGTGCATCCTGCAGTGGGATGCCCCACCGAGGAACCGCTGCCTTGCCGCGACTTTCCCGTGCCCAGTATTGGAGCCGTGGTCTTTATCTTTAACCTCCTGCCTTTGGCACGCAGGATACAGAACTGTACCTGAAAGATTACAGGGGATTTGTGACCTGGGCGACCCAAAATGCGTGTTTGTGCTTGGACGTGCCTAGCTTGGATGCAAATGTAGGTGACAGATGCAAGCAAAACGCGTGAAGAGAGGCAGTCTGCAGGTGTGTGAACTCACCTGGACTCTGCCGAACTGCTGTGGGTCGTGCTTGCAAAAGCCTCTCAGAGTGCTAACAGGCTGCCATTAAAATCCATTTGTCATTACAGACAGCTGTGAAGTTCTTCCAAATTCTCTGTCTTTGTGCTGGGTACAGCGAGCAGCAGCAGCTGTTGTTGGGTCTGTAGTGGGTGACAGCAGCAATTTATTCCATGGTTCCCTCAGTAGATTGCAAAGCCTCTGCAGAAACCCGGGCTGTCCCTCCTGAGATAGATGGGACTTTGAATTCAATCAAGCTGAGGGTACCAAAGCCCCAGACCCTCCATCACTGCAGATACAGTGGCTGATACACCAAAGAGCATATGGTGTGCCTGACAAACCTTAGTAAAACACACCAGAGGTGGAGTTTGGAGAATTAAAATCTGTGCGTTCAACAGGGAGCAGAATTTGGAGCAGAATTCAAATTCTCGTTACATAAAATGGCTCTGAGCTTAAAATGTTATTTTTGCATTAATATTATAGTATTATTTTTAGCATCAATGGCAATCAGTATGTAATTGGCAGTGATCTCATGCACACTCCTGGGTACAGACTGTTCTTTCCCAGTTCTGGAGTATTTGCTTGTTATTGCTGAACTGCAGCGTGCTCACGCTCAGAAGAGGCCCCACAGTCATTAAAACTTCCCTGCCAGGGCCCTTGCCATCGAGCACTCAGCAGTTAACCTCTCCTTGGATCTTGTGAGAGCCAGATTAAGTTAGGACAGAACATTTCTGCTTGTGGAAGTCCTTCTCTCAGGCCTGTGTTCTGTGATAGACTTCCACAGTGTCACTTCATCTTGGAAAAATGGTGCTACAAAGTCTCCAGAGGTTTCTTTATAGCATCTTCCAGTACCTGAAGCAGCTACAAGAGAGCTGGAGAGGGACTTTTTGCAAGGGCATGGAGTGGCTGGACGACCTCTGATTCTTTTTCTATTTAAATGAACCTGTGTCTCTGTATAAATGCTGTTATTTTCTTTTCCTTAAAGAAGTAAAACCAAGAAAAGAAATTGATTTCATGCTTGCCTTAAACGTTAGAATTTCATTTTTAAAAAAATATTTCTCCCCAAACTAGAAATATTTTGTTTGAAAAATGTTAGGATTTTGGTTTGTGAGTTGTTGTCTGGTGTTGGGTTTTTTTTTAAACTCCTTTGCATTCCTCTGAGTCAGACAGGTAGAGCTCGTTGCAAACTAGACATTTTCATGGAGAGAGAATCACTCTATTCACTCACTACACAACCTCTTCTAACGAATAAACTATTCAAACATTTCTCATTGCTGAGCTGCAGAGGTCAAACTGATAGTGACTCCCTGCATGGCCTGGGATAAGTCATTATCTCCCTCTCCTTTCCCTGCAAACCCTGACTGTTAAATAGTTCCTCCCAGAAGAGGTGTGAGAAACAATTAGCTCATGCTGATAAAATGTTTTGAATACAAAATGTGATTGATAGGTGCTAAAAGATGCTCCCATCAGTCACCATTAGTGATGCTGTCATTTCCCAGCCTCTGGTTTTGGTTAGGTGCTCCACAAGGGGAAAGGAAACAGGACAGACTCAAAAAGTCTATCAGTATTTTCACTCCTGTCTTCAGATGTTTTAATAACAATTCATCATCGATTTTATCTGCTACCGATCACTTTTGCAAACAGATATTTCTGTGTCCATGGGTCTTAAAATTGTGTGCCTCCAAAGTTTCCACAGTTGGAGCAAAGGCAGCTCAGCCTCACCCACCCCTGATGCAGACAAATATTTTACATGGTCTATTCCTTTTCCTTTATGTGATAGATTTTGAATGTTGCAACGTTATGGGCTGTGTTTTTATCTAAGAGCATCGAGAGGAGGAACACCATGGTTAAGAGCTGACACCTGAGCCTGGCTCTGACCCTCCCAGGGAGGGTTCAAACCTGTGAAAACTCAAAAAAAAAGGGCAAAATCAGGAGGGATTTGGTTTGTAGCACAGTTATTTCACTGAAAGAAAGCTCAGGCTGTATTCAGGTTGTGCTTTCTGCAGAGCAGCGAGGCAGTTCTGGGATACCAAACTGTGATTGTTAATCACAAGGAGTGAAGGAAAGCATCGAAGGGCCTGCTTTTGCTCCCTTGAAACCTGTGTCTGTTTTCTCATGGATATTTAATGGAGTCAGGGTGAAGTGTCTGGTTAATCACTGCTCACAAACCTGTGTAAAACCTCCCTGCTCCATCTGAGATAGGGCTTGGACTCTGGCCCAGTGAGGAGGAGATGCCAGTGCAGGTGACTTGGGCACCCCAGGGGCCTCTCAGCTTCTGTCTGCTGCCAACCCCAACACAGGGATTTTCTGCAGTATGTTGGGTTGTAATTGATCTATGTTTTCGTGTAAGAAATGCTTGTAATGCATGGGATGTGACTGTTCTAGTAAGATGAGTATAATTTTTCTCCCCGTTTGTAGGATGGCTATTTTTCCCACCGACCGAAAGAGAAAATGCGAACAGACAGCAATAATGAAAATTCGGTCCCCAAGGACTTTGAAACTATTGATAACAGTAACTTTGCTCCCAGGACTCAGAGGCAAAAACACCAGTCCGATCTGGTGAAAAAAACCCTTAGCAAACAAAAGGAGCACTTGAGAAAGAAACTGGAAGAGGAAAAGATGAAGGGGAACTTGCTGCTGGGGAAGAACTCCAATGAGGTGGTGCAGTTCAGTGATCACCCTGGAAAAAACAGCAGCAACAGCAACCATCTGAAGGAGATTGACAGGTCTCCCAAACAGCATCTTTTAAAAAAAACGGAGAACAGCTCCCCTGAGCTGAAGTACGAGCAGCCGGCCAAGTGCGAGGTGACGGGCAAGGAGGCCATCTCCGCCATGTCCCGCGCCAAGTCGCAGCAGTGCCGCCGGGACATCGCCGACGCCTACTGCCAGCACAAGCTCGGGAAGCTGATGCCGGAGCAGGTGACGCGCTTCTGCGCCCTGGAGGGTAAGTTGGGAGATGGAGAAGCAGAAATAACGTGCTGTCTTGGGGGAAGCATTCTGTGTAATTGGAATGGCCTGCTGATGACTAAAGTGGCTCTGTTGCAGGAATGTGTGATGGACTCAGTCCGTGAAAACAAGGGAGGCTTTGAGGATGTTTTTAACAGGGAATTATACGGATCACAAGATCCTTGGTGGATGCCTGTAGAATTCGCTTCCACCAGATTTTTATTGCACAGTGTGATCTAGGTATTGGGATGCTACTCCTGTTTATTTTAGTTCTTAATCTATAGACACAGAGAAGCACAATCAAAATCTTGTTACTCTGTGCAGGAGTTGTGTGCTTTTTGGTAATCAGAGAACAGCCATTGTGAATTTCAGAGCTTTATGCTAACCAGTACATCAGTGGCATTGCTGTTATGGCGATTTTTCTGTCACAGTGGAGTCCTAAGCATTTTGATAACCCAGGTAATTATTGGAAGTTCAGGAAAAAAATTCCAAAAGCACAGGGAAAATCCAATTTTGTGGCTGACTTCTATTTTTAATGTTCTTGAATCAGCAAAAGTTATTTTCAAAATCACTGCTGAAGAGCCAGTTACCTCTGCTGGCCTAAGACAAGCTTAGATTTGTTGTTTTGGTTTCTCCATGCCCTCAGATCACGAGTTACCTCTCAGCTTGCTGTCAGTTTGCATGTCCGAACTGACCTTTTTCTACTTTTCAAAGAGTGCTTCATGTGCCACTGTTCATCCAGCTGTGAGCTCTCCATAGAGTAAAGTGCCTTTTTAAAAAAGATAGCATTGATCAGTTGATGAAAGCAGGCATCGATCAAGGAGCAGCGTTACCCACAGCAGCGTTTGTTTATACAACAGTTCAGAGGCCCCACCCTGTAACTGGCCCTTGCACAGAAGGACATGCCATGTCTTTGTCCAAGCTGAAAGTGCAGAGGGAATTGACAAGCTAGAGAATAGGTCTTGCTTTGAGACTGTAGGATAAACATGGGGATCCACAGGAAACAGGGGATGTTTAGTTCCTTTCACTGGGAACATCCTCTAATGGCTTCTTTACTGCACCCTCACAGAGCAGTGCTTACTGTAGGGTGATGTCTGTGCCATAGAGAGAAGGATGGTGTTGCTGTTACAGAGATTAGGAGGTTAAATTCCCTGTACAGACAGTGAAAAAGAGGAGCTGCCCCAGAGAATGTATCTAAACGAGCACATCTCCCTGTAACAAGATTCTTAGGCTAATTTAGGTGGTGCATCTTGCCAGGATGAATGGTCTGAGCACCCCCATTCCCCACCCCAGCGCATCTGTGACTGTTTTGTTTTGGTTTTTTGCCATGTCTCTTTCGGTGTTTTCTCTCCCTTTGTTATCCAGGGTTGCAGGATGGGCACAGTGCACAGGTCCTGCTTGGTCAGGTGCAGCAGTCACTGCAGGCAGGGTCTGCCCCAGGCCTCCTCTGGGCCAGCCTCTCTGGCTGCCAAATCCCCAGGGGAGACCCTGGCCTAATCCTTATCAGTAATTACCCAACTGGGTTTATTCTTGACCCAGATCTGTGGCCCTACATAGACCAAAGGTACACAGCAGGGTTTCTTCACAGATGAAAAGTCCTTAGGAAAGCAAAGAGCCTCAAGTGATCCTGATTTATTTCCCTTGGGATTTTCTGTTGTCTTTTCTTAGTTTTTCAATCAAACAGGTTTTCCGCTACCTTCATCCCTGTGGGGTAAACCCAATTTATAATAAAGTAGGAAAATAACCAAGCTGCCCTCATTCGAAATCATTTATCAGTACTGAAAGAGTTTTTTGCAGATCAGACTGCCTTCTCCCTCGTTGCTTATTGATAATGTTGCTCTGGCACACTGAAGCAGGTGCTTTCAGCTTCTTAGAGGCTGCTGGGAAGAAAACTTCCCATTTTATTTTAGAAAACACAACCTGTTGGTTTTCAAATGGAGAGAAAAGGGCTCTGGAGCTCTGCTTACCAAATAAGACACAGGTAATAGCAATCTGAATGTCTATAATGTTTTTATCTGATGACTTCAAAGCACTCTGCAGAAAGAGGTGTGATTTGCAGGAAGGGAGAGGATAAGCTACTAAGATGCCAAATACTTGTGGGGTGGAGCAGAGCTGTTCTTCAAGGCATGGAAATGAAAGCATCCTCTACAGAATTTTAAAAGCATGGGAGCTGTAATGAAGCAAACAGAGGATTTCATCTGCTCAATATGCATGTGTGTGCACACAGTGACATATAAATGCGTGGTTTGTTTAGCTTTTAAGGTTTTGGCAGTGAATTTTTGGACTCACTGGGTTTGATCTACAGATCATTGAACCCCAGATTTGTCTTTTTGTGCTGGTTTCAGGATTCCAAATGACATTGGCTGCTGCTGCTTTCCTGTGTGTTTAATCTGTTAGTGTGACAGAAGCACTGTGGTGAGCTATACACGGTTTAAGGAGCATGTAAGAGCCACTGCACATGCAGCCCAGACAGCATTTTAATTTGCTGCACCACAGATGACTCTGGTTGCAGTAAATTTACTGTGAGTAGACTAATTGCAAAATAAACCTAATTGAGTAGTTATCAGCAAACAACATCCTGTGGAACAGAACTGCTTACAATTAATAGTATTTAAGCCATGCACTGGTATTCTGCAGAACGCTAGGATGTAATTGCACCGTGTACAGAGATTGCGTTCTGTTCTGGAAACCATGTTTCCAGCACTGCTTTCATTATAAAGGGCCATTTCACGACTCAGCACTTGCATTTTTGGCTAAATGAATTTATGAAATAAGTGATGTGTCTCTCCCCTTACGTGTGTGAAGCAGAACCAACTCTAATAAAATCAGTGAAGCTGTGGCACTGTCAGGAGAAAAATGAGATCTCAGGAAGGGTACATGTTGCCAGTGACTCTCAGATGAACTTTTATTGTGGCCACATGTGTAATTTGGGTAGTTAAAACTGGGATGTAAGGAATGAAAAGATGCTTTGCTGTTCTGGCTGAAGATGGGCCCTGCCTCACGGTGTGGATGGGGAGTGCAGTCTCTCATGTCATGCACGGCCCCGAGGGGCACACAAGCCCCTGCCAGCAGCCTGGACGTTGCTGCTGGGCCACTCTGGTCCTTGGAAGGGACTGATGAGGCAGCCCTGCTCTAGGAGCTGACAAAACACTTGCCCCTGCTCACAGCTGATCTGTTCCCTGGGCAGAGGGCCAAATGAATGAATTATCCCTAGAAACTGGATCTGGCTAGTGGGTCAGAAAATGGGCAAGTTTCTTTACCGAAGGAAGATGTGTGTACATCTTGTAAGGGAGCTGGAATTGCTAGAAATGTCCCTCTGGCATCCCAAACTAGGACACTGTTGTGCCACCTCCCTGCATCTCTGGGGACAGCTGCACTGTAGAAAACAGGGGACTGGTGTTTCTCAGGGATGTGTGAGATTGTGGCATTGCAGAGCTGAGGGATTCTTCCTCCAAAAATGAGGCTGTGATGAGTACAGGCTGGCTCTGTCAGCGCTGTCTTGCATAGACAGCTTTGGTTTTAGAAGAAATTCGGTGAGGGGAAAACTGTTGGGTGTCTGTGCCAATTAATCCTTTCATTTAAATACAGATAGCTCCTGTCTAGATCATCTGCAAGTTTAGAAGTGGGAGAATGAAATCAGCCTGATGTTCCTCTTGTTTTTTCTCTCGTGATGCCACTGTCTGGTCCTGTTACTCCAGGTTAGGCTGTCTGATCACCTGGGGGTCTGGAGGCTGCGGGCTTGGTCCCTGGGAGCAGCCTTGCAGAAATCATCTGGCACGTGGCATCTCGAGGAAATGCTGGGAGCAATGCATGACACAAAGAGCGGAGGGCAGAAGGGATGGAAAGTTTATGGTCAGCAGCCCTAGTTCTCACCAGGCCTCTGTTTTGGAAAATGTTATCGTTTTATGGAGCATGAAAGGGGGAGTGTGGGCAGGCGAGGGAGGGGATGATGATGATGATGGCTGAGCGTGTCCTTGCTGGAAACCTCCCAGGAGCAGCGGGAGCGCAGCAGGAGCGCGGGGATATTTTGATAAAGATTACTTTGTATGTACAGAGATGAAAGAAAAGTACTTAAGTGATCGGTAATGTTTCCCAGTGATCCTGAAATGTGTGGACAGAGTGTTGGTGGGGAAAGTCAAATACAGCTATGGCTAAAGGCAGTTGTTGGTACGAAGGCATGAGCTAGGGAGTGGGAAAAGAATCAGGAGGGCCAAGAAACCCAACTCAAACCAGAAACACCAAACCCAACCTCCCCCTGCACAAGGAAAACTCTTTTTCATACATAATGCTTTTCATAGAAAATGGTTGTTGGACCTCTGGAGTGGACTCATTATGATGATTTTGGTAGACAGACCCTGAAGAGGAAACATGGCATCTAATTATCGTAATTTTATTCAGTGCTAAGCAGGCAGCTGTGTACATCGGTACTGGACTGAGCCTGAGCTGGCTGCACAAGCAGCTTCAATGTTATTCTTTCCTAATTCGACATTGCAGCCATAACAAAACTGTGTTAGGGTGTCAATGTAACATACTAATTGCAAGCAGGCAGCTTTTAGATTTGCTTTTTGTCTTAAGCCTAAATCGCCATCAAGGACAAAGGAGGACAGATTCAGCTCTGTCTTTCTAACCACTGCACTTCTCCAAGTACTGTTACTTACTAAATTCTCATATTTCACAGAAATCTGCAGTTGATGAACTATTATTCTGAGAATGGGGAAGTGTCATGTTCCAGAAATGCCATGCTAGCTGCAGCTCGAGGCTGCACGGTTTAGTTTGAAGCCAGTGGCACTGACTGTATTACTTTTAAAATAATTGGGGGGGAAAGTATTGATATTTAATTTATTCCTTCTGAGCCGAGGTGAAGCATTTTCCTCTTTTGTGGCTTCTAGAAACAATACCTTAAATATCTACAGAGTTTGTTAGAGTATTAAAAATATAATTAAAGGGAATGCACCCCATTTCAGGAAGGTTTTTGAAAGGGTACATTTCTTTGATGTATTTCGGGAGTCACTGAGCTTTATGAGATCACTGGTTTGTAATGTCTTCCCCTGGAAATGAGGAAGACTTGTTTAAGAGATCTAACTCTGAATTAAAATGCCAGCAATCTAGGCTTGAAGCCAATCTTACAGGACATTATTGCCATTTTAAGATTCCAAACCATAATTTACTTGTTTCTGTTGCAAATATTTCTTATGCAGAAGGTAGTTTTAAAACATCCATCTTTTTTCTCTGTGGGTAATCATGACTTCTATAGAAAAACTGAATGACAAGAATCTGTAGCTGAGCAACCTTGAAAAAGATTTTGAAATTGCTCATTGTATATTTAGTCTTCCAAGTAAATGCTTGTCTTTGATAGTTTGAGAGCGTGTTAGAAGTGAATAGCCCTGATTCGCTGCTCACACTATTTTTATATCCACGGTACCTCACTGATTTGTCATTTAGTTGTGTCAAGTAAGTTACTCCTGATTGGCACCTTTGTAAGGAGGAACAGAGCTCCCATCTCCCAGTCCCTGCTGCTGTCACCAGCAGGCTCAGTTCACTGCACAGTGAAGTCTGAAGCATTTTGCAGTTTTACTATAAAATAAGATATTGGTTTAAAGTCCTGGCTTACTGAAAGGCCCAAGGCAAAAGTCTATCATTTTTCCTCTCTAGATTTCTCACCAGCCCCCAGGGAGGCCAAAGAATTTTTCAGTCCTTTCTCCTAGATCTTGCTGCAGCTGAATGACCTCTACCATCTCTTGTGTCCAATGCTCACCCATCTGTCTTCATCCGTGGATGTTACCGTAAAAATGGTGGAAGATTCAAGCCAAAAAGCAAAACTACACTGCTGGAAAATCATCATCTTATAACTTGAACTCTGTGGTTTCTCAAAAATAGTTTGAATAGCAGTTGTATTCAGTGTAGTGTAGTGTAGTGCTTTCAGATTGGGAAATTCGTAGGATTTGTTCTGCAGAACTGAATTATTGCCTTTTAAAACAGAATTTTCCAATATTGCTCTTCTCATGAGGAAACTGAGTCTTCTGCAGACAGTGCTGTCAGAGGAGGATTGACTGTATTCCCCTTCCACGCCACCTTCTCCTGGGCTGCTACAGCTTTTCTGGGTGCTGAAGACTTTGAAGAAAGACCCTTCTACTTCCTAATGATGCCCTTGTCCAGACGAAGGAGGGTGGGTGCATTTGGGCTGTGGGTGGGTGGTACAGCTGCAGCTCCTCGTTAAGCTCATAAAGGCCAGGTTCAGACATGGGTCACGTTTCCTGTTCTTCAGCAGCAGATGCACAGTCTCTGTGTTGTAGGGGGACCCTGTTGTTCTCCACAGGCAATGAAATTCAGTGGTAACTTCAGCTTCACCCATTTTTATTAACAGCAGTTTGGATACTGCCTTTGAGTGATGCCAAAAGCCTGGGAATCAAAAACTTTTACTGAGACACCGCTCTCCTTACTTTACACACTAACTACCATGGCAAATGAAGGTCCTTGTAGGAGATCACCCTCCTGGCCCCTGTCATGCTGATGGTTTGTGTGATTTGGAACGTAAAACCTTTATGATGCTGTACCTATATGTCATCTTTGATTGGATCAGCTTGAAGAAGTTCATCTACAGAGCTCATTTCCCACTTTCCTGCCAATTCCTCCGTCTTGTGCTTGCTCACGTTAATGACCAGCAGCCCTTCAGGCATGTTCACAGGACAGCCTCTGTTGGAAGGGACCCACAGGGATCGTTGAATCCAACCCCAAGAATCCCACCCTGTGCCTGAGAGCATCGTCCGAACACTCCCTGAGCTCTGCCAGCCTTGGAGCCCTGACCACCTCCCTGGGGAGCTGCTCCAGTGCCCAGCCACCCTCTGGGGAAGAACCTTTTCCTAATACCCAACCTAAGCCTCCCCCAATAGTCTGCAACAGTTGTAGGTCCACAAAAAAACCCTGTCAGTCCAAAGGATCTTTTTCTACAAATCTCACTGGAAACCTCACTGCTCAGCTGGTCCAGGGCAGCCCTCGGTGTATCTAGAGTGTAATGGCTTGTATCGTTCTCTCTGTTGCAAGGTGATTGTGTCTCTTTTTGGAGACTTCCTTGCCCATACTTACAGAAGTGTTTTGTTGAAGTCTTGGTTAATTTCTGCAACTAATTAAAAGTTGTAAGAGAAACACTTTGCTTGTGAGAATGCAGCTTTGTTGGTGACTGGCTGTAAACAGCAGCTTAAGCAGTCTGGCTGCTTACTCACCTGTGGTTTTAATTGCAAACGAAGGCTTCCAGCCAGCCCGTGGATATTGCTGTGCAGTGGAGCATTGCAAACCTGCTCCTCTCAGACCGAGCTCTGTGCGTGCCTTGTGTTGCTGTGCTGCACAGCAGTGTGGAGCCTGACAGTGGTGTGACCAAACAGAGCCATCCATTTTCATGTTCTTCATCTATTTGTGGGCTGTGATTCATTCTGGGCAATTTACTGAATAGTAGAGAGGAAAAGGGAAGTTCAAAAGAGAAATTTACTGCAATATGTGTTTTACCCATTTGTACTTTCTCTTTTGCATGGGAGGGAGGTGTGGGTGCTCTGGAAGAATTTCATGGTAGCACTCTGAGCAGGTTTGGGGATCTATCCCCGAGTCATTCTCTCTCTCTGAGAGAGTCACTTCCTTCGGGCATTTATTCAAAAGCATGTGAGGAATTTTCCCCTGACAGAAGGGAAAGCTGGGCAGAGAACCCAGCCTGGCTCATTTGGCCACCTCGCCAGAGAAACAAATGGCCAAGGAGAGGTGTGGTTGAGATAAACTGTGAGTAGAGCTGCCGGGAGTAATTGTGGAAAAGACTTCTGTGTAACACACTCTGGATTTGCCAGTCCAGAGCAGAGGGAGGCTACGTGGAGCTGATGCAGTTTTGTAAACAAATCTTTATCATTTTGTGCCAGGAGGTGATCAGAAACCCAAACTTCCTGTGAAGTGTTAAAGGCAAAGTGGGTGAGAGGTTTAACTGATGTAATAAAGTAGCTTTGCTGACGCCTCTTAAGTGATGTCTTACTTCAGTAAATTTATTCAGTAACCTATATCAGTGAACCATAAAAGGTCTCTATGCATTTCTATCACCAAAATTTTAAGTTCACTGAGAAATAAACAAGAGAATTTTGTTCTTACAGGAGCAAGCAAAGATAAAGAGGTAGGGATTTTTGTCTTACCAGTCTGTGGAAGGTTATAGTGCAAAGCAAAGCCCAGCATTTGGGAATAAGAACAGTTTTATGGCACTTCTGATTCTGAGAATGTTCTACCTTGTAGATCCCTGAAAAAAAACTGGGAAAATCACTTCTGACAGGCTCATGAAGAATATTACAAGGAAGCTTCAGACATCTCCAGCATTCTTAACCTGTTCATCAAAAATGGAAATCTTAATGAGAAATCCCACCAGATTCAGCTCCATCATTTACAATTTAAAAGGCTGCAGTTAGCACCCAAGTTCGCTCATTTCCATTTCTCTCAATCATTTCTGGCCATTTGTAGATATAATTTGCCAAACATGCAAACATTTGTGTTCTCGTGATGTTTGCTTTATATTGCTGCAGCCTGCAAAATTTTAGGAAATAAATTAGTGACGTTAGGGGGCCCCAGTGCAAACCTGAAATGACTCAGAAGGATCACTTAGAGGAGAAGAAAAAGGGAAGATGCAGTGAGATTGCTCTGGAAGTTATTGAAGAGCTCTCAGCTGAGGAGGGAGCAAGAATATGCTCCATTACACCATATCATGGGCTGACCAGATGAGCACTGAATAGAAATTGAGTCCTAGACTGGTACTGGGGAAGCTTGGGTTTCATTCTTTGGTGTGTGACAGGCTCGTTGGGACACCTCACTCATGCCATGTACAGGCCAGGTATTTAACTCCACTGCAGATACATGCAGAGGGGAAAAGTGGTGGTGATGTTACTGCTGCATTGGTATTTGTGTGCATTTGAAATCCTCTTTATCAAGAGACTTGGAAATAATTTTGTTACAAAATAACAGATTTTTCTTCTGAGTTCCCTAAGGGAGTTTGCTGAGCAAAAGTATCTTTAAGGAGGAAAAATTCTCTCTTTTCTCTCTTTTTCTCCTTTTCTGGTAGCTATTAGTATGTCTGATATTCTTGTACCAGACCGAATCAGTTCCCTTTGTTTCAGGGTGCTTAGGAAGGGAACTGTGATTTTACTTATCATATATTTTAAAGCCTGCCTGGTGCTATATTAGTTTCCACCATAAATTTCCCAAGGTAAAGTGACAAACCAGTAATTTTTCATTATGAATCAGCTATCCATGAAAGATTGGATTTAGGTCAAAATTTATTACCCTATGGAACTGAAGCCAATATTTAACATAATGTCAGCTATCTTGATATTAGAGAATTTTAATGGCTATGCAATTTTATTCAATGATGAAGTTATTTCAGTTGTGTAGTCTATGTCTGGGCAATTTGATATACAGAGCCTTGAGATGAAAATTGGATAAACATGGAAAATGGTGATTGATTGGTGGAAGGTTGCAATAATGTCTGCCTTGATATACCTTTTATTGTTAAATTATTTATCTAATGCAATCTCCTACACTTTTAGCAGTCTTTAAGTTGGCATTAAATCGATGTTTAAGTCTTCACAGTCAGAAAGGCCTCATAACTCAAACTGATAAATATCTTCTAACACATCAGGACGAATAATGATCCATCTTAATATCTCAAAGTAAGAAAGGTGTTACTCTTTCTATTTTCTATGAATCCCTGTAGAAAGACTGAGCCATAAACCAGAAGAATTAAGATGAGAAGACAGAAAGAAAAATCAGAAAGAAAAAGCATAGTAGTAGTTTGTGGAATCGAGAACAAATTCCATCTGTTTTGAAAGATGATAAGACTTCTGCCCAGGACTGAGCAGAGCAGTGTGAGCTGACCCTGCCGTGCTGGCTCTCCTCAGAGGGCACTGGGGTGAGGGCCCGTGCCACAGTCCACAGGCAGAAAGAGAGAAATCCTTATTCAGATAGTAACTAAATCTACTGAATAGTGAACAGGAATGTGAGTTCCTTCCTGCCTTAAAGGCTGCAATAGTGTTGGAAACTAATGCTGGAATTTTATTTAATTAGTAGGAGGCTTTTCATTTTTTTGAGGTGGAGATAAGAAAAAATTATCCTATGGATAAATAGAATCTCCAAATGAGTGTTCATCTTAAAGGATTACAAATTTAGTTCAACTGTACCTAAAACTATCCAGCTGCAATAGCTCAGAGGTACCCTAAGTACACCTTCAGTACTTTGTAAGTTTGTCCAGAATTGGAAGTGGAAGGTGAAAACCTTGCATCATCCCTGAATAATACATTTGAGAGCTGCTGAAATATTTTTCATCATTTATGTAAATCTTGAGTAGAAATAATTGTGATTTGACAATCTTTTCCTTATCTGAGTTGGGAACTGAAAGCTGTAGTTGTTAGCTGGCCTAAATTGGTGTAGCATTGTTTAAATAAAGCAATGAACCAAACCAACCCTGCAGCTTTTCTAAAATGCCATCATCTCCCTATCAAACAGCATTTCCCTATGCTGAGGCAAAATGGAGGAAATCCTACATTTCTTCAGATTAATTGGATTAAGCCAGACTGGAAATTGTGTAATACTACACAGGAGACATTCAGCATCCCTAAAACCTCAGGCTTCAAAGGGCAGTTTTTGTAGCAGTTCAGGCTCCCTACCTGGGCTTGTTTATTGCTTTGAACATTCAGACATACTTTTATGATTCATAATCGTCCATAAAGAAATTCAGCTGCTATTTAAAATGCTCTGTTGGGAACGCTCAGTAGTTATTAATTAATAATGCATCAGCAGAGCAACAAAAAGGCAGGTGAAGAGGCAGTGAGAAGCCTTGGCTGGGTCTGCTGCCTCCAGAACTGTGGTTATGTCTGGTTTCCCAGCTCGTCCCCGTCACTCTGGGTTCTCCTCTTCATTCTCCAGGCACTTCCTGTAGAAGATACTGACTGATGTATGAATTTACCCACAATTAAAAGTAAACCAAAATGCCTAGCATAATGCTAGCATTAAGAGGTGTAAACTGACTCTTAACATTTTTTTTCAGTGCCAGAAACCTGTCAGGGACTCGTGAGAAGAGAACACAAAACCACTCAGTAATTTCTTTTAAATGAAGAAAATTTAAGGCTAAGTATAAGGGGGGGGAAGGGGGGGGGGGCAAGCACACTAAAATCTAATTTGAACTGCTGTTAATTATTGCTAAAGAGTTTTATAGACTCTGTGCCACTTTATTACAGTGCCAGTGAGATCCATGCTGTGAAAGTCAGTGCAAACCTGGTGTCAGTGGGGTTAGAGATGGACAAGCTGAATGTTGCTGCTTTTGAAGAAAAAAGGGTGAACTGTTGGGAGATTTCCTATACCCACTGCTGGCCCAGAGCTGAGCTCTGTTTGGCAATATTTTTTGTATTTTTGCTTTCATGCTCATTACCACATTTGCAATGTGTCCTATTTTTGTGTGGTAATTGGTAATCTGGAAAATTTACTTGGTGTGCAAGATTTAATACTAGGTCCTGCTGTCATGCTGACAATGAATTAGCTTTTTGGACTCTATCATATGTTCTCAGCAGGCACATATGTAATTAAAACGAGCCCATGTTGAGTTTCATATTAACACTCAAATCACCTTTGGCAGAAGGCCTCTGTGTTCTTTTGGGATTATACTCCAGGGCAATGTAATTACAGTGTCAAGTGTAATTTTTACTTTTAAATACTTCTTCATTTACAATAATATTAAACTTTTCCATGCTAGTTCCCTTTTGGATTTATAAAATGATTTTGTTCTAATAAAAAGGTCGCCAGCGCAGGCATTCTATTTCAGATGTTCTCTTCAACTCTAAGGAAGTTGTCCTGTTGAACAGTAAACATTTGGTGTCAGGAGACGTTGGATTAGCTTACATAAAAAGCCATTCTGGAAATTAGGTGTTCCTTCATTAGGGAAGGGATGGTGCTTGCTGTGCCTGCAGGGTCAGGGTGGCCCAGTCTCATAAGAGAAAGGATGAGGATGAATGGGGTGTGTGTGGATAAGCAGTTCACCTTCCAGCAGTCGTGTCTGGAGAAATAATGTGAAGAGATTTTTCATCATTCTTTTAATGTCAAAATAAAGATAGGGGAAATTAAATTATATTTGAAAGAAATTGCAACTGAGATGTTTTTGATTCTTTCAGCTAGAATGGGGGATTGTTAAGGAGGCTCAAAGTTAATCTGCATTTATATAGATCAGGAATTGTTCAGACCTGGAACATGAGCAGAATTTGGTTCAGACATGCTAGAGAATCTCTTTTGGTACTGATTTTACACTGTCCATTCTCCTCTGATTTCAGAGGGGCTGCAGAATAGGAGATGGACTGACATGAATTCAGCAGACGAACTGAATAAAGTTGTGTTGCTCCTGCTCCTTAACTCCTTGCCTTAGCCAGTAAGATTTCTTCTTGGCTCAATTACAGATAATCTTCGGGGGGTTTTGGCCTCTCAGCTGTGAGGAGGTTGAGTTCCTGACAGGCAGAGCCTCCCAGGAGTGTTTGCCACCACAGGAGTGTTTGCCTGAGAGCTCGGTGTTTGGTGTTCTCCGGAGCTGGGGGTTTGCTCCTCTCTGGGGGTTTGTTCCTCTCTGGGGGTTTGCTCCTCTCTGGGGATTTGCTCCTCTCTGTGCTCAGCTGCTGCCACTGGGGTCCAGCTCGGCCCTGTCCCTCTGGACAGTGAAATACAGAATTACTTCTGCAACAGCCCTGCTGGGGCTTTTCTCCTGCCCCCTTCCCGGCGGGCTCGGGGTCTGAGGGCTGAGCAGCTGCTGCCCCTGGCCTGCCAGGGTGAGGGCTGTGGACAGCTCTGGCAGCCTCGGGGCTGTCACTGCATCCTCTGCCAGCCTTTCTTATTTCTCCTGCTCTCCTTTTTAAATAAACATGTCATTTTACAATCTGTGAGATGTTTCTTGTGTTTCACACGTTTTTGTCTCCTAAATTAGGTTTACTTAGCAGTTTTGCAGCCAGTTGATGATTTTCATGCCCTGCTGTACCATAAAAGCCAAGTTGTGAATTAATTTGTTTGGGGCTATGTCTTTTTAGAGGAGGAAGAACTGAACTTCATCTCAAAACAAGTTGTTTGGGTTTGGGATTTTTTTATTTTTCCCTTTTAAGCCTCCCTTTGTGATAGGGATGATCAAATGGCTTGTAGGAATGAGAGATGGCAGAAGGAAAACCCAGATATTGGAAACCAATGCTACTGGATTACATCTAGACCTTCAAAGCAGTTTTTAGCACTCATTTTACCTAATTAAAATGCATAACAACTTGGATGTGTGCCCTGTCTCAGTGTGCTGCACCATTAAGTTATTCCTGGAGATCCACACTAATGCTCAGCTCAGTTCTGCCAAGCTCCCCAAATTCGGCGGGGTGGGGTCAGCCCAGGCAGAGCCCCCTGAGCCAAGGTCCTGCTCAGGCCACAGCTCACAGGCAGCAGTGCTGGGCAGGGGCAGTCCCAGCTGCAGGACTGGGACGTGCCTGGGGCCAAATTCAGCACCTCTGGCTGCTGACATGGAATGGAGAGGTGCAGAATGGGAACAGAGGCTCTAAGGGGCAGAGTTAAGAGAATTTTGGAAATACTATCCAGAATAATTTTTGTCTGTAATATTTGGCATTAATTTTTTTTGTTTCAGACATTGCACAGATACTCCCCTTGTGCAGTGTAGAGCAGACCCTTCTACAAGTTACCGTGTAAGCAGCTCCTTGACATCCAAGGGCGTCATAGACTTGTTAAAACCTGAGAGAAAGTTATAATTCATTTATAAATTATGGTATTACTGCAAGAATGTATTTTGCATACAAATTCTCCCCAGATGCTTTTAACAGCAGCCAGTAACTTATTTAGTCAATAAAGTGATGTTTTCTGAATATTGGATTTTTTTAACAAAACTGTAATGTCTACTGAAATACAGAAGAATCACTTTATGTTGCTTTTGTTGAACATTTTCTGATGCCAGCAATTTGATTTTTCCTTTGTTTTCCTCTAGCGTTACGTTAATGGGATCCTTTTATTTTGTGATGGAGTAATGGAGTGAAAAGTCCTTTATTTTAGCAACAAGACTTTGCTGTTTTGTTCTATCCCTTGCCCATCACTGTAAGTGTGAATATACATCCTCATGAATACCAGTCCAAATAACTTTCACGAGAACATTTCAAAAACCAAGCTCAGTTAATTCGTAGTACTTTGTTCCTTGCTGGCAAAACCCTTGTGCTGGGAGTTGTTCTTCCCGTTGTTTCCAGGGCGAGTGGTGGAAGTGCTGTCCCTGCCAGATGTGCGGGGCCAGGTGTGCTGCAGCTGCAGCTGCAGTGGGGCTGCTCTGCTGCAGGCAGGGCTTGGGGCAGGGCCGTGCAGCAGAGCAGGAGCTCAGCAGCTCTGGCTCCTGGGTGCTCCACTCGCACTGAACCCGTTGCACTGAAGCTTGCAATCCAAGATATGATTTTCAAGGCACCCTAATTGGATTAGAGGGATTGTAGTAAAGATATGTTGGCTATGAAATGTTTAGAGGATTAATGCCCGATGATTTTTTTTTTTTCCCCTTCTTAAACCATCTTTACTAATCCCTCTTGATCAGGAGCAGCTTCTGGAAGGCATTCTAGCCAGGAAGGAGAGCCCAGCCCTGCCTTTCCCAACTCCAGGAGGAGAGACACAGGTTGTTACATGCACTGCACAGACCAAAATTCTCCATTTTAGTTAGGTCCAGAGTGCTCATTGTCACTGGTGCTTGTTTTTTCTAAAAATGTGAATTTTATGCCCTTAACACTTTCCATGTTAATGAACAGTTTTGGGGTGTAAGGGTGGCCTGTGCAAGAATTAAATCCATCTATCTCTCCTGTGTTTTAACCTGTCTATATATGCTAAAATCTAGCTCAAGGACTGCAGTGTCATTTATTATTCAGATGTTATTGTAGCTGAGCATACCATACAATTACATTTTTGAAGTCTGCTGAAGAAACCAGTGCTAATTGCTTACAGTAGAATCTATTTGCTGGTGGAAATGTCACAATATAATTATGTTGTGTTCTTCTGTCTGACAAGCAATATACTCAGAGAAGATCAGTCCTTTTTTTCTTCTCTGTTGAGTGAAATTATTAATATTCCATGTTCATCCTTTAAGTAGTACACAGATGCTTTCTGGAAGCACATAAGCTGATCAATGATAAAATAATTAATGCATTACTATTCACACAGGCAAATGAGAAGTCCTTTGGGTCATTTGACAAAACCATTGTTTACCAGTGCCCTTTGACATAAAGGATATTTGACAGTAGTTATGTGTCAAAAAATTATTTATGCTGAAAAATGTGTACTCTAAATGCAGAAGCAGCATTTGTGTCTGGGGGAAGCTTGTTTTTTAGGTGTGCTGTTTTGCTTTAAATGTTTCAATTCCCACTGTTTCCTAGCTAATCTACCAGTGCACACACACTGGAGGCATACATGCATTTATGGTGGTTACACCCAGGTGACCCTGCTGTCCCTCACTCTGTTTCTGCCGCGGCGTGGGGCTCTCGGCAGCGCTGGCTCCCAGCCCCGCAGCCTCTGGGACCCGAGAGGTTTAACTCAGAGGGGTGCAGGGGAAGCCCCTCCGACAGCTTTGGAGTGAATCTGCACAGACCTGTGCTATTTATCTTTCCTCTCCCTTCTGACTGTATTGTGAAATTCCTGTTAACTTCACTCTCACTGCAAGTGCCAGCTAAAACGTGAGGCTAAACTTGCCCGTTTTGCAGCAGTTGACACAGGGAACAGGTATGAGGGTTGATTTTTGCTTTTGCTAGTGCAGCCTTTATTCTCAGTACCTAACCTGACCTTTTCAAACTAGCTGTGTAAAATACATGTGAAACTCTTTACTTTTTTGGTCTGTTTCCAACATTATGTTCATAATTATCTTGAGCAGAGAATAAAGGCAGACTCTGTCCTTCCAATTCTACATTCAAAAAATAGGAGACAGATGTAATGGAATCTCAGAGGGAGGATTAACTTTGAGTTAACAGACCAGATACTCATATGGTATAAATTACCTTGGTTCTGGCCTTACACCAGTTGATTGTAATGATTAACTGTTAATTTCTTAAGATTATTTGGGGGGAGAGATACTTTACAAAGGACTTAAA
The DNA here is from genome assembly GCA_013397915.1 of Daphoenositta chrysoptera. Taxonomy (NCBI): domain Eukaryota; kingdom Metazoa; phylum Chordata; class Aves; order Passeriformes; genus Daphoenositta; species Daphoenositta chrysoptera. Next base: position 315,784 of record VZRO01001393.1, on the reverse strand, counting down.
AGATGACAGCACAGTAAAACAGAAAGGGAAGACATTGACCAGGCAGGTAACAAACATGCTTTTATCTGCCTATTCATTCCTTGGTAGTCTCAGCAGTACATGGTGTCTCCTGGGAGGTTATGTGAAGTAGAGACGTGTGTAATTGCTTGTGTTTGCACTCCTTATTGATTATTCTTGCTGTGAGCATGAGAGGAAGAGATGGTGTAAAGGTTACAGTGTGCCAGTCTCCAAACACACTGGAACAGACACTCCAATCAGCAAAGGCTGTTTCAAATGCTAATTTGAAGTATAAGCCTTGATATACTTCTGTTGCTATTTTGCTTAGGATTTGTTATGTTGATATTGTTCCTTTCGTGTTTGATGTCTGCCTTGGTTGCTCCATAGTAACTGATTGGCTCTCAAGTTTCTGTTCCTTAAAGGCTTAAACTTCCTGATGATTTGAGGCAGAAGAGAAAGTCTGAACTGAAATAAGGACATTTTCTACATTTTCTTCTTGTTCTGAACAAGAAATCTGAAGGCTTTTCAGGAGGGAGGGGAGTGAGGCTCTTCAGAGAAGAGCTGGCTCCAAAGCCCATTGTTGGTTTTGGTGTGAACGGTGGTGAGCCTGTCACTGGTGTCCCAGTTGGGATGAAATCCATCTGCAGCGAGAGGGCTGGCAGCCTCTGGAGTGTAATTCAGGCCACCTGGATCAGTGGGTGATTGTCCAGAAAATGCAAATCGTGAAGCAGGTTTTATAAATCCTTCAGTCTGGGTTTGTGTCATCAGTTTTCTCGGGCGTGGTGGGATGATTTATCTTGTATGACAAATTCCTGTTCCCGTCAGTTTGGGGCTGTTGGGAGCATCCTTAGCAACAGCCCGTGGTGGATAACTAAACACATGCTTCATTTCAATCCTTTCACTTCTTGCCTTCTGTAACCCCTCCCCTCCTAAGAGCACAAGTCAGCTCGTGGGGCACAGGAGCTGAATGAGGGGTCTCCTCCTGCAGTGAGCTCAGTCCCAGAGCAGGGTGGCTCCACACAGTGGGAAAACTCTCACACCTTCTGTGTCAGCCATAGAAGACAGGACTGCTGTTTTCCTTTTATCTTGGGTGTCTTGTCACGGCACGGGTGCATTTAGGAGTTGCTCTGGTTGCAGTGATGATCTGGTTGGGCTCCACAAGTTTTGACTCTGAGCTGGGAATGGGCTGTGGGTATGTCCCAAGGGCCAAGCTGGAAAATCTCTTTTATTTGAGTGTCTTCTTAGGCCTGTATGACACAAGCACCTCTAAATAGTGGTCTTCCTCTTTTTTTGTGGTTTCCAAGAGTGTTACCGCTCAGATTACTAAGTCACAGAGTCAAAGAATGGTTTGGGTTGGAAGGGACCTTAAAGATCACCCAGGCCCAACCCCCCTGCCATAGGAGGGATGCCTTCCACCAGACCAGGTTACCCAAGGCCTTATCCAACCTGGCCTTGAACATTTCCAGGGTTGGGGCTTCCTCAGGAGAGCAGAGCAGAGGGGCAGGATCCCCTCCCTGGAGCTGCTGGCCACCCTGCTTTGGATGCAGCCCCGGATTTGGTTGGGCTTTGGACTGTGAAGTCAAACTAAGGTGTGAGGTGCAAGAGCAATGAATGGTCTTTGCAAGGAAAATTTGTGTCTGTTCTTGGATCTGCTTTATGTTATATCTCTGAAGTCCAATAGTGTCACTGAATATAGGAAAAATAGCCTGATGCTCATTTAAAAGGCATTTTGTATTCACCCTAATAACACTGATCATGATGTGCTAATTGGCTGTTAATTGATATGATAAATACTATTATTATGAGATTCATTCTAATTCGACATTAATTAATTTACTGTTGCTTTTGAGTGTTATTTATTCATGGCAGTCAGTAGGAATAGGGAGAAAATGCTCGACTAGCACACTCCAGCAAAACTACAAATAATTGAGATTTGTCTCCCAGGAATGCTACCATTTTCATAATTAGAATAGTCAGAAAAACAAGCTTGTTAGAGAGATGATTGCCCTGCCTAGATAAGTATTGTAGTAAATTAAGTTTAATGTGTGTTGCAAGTGCAGTATAGTGGAATCTGATAATTAGTTGGTCATTTGCAAATCATAAAAATGGTTTCAGTAATGACTCGATACTGACTGCAAGATAGAACAAATTTTTGTTTGAAGTATGGTAGGCTGCTTCCAACCAAATGCTGCCTGCTTTTGCTAGAAATTTAGTGAATATGAGTGTGCTGCTGCTGCACACACACGTACATGGACCCTGAAGGTTGATTTTGAACAGTTCTGTGTTACCCCAATGGCTTTTGCAGGTTTTGTGACACAAAAATATTCTGTCTTTATTCACAAGGTTTTTATATTTCTTCATTTACAGTGAATTCTGCAAATCGTATGAAAAAAGACATATTCACCAAATTTTCTGGTGCAGGGTGTCTTTCTGGATTTGTTTAATGGATGAAGTCTGCCCCAGTGGGTTCTTGAGTGAGTCTTGGAAGTGGTGCATGCAGCACAAACGTTACGTGGCTGTAACAGGAGGATGACAAAGTTGGGATGGAAATGTTCTCTTTCAAATTCCAAAACAGAGAAATAGCTTTTGGGTTTTCTTCCCCTTGGGATAAAACAGAAAAAAATCATCTTCTTATGATCCAGCTGTGAATATGAAACAGTTCTACCTGTGTCCTCTGTCTTTCTACCTTTCTTCTTCCACGCCCTTTATTTTTCTGTTCATGGATAGCAGAACTGAACCTACATCTGTAATTACAGTGAGTTTCCCTTTCTATATAAATTCTGCAGGGATGCAGAGCTGCTTGTCAGCTCACAAACTCACTGTAGAGAAGCTGCCAGTGATCTCATGAAGGGAATTTCCATCTGTAAGGCAGTGACTCTTCTCCTCTGACTGCCCCAAGTTGATGCTGTCACCCTCTGAAATGATTAAAGAAGACTCAAAATACCCACATCAGCGGCTCCTTTGTTCCAAGCCAGGGCTTCTTCTCAGCATGGAAAGAACATTACTGAAATCTGTCTCTTTAATGTTAATGCAGTAGCCACTGAGTGCTTCTAAATTATATCTCACTGCTTCCCTCCTACCTTGCATTGATTTTTTGCTTATGGGTTACTTGATCATATGAAGTTACACAGGATCATAAATTGCTCCTGTAATTCTTGATAGAGTCTGAGGCTGAAAAGTAGTAGAACAGGGTTGTTGAGATAAAACATTGCTGCCAAAAAATTGAATATCCACTCTTCAGTAGCAGTGTGATTTCTGAAATTTTTTCCAAAGTGCTCAATGTTAACTCAGAGATAAAAAGTACAGGTAACAGCAATTTTAAGGAAATCTACAGAACGTGATTAGTAATACTTCATTCTGTAAATCATAACCATCCCTCTCGAGTCCCCGTGCCTGGGGACAGCTGTGCAGAAGATCATCTCAACTGATTTCACCTCTCCTGCTTTGCTAAGCAAGTTAAAACCCACCAGGAGAAGCCACACCTACGAGCAGTCATGGTAATGATCTTCCTTGGGAGCTTGGTTTGCTTTCCAAGAGCCCCTCTTGGGCCTGGCAGGGGATGTGCTGGGCTCAGTGGGCACTCGAGGTGCTGACTCCTTTTCATGGCAGGTATCTTATTTACCAGAGGGGTCTTCTGCACAGTGAACAGACCAGTGGGCATTTTACATATACATAATTGTGGTAATTAAAAAAAAAATTATATATATATATGTAATCAGTGCTCACCTAAAATCTTTTCTTTCAGTGAAGATCTCCACAAGGACCTCCATGGAAACAACTGAATCATTTCTTCGACTGGAGGTGAAAATTGGCATCCCAAAGTTGAGGTTAATGTTGCTAAAGATAGTTTTCTAGGTTCTGGCATAGGAAAAATTCTCTTTTCATCTGAGTATGACTAACACATGCTGTGCTTCAGAAGTTCCCCTCGTGTGCAAGCTGTCCTCAGTGGAGGGAGCTGCAGCAGGACCCACCATCCCCTGATGGCAAGGGACCACCTGCTGTAAGGGACCTCTGGGGCTCAGCTCCAGCAAGAGCTCTGGCTCAGGCCAGGGCAGCGTTGCTGTTATCAAACCCTCAGACAAAGACTTCTCATCAGGTCCTGATGCCTCTCTGGTAGATTGCTCAGTGACACTTTTTGTTGGTTTTATATAACTCCAACTGCTTCTATGACTAGGTCTGATACAAAATTTTTGTGTCCTAAATGAAAACGTTGTATTTATTTATTTATTTTTGGTCTCGCCACCATTTGAACAAGGCAAACCTGTTTCTGCTCTAATCAAAATGGAAAACATTTTCAGATGAAAGCCAAGCCTGGAAATTTTCAACCTGCTGTGTTGTTGAGCTGTGAGCAATTGCAAAGGAGTTTATAGTGGAAATCTGAGTTCAGCAGCTACACTCAGCTGGCTGTTGCAGAGATGGTCCCGCTGGAGGGAATGGGGCTGCTCCTGGGAGTTTAAGTAGGGACTCCACAGCTCTGCCTCTTTGGAGTGATTATGGCTCGTACTCCTGCTGTAATGACAGGGCTTCTGATTGCATTTACGGATGTAATAACAGGGAACAGTGTGCTGAACTACACAGCAATAACTCTGCTGATGTCCTCTGCCCATTGATTCAGGTGTCACGGCACAGGGTACACGCACAGCTGTGTGTTCATGAATTCAGCATGCGTCATGAATTCACATGGATTCAGCAGCATCCAGGTATCTGTGCAGGGGAAATCTGCTGGACAGCCAGGACAATACCAAACTGAGAGCAGGAGGTGATGGATTGATTTACAAAACGTAAGATGGCTCACAAAATAGATTGAAAGATTGCTTTGTGTTGCTGGGCAAGGCTGATGCCATTAATTAACAGGAGAGGTAAGAGATCAGCAGGCTGGCTCTGAGTTATATTGAGGGACAATTGAACATAATGTGGCATCACAACAAATGTGAAAATGATTGCACTATCGTCACTATTCCAGCATTTAGTAATACTGCAACAGTTGAAGATTAAACTCTTAATTATGAGTATTGATTTCTCTTGGCATGGAAAGTACAAGTTAAAATTGTACTAGAGCTGAGATTCTCCTGTTATCTTCAAAACAGGTACAGGTTTTCCTGCTAACACATTGATGTCAGGCTTTGAGCAGGAAGCAAAAGGGCAGCTTTCACTTCCCTCAGTAAGCTTGTGAAAGACATTTGGTGACAGAGCAAAGTGCCACGGTTTGTTTTCAGTGAGGATAGCACAATAAATACTGTTTGATACGAGGGCTGGAAGATGTTTGTTATGAGCTGGGTGTGCACTTCCCCTTCTGTTGAGGCTCCAGTTTCTCTGGAGCAAGGCAAAGTGAGAAGAGGCTCTTCTATCCTCTGTTCCCATCGTGTAATGAAGCAGCAAACCTCGAGGAAGCTTGAGACAAGTCCTGCTTCAAGGCCAGAGCTGTTTCACCTGTGCCAGATGGCCATAAAGAGGATGTTCCATTCACTGTCCCCACTGACTCACATGTGCAGAGCAATTTTGAGGGTAGAGCTGTGCTCCCAAGATGGAATTGTAACAATCGTATTCTTCATTGGTTTTGTTTTACTTTATATTAGCATTGTGAGGTTTTGATTATGGTTTATAAAGCACTGATGGTTTTTGTTTTACTTTGTATTGACTTTGTGGGCTTTTTATTAGGGTTTGTAAAACACTGAACTGTGTAAATTATCCTAGAAAAAGGGAATTCCCTAAACATGTAGGAAACTTCATTCAACAGGCAATACCCACACTCAGAGAAGCTCTCTAGGTGAGATGGAGTGCAGCTGCAGTCCTGCTGAGACTGCCCCAAGTGCAGGAGGAGATGGAAATTCTCTTGTGTTGGCTTGACTCGTTTTTCTTGGAAAGGCAGACACGGAATGTTGAGAGGTGCCGAGTGCAGTGAAGGCTGGGAGTGGGGAGTGCTGCAGAGGAGAGAATCCAGCCATGCACCCTCTGTACCTGGTGGGTGAGAAGAAGGGGATCTTGGCAGCTGCTTTTTGCAGGACTGAGGTGACTGAGGGTGGAGGCCACGGGAATCAGCACCTGGATTGAGCCTCTGTGCGTGGGGAGAGTGCAGTGTCCGGGTGCACTGAAGGAGCTGTCAAATCCAAGTGCTTCCTGAAAGTCCTTTTAGATTTTTATCACTGGTGAATGGTAGGATGTTGAGTGAAGTCATGGGATGCATTTTCTGTGTATCCTGTCCCAGCAGCCAGGAGAGGAGGTGCTGCTCCCCGAGGCAGCTCCTTCATGTGCAAGGCACTGACAGGACGTGCCAGGCTCTGGTCTGCTCGGGTTTTACAGAACTGAGGTGGCTGGAGCTGTTCAGGTCCTGGTGTTGCTCATACAGATCTGAAGTCCTACTGAATTTATAGTAAGCAGATCCTCAATTGAATGTTTCCTGCCAATTTCGTCTTCTCTGCAAACCAGGCTGGTTCTTTATCAGCGAAGTGCTCTGCAAAATAGAGGGTGCTAAGCAGCCATGAGCTAAAACCTGGGAAGTGACAGTGTAGAGCAAAGTATCAGATAGTCTGACAGATGGAAAAAGTGTAACATTCTTCCTTTGTGAAACTCCAGGCAGCCCAGAATAGGATTATATTTAAAAAGCCATAATAGTATGCAGGTGGTAAATGCAAGTATAAAACCCTAAACCTAAAAGAGAAGGAAGGAACAAGCACATGAAAAAAAAAGGTTTAGAGAAGGAAAATGCAGAGAGCAAAATAAGTCACTGCAGGAATTTATTAGAGAAAACTGATGCAGTGAGGTGGCATTTCAGGTGAACATTTGAGAGGATTTTGTTCCCAGTAATTGCTAGATAAATGATAGTGTAGGTATTGAAAGCAAGTTAGATTAAAATAAAGACCCACTATATGACTGTTTTAAATTCCCCTCACCTTCTGCATATCATTGCAGAAAGCCACTGATTTTGGAAGCGAGGTATCCAAAAATGTAATGAAAACCACTAAAAATATTTGAGTCCATTGATGGGACATCATCAGCTTGAAATCAAAGCAGTTTAAAAGAAAAATGGCTTGTTTTTGCAATTGCAATTGCCCTTCATTCCCTGTCAGTTCTCTCTGCAAGCACATTTTCTTTCTCTCACAGTCCCTTTTTGTCCCTGTCACTCTGCAGAAACCCTAAGCATGTCTGTGGTGAAGCTCATCAGCTGCACAGGAGAAACAGCAGAACTGGGCATAGGCTAATGGCCATAATAAACAAACGGAAAATTATAGAATAAATTAAATTTTAGCTTACTTTCTAATATTTAGATATTCATCTGAATTTTACTGAACCAGCGGTGGAGGATATTTTAAAGAAATACCATTTGTTTTTGTCCCGTGTAAAGTTAGAGAGACTTACTGGGCTAGAAATTTCCTAATGCTTGGTCTGAGTACAACTGGGGGCAATAAATTTGCACTAGTTTATGAGCAGTACTACTGCACAGGGCTGCTCCTCGAGGGGCTGTGGGCAGGAAGGTTTCCTCCTGGGGGAGTGTCGGCCTTGTCATTGTTTGAATACCTTGGACGCTGCCTACAGACTGGGAGGTGGCTCCTGTGAAGGTTGGGGTGTCTGTACCCAGGTGGAGCTTGAAGCTCACAAACTGCTGGGTGCTGCCTGTGCTTGTGCAGCCTTGCTCAGCACTGGGGGCACGGGCTGCTGCCCACGGGCCATGGGCCTGTGTGGGGACAGAGGGGACAACCTGCGTGGGACACAGGCTGGCACCCCCCGTGAGCGCTCAGCCTGCCTTGCAGAGGGCTGTGAAGGAAGAGCCCGGGTGGAATGTACTGCTCCCTGCAGCCCTGCCCTCTGCTGCGCTCAGAGATGTCCTGTGTTTTGTTTTTGAACAGGAAAAGCCAACAACAATGTGCAGTGGGATGAGGACTCCGTAGAGTACATGCCAGCCAACCCAGTCAGGATCGCATTTGTCTTGGTTGTTCATGGCAGAGCTTCTCGGCAGCTCCAGCGCATGTTTAAGGCTATTTACCATAAAGACCATTTTTATTACATTCATGTTGACAAGGTAATATATCACTGGTTATAAATTGCCTGTCTCACCATCTGTCAGTCTGCCCATCTTTGTCATCTTCTTCATCTTCCTTTTACCTCTGCTGCATAGAGTCCACGTCACTTTTCGTCTCTCCATCTGTTACATGTTTGGAGCCTCTTCTTTTCTTTTTCCCTAAATTTTGTTTCTTGTTATCTTCTTTATGTAACAGCCTTCATTTCTCCTTCGATGTCAATGAGTATCTCCCCCTGTCTGTCTGTTGAACATTCAGTTATCAGTAATTGGTCAGTAGATGCAGACTGAGGTGGTGGCCCCTGGAAGGAGAGCTGACCCCAGTGCCTTGGGCAAGGGACACACTGTAAAAGGGACGAGGTAGCAGTCACCTCTTTACAAAAGCCCCTTGGGGTCTGTGATGACAAACGGTGAATAAAGCTAATCACACTGATTAGTGATTGCTGTAGTTGTAATAAAAAGTATTAAACAGGGTTCTCTGTAGGTTTAGCCAGAGGAGGGTGTAGACCCCAGTGAGTGAGGGCACAGCAATGGCAGCACTCACTGAGTCAGAAGTGGGGTTGGCCTTTAGTGAGTGCAGGGAGAGTTAACCTGGGGCAGAATAACGAGCATGTGCTGCTCTTTTCTCCCGTGAAGCGATCCAATTACTTGCACCGGCAAGTGCTCCAGTTTGCCAGCCAGTACCCGAACGTGAGAGTCACCTCCTGGAGGATGGCCACCATCTGGGGAGGAGCAAGTCTTCTGACCACCTACCTGCAGACCATGAAGGACTTGATGGAGATGAGTGACTGGCCCTGGGATTTCTTCATTAACCTCAGTGCTGCCGACTACCCAATCAGGTACAACAAGTGTTTTAAGAATGTCCATGTTTTGTTCCTCCCTGCATACCCCAGGCAGAGCTGATTGTTTTTCCAGGAAATAGTAAATAGTGTGTTTGAGGGATTCTTTCTTTTCTTTCAGACCCCATGCCATGATTTGTCAGATAATGGGCTAGGGGCACTTTACACTTCTCTCTGGTTAGTCATATTGCAGTGGGTTTTGCTAGGTTTCGCTGCATAAGAACACATGAATTTTGTGGATTAATAGTTTTTATCCAGAGCTGCTTCATATTAAGCTTTCCCTTCCCATCTGCCATTCCATCTGTAATACTGAAACCTTTACTGCTTCTCCTCTGATAATAAAAGCTAATCCAGCCCTCTAAGTCAAAAAAACATATTCAATATGTGGGGTTAATACAATATGATGAAGCCTAAATCTGTCCAGGGAGTAGTCTGGTATGTTCACAGAGTACAGCAGAATTGCCAGGAGCCTTTCATCCTTCAGAAGAGATGTCCAGAAGCAGATGTTAAGCATCATACAATATAAAGGGGGAAAATATTAGAACTATTCATTCTGTGAGGGAAACAATTAAAAATGTGTAAAATAAAACATATGCAAGCCAGGAGAATCCAGATACGCTTATTATTCCTCCTCATGCCTGAATGTTTTGTTAGTGGAGTCTGTAGGTCCAGCAGCAGCACAGAGGAGGTCCTAATCCATGTGCTTCTCCTTGTTACTGCAGTACAAACCAGTGGCAAGCAGTCTGGACATAAAGGTGCCCCCAACAAAAGTTCTGTGTTTCCCTTTAAACATGAGGAAATGTGCTATTTATTGGCCTCAGTGAAATGATGTGGTGCTTTATCCAACCTTGACTTCATTCAGCTCTGTTAAACATTCTCAGCAGGAAAAGGGGGGGTGGAATGGCTAAAAACAAACCTCCCCAAGCAACTCAGAGGTGGGAGGTTGTGTGACTGCCCCTCCTTTTGCTTGGGCTCATGAATAAAAAAGGAACATGTGCCTGCAGGGTTCTCAAGGAATCGTCTCTCACAGTCATTGCATTCATAAGAAATGAAAGAAAACAGCACCTTCCTTCCTTTTCCTCAACCTTTTAATTTTTAGTAGTATTTTTTCATAATTTAAAGTATTTTCTTTTGAGACCCTCTTTCAAGACCATGTGAGAAAGCTATTGATGTCTTCAACCTCTTACTTTACATGGGTATCTATTTGCATTATTTATTGTCTCTGACAAACAGCATAAAGTAGTCAACCTTATGTTCAGGGACTGAAATTTCACTCCCAACAAGGTGAACTATGGTAGAGCATCTATTCATGCTGAATGTTTAATGTGCATTGCAGGAGTCCTTGGATAATGTGGCAGGTGAAGTGTTGCACCACTTAAATTAAGGAGTTTAATGAGATCATTTAACAGTGAATGTCATGTCAGTGCTTACCTGGCCACAGAGCTTGTATAAAGAATAAACATAATGAAACATTTGAACTATTTATAATTTACAGTAAATCACTGAGCCTCAATCACCAAAGGGATCACCAAATCTAATTGCCAGCTAATGCTTGGTCTTTAATAAAGGTCAAGCAAAATTATTAGCAGAAGCTTGGGGAGTGCTTCAGAATAGTAAGAAAATGAAGTGTCTTCTTGGTGGAACCAGAAATACAGATACAACTACATTTTCAATTATGGGCAATCAGGTATAACAAAGGAACTTAAAAGAAACCCAGTGAAACTACTTCTGTTTTGCTGCTGGACATTATTTTAGGATGAAGTTATGTAGCCCTGCTTTCCATAAAAGCCTGTGTCGTGAAGATTCAGTTAAATGAGACACGTTCAGTGGAAGTTTTGGTCTGGCCCATGGATGAAGTGTCTGTCGTAAGAGAAATTGCACCTGAGGTACTGCACTCTGCAGGGAGGAAATGGGATGATCTGACTGGGCCTGGTCCTTTAAGCTGGTGCCAGTATGGAGATTATCTTTGCCAATCAGAATAACACTCAGACATTAGGAAACCTGAGCTAGCAAATCTTGTTGACTGACCTGTGCTTGCTTCCTTGTGTTGCCCTCTGTTGGTCAAGGTAACATTGGCTGATACAAAACCAAGTGATGACTTCTAAATGAGGTCCCTGGGCCCGAGAATATTTGCCAAGAGTGAAAAGGGAGTGCAGGGAAGGGGTATTCAGCTTTTCATTCTTGTGGCGGGTGAAAATAATTACAACCAACAGATTTTAGAAAAAAGTTCAACCTTTGGGAAAAATGTTTCAGCACTTTTTCAAGTCATTTTTCAGGTGCTAGAACTATTTGGGAGATCATTTCTGTGTTTCTGCCACTGGCTCAGTGTCATCCCCTGCTAAGCATGGGTGACTGCCACTCTATAGAAACTCCATCAGGGATGATTTCTGTTCTGTCAGATTTACCACAACCTGCCCCAATTTCTCCTGTGACCAAATGACACAACCTTTGGAGCAGATGACTGGGAGAAAAAGTGAGAGAATACATCTTGCCTGGAGTGGGTACACCAGACTGGAGCTATCCACTGCTCTTGCAAAACATCTCGGCTTTTGCAATGTGCAGGCTTGAAATGCAATATTGGAAATACAGGAGCATCTCCTCCTAGAACTGAAACAAAACACTTAGCTTTCACATGCAGCACTCCAGCTTTGTGAGAAACGTCTGAGAGCCAGTTGTGCCCTCTTGATGGCTGTGAACTTAGAAATCCCAAAGCCAGCAGGGCTGATGAGAGCTGTGCAATGGCAAACAAGGTGAAGCCATTGGCTCAAAAGGACTCTCAGTTCCACTTCCTCACTTCTCATCAGTTTGACTTGACTTAAATTAACAATTCTGTGTCTCGCTGAGATTCAGACTTCAGATCTCTTCTCTACAGATATCTCCTTCCTGGCACTACATAAACTGGTGCTGGACATGAAATCCTGGGTAAAGGATACTGACTTTCCAGGGCTGGATGTGGCCTCACACCCCAAATGAAGCGTTGCAGTGCTGATCTGAAGTGCAGGCCTTGCCACTAGAATAATGTACCAGGCACCAGGCAAACAGTACAGTGTTCCTTAAAGTGCCCTTTGGAGTGTTACCCTGGGCTGAGTCGTGTCCCTGCACCGAGGTGGGAACGCAGCACAGGGAGCTGCTGTAAAGATGCCAGCGCCCGAGGTTTTTATCTCAGGATTGTCACTGACATTGTATGTGGTTTTGTTTGCTCAGAATATCTTTATCTGGCAAGCCAGATGTCAATCCACTCTTAGTGTTTCACAGGGAATCTTTTTTCCTGTCCAAAAGGAACTTTATCTGTGTTTTTCTTGAATCTGCATTCTCTGAGAATTTCAGATTTGCTTCTTTCTTTAATCCCTCAAATAACCTTTTCTCCTCTACTTCCCTCACTTTGCCGGCACATTTGCTTGAGATTTATATATATTTTGAATGTTATCTTTTTGATCTGCTGTTGCATTTCTGTGTTTTACTGTTAAATTATCAATGGTTGGCAAAGCAGTGGTTTTGTGCATGGTCACAAATGGGTGGGGTGAAATGTGGAAATTATTGTGGCTTAAACATTTTATTTACATCTGATGTTAACATAATGTTTTCCTCGAGCTGGCAAACGTTAGTGATGGGGGGCCCACCCTTTCTCTGTGCAGCCCCAGCAGCTGAGGCTGCTCCTTCTGCCCTCCCCTCCTGGATTTAAGGATGTAAAGCAGCCTTTGCTTTGAGGAACTGGGACATCTGCAGCTGGTAGTAACTCTTCAGATGTTTAGTACTTCTGAGATGTGCTCCATAGCCTCAGTCTGGCAGCAGAAATAAGTGCACCCCAAACTGGAGCTGGTTTGGCTATCCAGGCATCTTTACAGTGCATGCAGATTAAAGATGCATCAGTAAGGCACGGTTTGGAACAGGATTTTTACTCAAAGCACCCTTGTACTTGGCAGCATCTTACCCTGTTGATTACAGGGCTGAACATGGAGCCCTTTATCTCCTCCTCTGAGAACTGAAACATCTGAGCCAGGGCCTGGGCCCCTGGGGACCCTCCTGGCAGAGGACAGCCCCAGATGCTAGAGGTGCACTTTGATGGGCGCTGCAGCCTCTGAGCCCACGGTGGGTGCCTGGCTGCTGTCCCCTGCTCCTCTGGCTTGGCTCTGGGGCTGCTCACAGGGAGGTCCTCAAGCAGAGAGCCAAAGGGTTTTCATCTGTTTGCCATTTGCTTTCTGGATGTAATTTATTTTTCACTTATTTATGACTGAGAAAAACGTCTGTCTCCTAAAAGAGAGTTAAATGTGAGACTTCCCTGGATTCAGTCACCATTCAGCCTGATCTGTGAACAATCAGCACACGTTGTGATAATGTGCACCATCATTTCCTAGGCTACAGTTGTGCCTTCTGTCTTCAGGATGCTGCAGTAATGCCTGGAACAGTATTTTTGTGAGGGAAAGTGATGTGTTGGGGCAGAGGAAGGCATGGAGCAGCATGAGGGATCTGGCCAGCTCTGTATTTCTCCTTCACAGCTCCAGGGATCTTTACAAAACCTGTTTTTCACTTACAACTTGTCTTTGTGGAAAAATAGTGTGGGGTGACCGAGTCAAGAAAAGAGTCCTTTGTGCAGAATGGCTCTTGTACTTTAAATCCGTGGTCAGCAGAATTCCCCCCTGGCTGCCCCACGCTGGCAAACCCTTCCCATGGGGTTCAGCTGCATTCCTGGGCAAGAAGCTCCAGTGGGGTTTGAGCTGTGCTGGGATGTTGATCGTCGGGAAATCCCAGGTGTGACTCTCCCTCTTGTGTGCTCTCCCACAGCTTTGCTCCAAGGGACTTTGACTTTGGATTAAGTGTGAGGTGGGCTATGGAAGCTGCAGAGAAAAACAGGTCCTTGTGGTGTTTACCTGGGGTTTGTGAGCAGAAACTTTATTGTCTCTTCAACTCAGTTGTGTTTTGTCAGTTTTTTTCAGAAAGTTCAGTGAAATTATTATCAATGCCAAAAGCTAAAAGTGCTTGAAAGAGGGAAACATGCCTGTTATGGCATTGCATTTTAAACCTGCTCTCCCTTTGTGGTCTCGCTGAATTCTCTCAGGAAATTAAAAATCTGTGAAATTGCCATTAAGACACTCTTTTGTTTAGATTTCAGGATGCCACTTACAATAAAACAGCTGCAAAATAATATCTGGTGGCAGTTCAAAGTGAAGATAACACAATATGTGCTATTATACCTTTCCCAAGTCACTCTCAAATAGTTGAGAACCAAAAGGCCATTAAAGGGTGAGCCAAAATGTTCTGATTCAGTTCTTTAGTGGTGATACTGAAATAGGAAGGAGAGGGAGAGATGAATAGATAAATTCTTTCCCTTGAAAATAGGGCTAAAGTGTAAGAGTTGAATGGTATTTGATGTTGAAGACTTTTCAGCTCTCCTGGCTCTGTAGACCAAGTGTGGGATTTGTGAGCATGTCCAGTGCTGCAGAGCTCGGGTGGTTCCCAGGAGAGCAGGGCACCTCTGTGTGTGGTGCTCTTCATCTTCAGGGATGGGCTGCAGAATGCACCACTTTTTCTAAAGCTTCTTTTTATTTTTCTTTGTAGTCCTGACTAGTGCTAAGTGGTCAAAACTTTGTGTCTTGAGATACAGTGGAAGCTTTGGCCTGGTAGTGCAGAAATTCCAGCTCTGCATTTTGCTGTGCAGTCCCAGGTAGAATTAGGGACCAGTTGGCTTTTACACTGCTCCTTATTGCAGTTCAACACTTTCTCTGCTCGTCCTGAACAGCACCACCGGTGCATTTGAGTGACACCTCTGAATCTCTGTGTGCATGGCACTGCTGAGTGCCACTGACTGTTGTGATGGCCCATCTGTAGTTCCAGGCTGATGGGAGGGGATGAGGCCCTGAATGGTTCATTGTAGCACATTCCACTCTGCTGCACCAGTTTAATTATATCCATCATTCAGCATTACTTGATGAACCAGCTGTAGGCACAAGCATCCCCAAGCTTTCATCAGGATAATTGCACTCTTTGCCACATTAGGAACTGGTTTGGGGCCAAGTTTTTGCCAAATGCAGAGTCAATCTTGGTTTACAAGTTTGCTGCCCCAAAGTCACTTCTAGCAGGTAACCTTGCAACAATGCATTCTTGGGGCAGCTGAAGGCTAAAAGGTCTATCAATCCAAATTGGTTATTTGTGTCACCTTATGGCTTTATTGGGGCAGCCTCGGGTGCTTCAGCAGCAGCTCAGAGATGGGATGCACTGTGCCAGTCAGGTGCAAGCAGCTGCCAGGTGGTTCCCGTGGCAGGGGCTTGCAGGGACCGTGGCTGTGCCTGCTCTGTGAGGGTCGATGTCACCACCAAGCCTCTGCACTGCTGCTGTTGTGCAGGCACTGAACGGTGCCGTGGGGCCCAAGTCACGCTGCAGGGGCGGCTGCAGAGCTGCAGCTGAAGGCTAAAACACCCTGATCTTTCTTTGTGGGAAACTGGGACATGCTGGGTATCAGCACCAAGTGCCTGGAGAGTCATTTGTGAGCCACTGCAGCCCAGGAGGGGAGAGGCAGCCGGGACGTGGCTCCAGGTCACAGCCTGTCTGCTTGCCAGTGCCGGGGGATCGCTGGTGACAGACTACCTAAGTTCACATGGCTTTTCTAGAGTCTTTTCTTGAGTTGAAGTGCACCACTGGTTCTCCTCTGCTGGAATTCTGTGTGGTTGCAGCTCTGTTGAGCACAGCAGCGAGCAGGGGTATCAGCCTCCCACCCTCCCAGCTGTGTCCTCAGCAGCCTGGTTAAATCAGTCCGTGGATCTGTACGTTCCCATTGCAGACATCCTCTCTGCCATGTTTGTGCCTCATATCCCAACTCTGCATTCTTCACTGACTTACTCCAAAACAGTCCCAGCCAAGAGTAGGGCAAATCATCAGCTGGCACAAGCTGTCAAAATAACATCATTGCTCAACCCAAATAAAGGTAACAAAATGTGACCTTCTGTTGTTAAAACCAATTAAGTTTCCTTCCATCAACTCACAGTTCATTATCCCTTTTACCCCCCAGGCCCTGTTCTTCCATCTTTTCAGGCTTGGTGCAGAATTAATGTTAAATCCCATTAGCCTGACCCCGTTTCCCTATTTTGCCTTCTGGTCCTTTGAGTTGATGCACTCCGACAGGTTGATTCAGCAGCTCGGGGATCAAAAGGAGTGGCAGGCCCAGGAGGAGCTTCAGGAAGGGCCTGGTTTGTAATAATTCACTTTACTTTCAATGGAGTTTGTGGAAGTGCCTCAGCAGCGGGGTCTCACCGGGCGATGAAGAGCCCTGGGCTCCATCCCTGGCACAGAGAGCACCACGGGCACCCTGTGCTGGGGGTCCCACCACTCTTGCCTTGGCATTACTCTAGGTAGGAGACTGAAGCTGCTCACTGGGTGAGTGTATATTCCCTCTGGCCTTTTCCTTAGAAGGTGTGAGATGGGGGGAAACAGTTTCTTTACCCAGGTCCATCTTTCCCGGTGCATCAGAGGAGCCGCCTGCTCTCGGAGCCAGGTCAGACAGAGCTGGCCAGTTTGTGTCCAAACAAATTAAACAGGGAGATGGCAAGACCCAGAAGTGCTGAGTTTTATACCTTGTGCCCTTTCAGAGGGGCTTTGCTGCTCCCTTTGCCAGCGAGAGGAGGGTGGGCTCAGCTCCCTGCTGCTTCCAAGCTCAGCGCGAGCACTTTCTGCTCCATCATCGCCACGCGGATCAGTGGCCGCAGCGGCAGCAGGGAGCGTCTGGGGGCTTTGGAGGGGATGCTGGGCTGGACCATTTGGGAGCAGCTGCTGGGAGGAGGCCCTGCAAAGAGGGGCTGTGGCAGGCTGCCTTCAGCAGGGAGTGTGCAGGGACAGCCCCTCAGGGACCTGTCCTTGGTGTCATTCGGGCTCCTGCTGGCTTTGGAGAATCCTGGGCAGGGAGGGATGGAGGGGCTCTGGCTCCCTGGGTGCCAGATGGGTGAGGGTGGGGTGTCGGGGTGAGTGCCCATAAGCACAGTCAGAGGGAGCGAGTTATCCTTCAGAAACTGAGAAATTACCAAAATTTAACTTTAGAGCTGGGAAAGCGGCGCCTTGACCACTGCATCCAGAAAAGCAGAGGTTTCTGACGAGTCCTGAGCTGCGGGACTGTTGCAGCTGCGTGGGGAGCACGCAGCTCACGGGGATGGACTTTAAATCCGAGCTGGATCTGCTGGGTGGGTCCCCCCTGGCAGGGACTGGGCCCAGGCTGGCCCCGAGGGCACGGGAGGGTCTCTGCTGGGGCAGGAGAGCAGGACTGCACCCCCAGCCTGACAGACTGCACCAGGCACGGCTCTGCCACCGTCAGCAGGGTGAGGGAGGATTCTTTCTGCCCGCTTTCTTGGGAGAAAGTGAGCATTTTTGATTGTGATTGCTCAACAACTATCAAATCATTTTTCAACAATTAGCAAATCATTTTTCTTATTGACTTGTACAAATAAAATTTCAGATGCATGTGGGAATGTATGAATTGGATTAAGTGAATGGTTGCTTTAAATGTGTCTCATATTTGATTTTAATTTCTTCTCTTTTTGCACAAAACTCTTGATAATTTAATTTTAGAGATGGTGAAAAAAACTGCTGAATATAAACTGTGCCATGTAAAATATACACGGTATAAACAAACAAGATCCTATTCAGCCCAATATCTAGACTTTTTTCTTTTTATACAAAGTCTCACTAATTTGAGTAATGAACTTGATCATTTCTGCAGCTCACTCCACTTGCTTATTTAATCAGTGATTATTGTTTTCATCAAAATGGGATGTATCGTGTAGGCAGATGAGGTTCTACATGAATATGCAGCAGCAGACAAACACTGGAAAAACACAAAGCAGTGAGCATCATTCTGTACTAAATAAAATCCCAGGGCTTTTATAAAGCTAAAATTATATCATGTTTAGTTTTAATAATTAAATATCCTTGGGTATTAGCAGCTGGTTAGTCAAGTATTTCAGTACTCTTTTTTTTCAGATACTTTTCAGCAGATATTAAGTGGACTCAGATGTTTTTATGAGATAGGATAATCCTGTCTGTCTTAACTCTTTGTACTGCTGCATCCTTACAAGTGATATTCTGGCATCCACAGGACCATGGCCCATCAAGAGTTCGTGGTAGTTAAATTTCGGAGTTTTCTGTATTGGTCCCTGCATTGAGGCAGTGATTAGAAATGGAATGGTTTGTTATTATAATAACAGGGAAAGGCAACTTTGTGAAAAGTAAATTATCTTGGCAAATACTTTTCACCAGCTTTAGAAGTCATTCAGTAATTGGCAGCAATTACATTTGCTGCCACTCTGACACAATGGATGGAAAGAAATGGTTGCTCAGGAATTTTTCCTATGGAGAATTACCTACCATGAGACAAGGCAAGGAAAGACAGAGCAGTTCTCAGACTGAGAGGAAGACAGTGCTGATTTTCTTCTATTAACGTGCTGTCACACATGGAACAGCACATTTCACAGCCTCTAGACTGGGAAACACCACAAAACCTTTGTTATGATTTCCCATAACCTATTCCAGGAACACAGGGCTGGCTTTATGCTCTCCTTACACCAGCATAAACTGAGTGCGCTGCACTGATTTTGGAGCATTACAGATATGAAAACAGAATAAAGTCCTTTGCATAGTGCTTTATCAGTAGGAAGGAGGATAGAAAAAAGTATGTTTTTCATTGATTAAAGGATTTGCAAGAGGGAGTGTGACTCACTATTGAAGGTACTAAAATATTTTAAGGAACAAAATGTGGTTAATTTGTGTACTGTGTTCTTCAAAGATGCACTTTGGGCAGAAAGTGCATTTACCAATGTTTCTGTCACTCCATAGGTTTTTTTCTAGTGAGAGAAAGCCCTTATTGTCATAAAATTTTTTAAACAGAAATATGCTGAAAAGAGAGATTGTTTGTTTTTTTTTTTCCTTACAGGATTAAAACAAAGTAAATAACCTCATTAAATTTAGACATTCTGGGCATGAATCCTCTTTAGACGTGTCTCAGTGTAAATAGCAGTGTGGCTTGGAGCTGTGTAGGTAACCTCAGGTGCACTGCTGCTTCCTGCTCACTGTCTGTCAAAATGATCCTTTGCGTCAACACTCCACTTCCTTATTGATGGGAATAAAAAATGTGATAGACCTTTGGCAGTGTGATATTAAAGCAGCCTTTCTCTGCCAAATTGTCAGCAGATAGCATGTGTTCATTAGCTCCACACTCTGCATTCCATCAGTCCTTACACTCTTAACAGAAAAAGGTTAAAAACGTTCACAGTTGGACTTGTTGGTTTCATCCACCTAACTGGTGCGTTTTTACCATGAAAATAGCAATTCTTTCCATTCATCCTAAGCACAGCTACCTTGGAAAGTTGCTGACTGAAGAGTTACTGGCAGCTTTTTGTGGAGGGTCAGCTGAAGAGGCTGAGTGGCCTCGCTGTGCTCTGTGTGACCCCACCTGCCTGCATGTGAGGAGTTTCCCAGTTCCTCCCAGTCTGGGCAGGCTCAGCTGCCCCTGCCTGTGCTGCTGCTTCTCCTCCATGGTATCATTAATTTGGGAGGAATTCAGCCTGACCCGGAGCGGTGACTGTTGCTGGGTTGTCCTCTGGAAGCCTGGAGAGCAAACGGGGCCAGGAGCAGCCACTGGTGCTGCCAGGGAGGCAGAGCTGAGCTGCTGCTGCCAGGGGTCCTGGCCTGGCTCCAGGGCAGCCCCCGTGCCCCTCCCGGACCCAACACGGCCAGAGCAAGACCCCCTCCCCTCCAGCCCCGGGGGATGCTGCAAAAGAGACCCCAGACACACCCATGGCTCATCCTGGACGTGCCTGCTCATCCCAGCAGGGGTGAGACTGTTTAACCACTGATCCTACCAGGGAACAACAATTGAAACAGAAGATGGTATGTTAGGCTATTTTTTTTTCAATTTGTAGATTTGTTTTGGTGGGATCAAAAGCCAAGAAAGGTCTGGAAACAAGCTGTGAAAGTGCCAGAGATGAGCAGGCTGTGATATCACAAAGTGCCCGAACTGCAGGCAGGCTCGCTGGAGTGGGGACAGGCAGCTGTGGCCGTTCTCTCTCTCAAACAGCTCCACAGGCCCTGCACAGAAACCTCTGCTTGCGAAGGTGCCCCGATGCCAAAGGAAATGTGCTCACTCCAGGCTGGCGCCCTGGGACAGGACAGAGAGGACAGGGTTAGTGAGGGGTTAGTGATGGTAGTCATGGCTTAGTGGTGGGCTGGGCAGGGCTGGACTCGATGGTCTCAAAGGTCTTTTTAACACGAAGCATTTCTATGATTCTATGTTTGGAGCTGACATAATGCTGAGTAATCATGTGATTCTGTGACTCTCTGGGTTACTTATCCAAAAATGCTAACATTTTAGATCAGAGTGTAAGTTGAAGAGTCTAAACCCTACACTGCTGTATTTTTTCTATGCTAATCTTCATTATTTTAATTTCCAAATACGAATCATGGGAATGCCAGCAAGGCTTGATGAACAGTTTTTGCCAGCTCTGATAAAAATGAGCATTTTTCCATACATGCAGTGCAACTGAACTGACATCTCTTGTGAATGTGGTGGGAGAGGGATTTTGCTTTACTACAGTATATACCTTTAACAAGTTTTCTAGCCCTTATCTAAGTTAGGCACACGTCTCTGCCTTTACTGCTGAGATTTATTTGAAATAGGCATTTATAGGCCTTTATAGCAAAGGCCATATGTCAGGCACTCAAGTTCTGGGCTAGCAAGATGAAAAAATAAATAATGGTGGTGATGTGCTGATGATTCATAAACTTTAATAGAAAAATAAATAGAAAATTGTTTAACAAATCAGGGTGAAACATTTCCTTCCTTTCTAGCAAAATACCTCTGAGCTGCATGCATCAATACCAGGTTATTTAGGGAATAAGTCATCCTGCATGTAGCTGATTCTCTTGGATTATTTTCATGTGTACCAGGTCTTGTGTGGTTGCACATTTGGAAGGTGCTTCAGAAGCTTTTGTTATTCAAGTATTTTTCAGATAATTTCTTGTTGTTAAGCATACAAATAACCTGGACTTAGCAATTGCATACAATTAAATTTATGAAAGGAAAACTACCTTAATATATTTCACTGTTTTACTCTAAAATACAGTAACTTGCAACTTACAGTGGCTTTAAAATCAGAGAAAAAGAGCTGCATATGACATAGTATTACAGGGTAGTGTTTTTCTTATTTACTTGTTACTGCAGCAGCAGGGATGCTGAGAAAATGTCATTGTCACAGACAAATGAATTCCCAGGATCAATTCAAAGGTACTCCTGGGACTGAGGGGATGTTTTAAAAAAGTTTTGTAAACACCAGTGAGTTAAATCTCAAACACTGGTGAGCTGGTGACATGTCTCTGGTAGAGATGGACCATCTGAGCTCTAACTGGGTTGGCCTCCCAGGAAAAGTCTCCCTAATAAATGTACCTGTGCTCCTAAGGGATGGAAGATGAGTTAGAGGACAGCTCTGGGCTCTTCACCTCGAGTGTAATCCTTGCACATTCTGCATCTGAACACGTGGACACGTGGGCCTCACCCATAAAGTGATTTTTGACAGTACAGTGTGAAAGTTGTGTGGCTTTGGGAGAGCCCCACGTGTGCCACAGTTCAGCAGAAGCTGTTCAGAATTTCAGCAGGTCAGAGCCACCGTGTTTGCACCATTGTGTGGGGTGGCTGATAAGGTCCTGGAGATTTGAAACGCTTGTGTTGAAATGGTGCTATAAAATAGTTGGAAATTGAGTAATTTACTTTTTTTCCCAGTGAGTATTTAAAGACAGTCAAAAGCAACAAGTTACAAAGTTTTAATGAGTGCATGTGGTGAGAATTTTATTATCATAAAAGCTGTAGGGTTTATTAGCTGATACAGGGCTGGAGTCTGTTGTTAGCCAAGGGCCTTTCAGGGTTTCATGGGATATAGCTGGAAAACATTCCAAACAAATGAATATTCTATTTTAAAAGAATAATGAGACATTGAGGGTTTTTATAGACTCCAAAGTTTGCTAAACCAATATCTCTAATTAGATGGAGAAACTCTCTATAGAGCCTTTGCATCAATGGCAGTACACACAGCAAATGTTTTAAGCATTTACATATCAAATACTGCTGGCAGCGTTTTGGCAGCAGTCCAGAGCTGTAGATAGTTTTAATCACATTTGTTCATTAATCCTTGGTGGAATTCTCTTATAAGGTCTCTTTAGGATTTGCATTTAAGCATGTGCTGCTGCTTCTCAGCAGTGGGCTTATTTATTTATTTCATAAATGCCATCTGAAGCCTTGAATTTATAGAAAATAGGCTGTGGAGTGGCTCAAGAAGCAGACGATGGAGTATATTCCATTTTCCCCCAGTGGATCTCTTTGTACCCAGGCATTTATGTACTCTCTAGGAAGAGGTTTATTCAGCAGTGTGACATCTAAGAAAGCCTTCCACTCTTTTTTGACTATGCTAGTTCTTTTCTTTTCCATAGGAAACACACAATGGTTGAATGGGAAGCAGCAATTGAAAGTAGAGCAGAGATGTCTGTATTGCAAACAGAACGTCTGGAGCATCACAGGGCTCTGGCAGAGCTGCCCTGAGCGTGGCTGCAGCCCTTGGGATGAGGGAGCAGTGCCTGCAGCTCCCGTGCAGAGGGCTGGCACTGAAACACACTGAAACACGCTGAAATACACTGAAATGCACTGAAACACACTGAAATGCACTGAAATGCACTGAAATACACTGAAACACAGGTGTGCATCCCCAGCCCAGATGGCAGCGCTGCTGCTGGAGCACAGCTCAGCTCCCAAGAACTCCAGCGAGCTGAGCTGCCAAGGCAATAGTTTTCTTCCATTATCTTGTTCCTCCATTAAACCTGACTTGAAAGACAAAACAAACCATTTAAGACAACACTGCTGTAAAAGCAGAGGTATTAACTGTCACCCAGAGCCTCCCTCATGCAGTTGGCCTCTGAAATCCTATCTGTTGTTCTCAATTTTTTGGTACATTTTATGAATGACTGTTGTTATAGGAATCAGCTTTGCTGAGAGAGGCTTGCCGTGCTAATCCCTGTTCTGTGATGGGTAGCAAAGGCCGAATATTGCCTTCCCTTTCTTTGCATTTTTAGATGGCAGAATTGTTTGATGTTTTTTCCTTACTACAGCCTGGACCAGGCTCCTCTGAGCCTCCCCTTTCACTAAACTGCCTTTGGAGAGGCAGGAGGACTTGGGAACATCAGTGAGAGGGTCAGGCTGCCCGTCCAGGGTCTGAAAGCTGAACCCTGCAGGGTTTTTTCCTGTATTCTTCTCCTGCTGCATTTGCGTGGTTGATCGTCTTGCTGTAAGTGTTCCAGGAGAAGGTTTTGTAGGTTTTTGCGTTTTTCTGTTGGATTCGTCTGTTGCATCCTTCAGTGAGGTTACACAGGGTGCCCACACGTGTGCCACTGGCCCGGAGGGAGGGCCAGAGCAGGCCAGGGCCCTTTCTGGGGTGGGAAGATGCCACAGGCGCTGCTGTGTCCCAGCTCCGCGGGACGGAGCTCTCGGGGGGCACGGGGCGCAGTGCAGGGGGGTGCAGGGGTAGAATAGTGACAACTGTAATAAGCAGTGACCCTGCCCTGTCTCCTGGGCTGCTCTCCTTCCTCCCCAGATCCTCTGTGCCCGCAGTGATGCAGAACCGGGGGAGCCACTCTGAGCACAGGCACGCCCTGTGAGAGGGAGAGGGGCAGCCCTGGGCTGGGGATCACCGGGGAAGGAGCTCTGCTGCCACGGGGCTCGGTAGTGATGGCATGTCCTGACACTCTACAGTGCTGTGCTAATGGCTATGAAATTAATAACTTACTGAAATCAATGAGCTTGAGCATCATTGTAAGAATTTACTGAAAAGAAGAAAGCAGAATTTAAGGCACTCAGTTCTTCCACTTCCAGGCTCTTGTGTGCACATCTGCATGTTTAACCATTTTAAGCCACATTAACCATTAATATCATGCTTAACTTTGCACAGATGAGTTTGCCCCATAATTCCAGTTTTCTTCTCTGAAGTCTTTTTCTTCACTACAAGTGACCTCATAGAAACAGTTTCTTGGCAAAGAGCTGCTGGGGTTGCTGTAGGTCTGGGGTCTGTGGGGCTGTGCCTTCACAGTCACAGGAGTCCTGGGAAAGGAAACTGTGGGGATGAGTCAGGCGGGTACGGGTGGAAATACCAAAGCTTTGGGCATGGGAGATCTTGTAACAGTTTTGACTTATCTCTTCTGACTGTATGTTTGTCTCATCATCCTTGCTTCAGAGGCCCTTCTCTGCAGCTTCAAACCACATTAGCCTCCTTGCTCTATTCTCCCAAACGCTTTTGCCTTTGTGTTTCTTTTTAGCTTGTTCAGCTGCTTTTGTGATCCTTGCCTGCCTCTCCACACCAGGCAGAGCTGCTGCTGTGTTTGCTGCCAGCGCTGCTCACCACGGCCAGGGCTGATCCCCTCCCTGCACTCACTCCTGTGCAGCAGCCAGCAGGCCTGTCATTAGATAGCCCTAAATTAGTCAAGATTAATAATGAATAAACTCAGAGCAGTTCTCTTTCCTTCATCTGATTCCTACACAGAATCAAACCATCTTGTTTCCATACCTGTGTGCTGCCTAAAGCTTCTGAACTTTTGATCTAACTTAGCCAAATTGTTACTAAATTGTATAGGTTTTGACATGTTAATAACCCCGTTGAAACGACTGCTATTCCCTACATCCCTCAAGTTGCCCATGAGTTAAAGTACCTTGCTGAATCAAGAACATTTTTATTAGCCATCACTATCTTCCAAAAGTAACAATCTCTTGTTTTGCTTTTCTCATATTCTCCAAAGGCTTTCCTGATCTATTTTCACAGCTGCGGACTGAGGGCATCTCTGCTCTTTGCTTGGATTAGTCACCAGGGTTGGAGGGTTTGCTTAAAAAACCAGCAAGGCCAGTACTGCCCTTTGTTCTGGGCAGTGTCTGGCCGTGGCTGTGTGCAGGGACTCTCATCCCACTTTCTGCACAGCTCTCCAGCGTGTTCAGACAGTGCAAACACAAAGTCAGTGTTTCTCTCTCAGTTCTTCTTTCCAGTCCCCAGTGTACAGGCCATATTCTGAAACTGCTGCCATGCTCAGCATGTCCGTGTGCTCACCGAGTGCTGGTTTGCCTGCTCACACCCTGGGACTCCCCAGTCCCCAGGCAGGGGCTGCCCATGAGGAAACACTGGTAGCAGACTTTGCTTTGCTTTGCTTTGGCAATATCTTCTGAATTTCCGTCTGGATATAGGACTCCCCTCTTTCTCTTCCTTAGACCTGTAACTCTGATCCTGACCCTAACCCCGAGCAGAGCCCGGTGCAGGGGCTCAGCCAGGTCCCCAGCTGAGCAGGGCCCTGGGTTGGGTCCCCTCTGCAGCCTCTGGAGCCCCAGTGCCTGCCCAGCCGGGGCTGCCATCCCTGAGCCCAGCCCTTGGGGCTTGGCTGAGTTTTGCTGAGAGGCATCTCAGCAGCTGGGCCCAGTGCTCTGCCCCTGCCACCCTGTCCAGCCCTGCTGCAGGAGGGGAGCTGCAGGACCTTCCCCAGGGGACCTCAGCAAGGTCTGGGGGAGATGGGCAGCCCCGTCCCAGCTGGCAGACCTGCCCTTGCTGAGATCTGCACAGTGAACCCCAACGTGCTTTGTTCCCATCACCCTTCTTCACTGCCATCTCCTCGTGGCAGCCCTCCCACACGCACGGCCTTTCCCCACGCCTGGAGCTCACGGGAGGATTAGTTCTGCATTTCTCCCCGTGTGCTGCACACCTGGAGGTGCCTTTTTCTCTCAGCCTCTGCACTCACACCACGCTCCCTCCCTGCTGATGGTGCAGGTAACCCGCTGGCAATCCTCCTCCCCGGAGCCTTGCCCTCCAAGTGAGTCTAACAGCAAAAGGAAACAGAAGTGGGAGCTGTGTGGATGCACCCATCAGGCCCAGCCTCGGGCACTGACTGCAGAAGGGCTTTTTCCTCAATCTGTATTCGTGCTGTGTTACACACTGGGGAAACTGGCAGGAATGTGATATGTAATATCAGTGTATTTTTAATCAGTAGCATGAACTACCCTCCTTCTCCCCATGACTTGATTTCCTTCTTAGGAAGGCTATGTTGCCCTTGTTACTTTCTGTTTTACCATCACAGTTAGTAAAAGATTTTGTGCCAAATTTATGCTCAGTGAATTATCCCTGAAATTTGTGGAGCTACAGCAGAATTTAATTTGGCAGTGTGGAGTTGCTCTTGCTCCCAGTGATGTCTTCAGCTGAAAATCTCAGCTTTCTATTGCCTTACTTAGAGAAACAACGGGCCCATGTCTCCAGATCTTGTCCCAAGGAGTGCCAGAGGCACTGGAAATAGCTGGTGCCAGAGGCACTGCCGTGTGCGAAGTGTGGCAGCAATCTGTGCCAGAGGCATTTAGGAAATTTGCCCCTCAAGGCAAAGTTTTCTGAAAGGTGAGGAGGATTTTAACAAGTGCATTAACATCTATGACATGTTCAATACCTTTGATTTTCTTCTTAATGTCTTCTGGTGGAATAAGCCAGAGGTGATGTGCAGCATCCTCATGATGTTGGGGCCAGAAGGAGCACTTTGAATGAAAGCTTAATAGAAACTCAGTGTGCTGCCATGCTGAGCATAGAATTGGTTGAGTGCATAAATCTAAATGTCAATTAACTAGAAAGTTTTACCAAATAGAACTATGATGTTTTAGTTCCATGTTGTCAGCACATGAAAAGAAGCATATTAATGGACAAGGAGTATAACTCTGTATGAGTTCTTTAAAACAAAAAATTAAAAATATTCAAAGTAGGACCAAGATAAAACCAATGTTTTCATGAAGAGGGAAAATGTCAATTATTGATTACTTTGAGAGCTAAGCATTATTTTGACATCTGTAAGAATTATCTAAAAACTGAGAAGCGATGAGAAGTTTGTGTGGCAGCCCCAAGACCCAACACAGTTGGTAGAGTACTGCTGAATAGCAAAATACAGGTTGGTGAGCAAACTAGAAATGATGATCTTTTATTGAGTGGTGTGGATTGTTGCTTTGGTTGATTTGATTTTTATCCTGTAAGGAAATTAAAGCTCAAGCACTTCCAAACTTGATTATATTTCTAAAGATCATCTTTGCATGCCAGCTTTTGCCTAGAAACTCACCCGAAGATGTCAGCCATTGAAACCATTTCATGTGGAAGCATTGCTAAGTAAATTCACTAAATGGCCATTCATCCCAGTAAGACAGAGAGTCACTGGAGCAGCAAATGTGAAAATCTGCACAGCTTACTATACAGAAAGCAGTTTCTGAGTTTGCCAAATTGAGATGCAGAGTGTGACCCTGGGAGGTTTTGCAGCTCCCATGAGGGAGTGAAGGAGGAGGGTCCCAGGGCCCCGTCTGTCAGGATGGTTGATTGACAGATAATTCACTTGCTCTAGATAAAATCAATGAGATTATGGAAATAGTTTACTTGGCTGATAACATTTCCAGGTTGTTGCAGCCTGACCCCAGAAGTTAAACACATTTTGTACAGTTAAACACATTCAGGCTTAAGTTGGTTTTCTGTGGCTTATAATAATGAAATGTTTTCAAAATACAGTACTATTGGCAGCTCTTTTATCTTGAGTTTTTCTGCCATCAGCTTCATTACAGACTATTGCTTAAATGGTGTTGTATCCATAAGGTTGTGGGTTTGAATGCTATTCAGGAGATTAAGATCTTTTTAACGTGATTTATTCAGTTTTCCTAAATATGCTGACCTAGATAAAATGAGAACATTTTTGCTCCATTGTTAAAGAAATAACAGACCACAAAAGCTGTCAAGCGTAAATACATTCTTGGACATGTCGGCTGAAGTTTTGAAAAAGCTGGTGTCAGATTGCCTGTCATACTAATTGGAATTAACCTTCTAAATTCCTTTGTTCCTATTAATTATATTGCCTTTTTGACATCAAAATTCTCTTGCTTTATGCATTTCAACCTTGGCCTCTTCTCTATTACACAATGAAAACGAATAAAATGCCAATAGATACTGAACCAAATTCCCTAGGAAATATCTAGCATGCTGTGTAAAATGGGACTATCAGTGCAGTCATCTTGCAGCTGCATTTTCATACGTAAAAAGTGTTGACCAGTATTATTTCATACATACTCTGTTACAGTGCTTAAAATACCTGCCAGGGGTTGATAAGAAATTTGTTAAGGTGTGTTAAAATAAAAGCTGTGCTTCCTTCCAAGTGTGCTTTCCTGAGCAGAGGGAGTCATGGAAGTTCAGCAGTAGGATGGAAGTTTTTTTTGGAACCCTCGTTCAGAAGCTGAGAATGGTCCCCAAATGAGAACAATAAATACATAAACTGCTCTAGACACGGTGGTTTTCACAGTGTAATTTGTGCACCTGTTGTTCTCTCGCTTGCAGGACAAACGATCAGCTGGTGGCATTCCTGTCCAGATACCGGGATATGAACTTCTTGAAGTCACACGGGAGGGACAATGCCAGGTGAGCTGGCCCTTTCCTCACCCCATTTTAACCAAAGCACTGGCAGTTTCTGTATGGTGGTGGTTTTCCAGCATTAGCTGATTGAAGAAATCCCTGGTCCAGGAAAGAGACGTGAAGGAGGAGGAAACGCCTTCCTGAGGACAGTTGTTTCTTGTCCAGAATGACTCCTGCCAGAGTCAGAGATGCTTCTGTGGAGAGGGCACCAAGCAGGCTGATGCTGCCTCCTCCCGGGGGCTTGGCCAGGTCCGTGTTCTGTGAGCTCGTGGCACTGTCCCCACACACAGCAGCGCCCAGGCGGCCCCGGGCACTCTGGGGAGCAGGACCTGGGTTTGCTGAGGGCTGCAGCAAAGCCTGGCACGGGCAGAGCCCTGGCTGTGGAGCCTGCAGCAGCCTGCAGTGCCAGTAGGAGTGAGGATGGTGGCTGGAGCTTATCACCATCTGCTAAAGTTTGGAGATCCTTGAATCAAATCCTCCTCCATCCACCCTGCACAGGTCTCAGGGAGAAGAGAGTGTGCTGTGTTTTCTACCAGTCATCAGTAATACTTAAACTTGCCACTGTGGTTTGGGGGAGCAGCAGTGACTAAAGACCATCTTCCAAAGACTTCAACAACCTCTGCAGATGAAAGAACATTCCCTTCTGACTGCAGTGGTCCTGTTTTCCTATTTATTCATAGTTTTGCTGTTCCTCCTTTTTGCTAGTTTTGTACCGTAACACCAGTCCTACTGCACTTCCAGCAACTCCATATGCTGAGTCCCAGTGGCTTTGCATCTAAAAATATTGTTTTATTCTGCTTGGGTCACCAGGTCTTCCCTTTATTCTGTAAAATGGCAAGTGTACCCAGAGAACGTGACACACGGAGTCGTATGTTCAGCACAGCGGGCGGGCAGAATAACTCACAGGGCTCTGTCTCTTCATGGCTGTTCTTACTCCTGTCACTAGATTTATCAATTCTGTCATGTTCCTGTTTAAATTAAGTCCTCATGAGCATTCATCTTGTGCATGCAGAAATTCTATAGCAGGCAGTAAAAAATAATCCTGTGAGGAGTAATATTTAAAGCCAAGTCAACAGTTTTCACAGGAGCGTCCCTGGTGTGGGAAATGCAGAGTGTCAGAGTGATTGGCAGACCCAGCTCTAGCTGGCAGTGATGGGCAGCAGAGTTTGTGTAGGCAAGAGGAGAGAAAGCCAGGGAGAAGCAGTCGGTCTCTCACGGCTCCTTGCTCCTCTGGTGCATCTGAGTCTTCTCAAATCTCTGAGCTGGCTAAGGAAAAGAACTAATGGATTATGACACACCAACATCAGGCTGGTTCAAATATGCCAAGTTCAGCGTGATCAGAACAATTTAGATCAATTAAACACACTAAGCTGATATTAATTTAATAATGAAATGAGCTAATGTGCCACTTGTCCTTCCAGCAAAGGAATAACAAACTCATTTAGTAGTTCAATGGTTCTCTTTGTATGAACAACTCAATACCTTTTAGCTTATTACAACATGTCACCATGTTGTTTTTTTTTTTCCTGGATTTCTACCATAAATCCCCTGTGCATCAGGGAACATGCTTTGGGACTCAAGTGCAGATTTGCCATCCCTGTCTGCCATGGTTGCCTAATCCCTGAGTCCCAGTGCTCCCACTGCTGACCACTGATGAATGGATCCTTTCATGTTACCCCTTGGCATGTCCCCAGATTTTCTGTCAGGGAGATAGAGTGACTTCCCTCCTCCTGCACAGCCCAGGCAGCTGTAGACACACTCAAGCCAGCAGCTGCAAACGCCTCTGAGTAAGGCTGGTGTTTGGTAAAAATTCATGCCATTGTTTCCAAAAGCTGATCAAAAAGTAGTTATCCCCTGTTTGTACTGTGGGTGAATTTCCAGCTCGACATCTACCTGCTGAGAGAGAATATCTAAAGTGAAGATTTCTAGCCTGATATTTCACGTTTAGTGTTTGAGTGACTCACTCTTGTCCAGACTGGTCCGTGCAGCCTCTGCTCTCCCCATCTGACACACAATTTCCCCCTGGCCTCCACTGTGTGCCAGGTGTGTGAGCTGTGCTGGTGCCCGTGAGGTTCATCCCTGGGCTGGGAATGGTGCAGTGCTCTGGGCTGAAATAAATCCCCTCTGCAAGCTCCGGCAGCTGGGACAGGAGCAAAGGCCCCCCTGGGCTGTCACCTCATGTCCCTGTCCTGCAGCCAGGGTCCCCAGGGAGCAGGAGCTCGTGGTGCTGCTTTACAACATCCTCCCAACCTCTGGTGACCTTTGCCTGGGGAAGTTCCACAGCTCAGCTCACTGACTTGCTCATTGTAAGAGTAAGGGATGATTGGTTTTTTCTATTAATTTTTCCAGTTTTTAAATTTTGCTCTTTGCTTTGTCCTGCCACAGCCCAGGGGAACAGAAATACCCCATGAAGAGAATGGTATGGCCAAGAGCTTAGTAAGGTCTGGAAGAGAAGCGACAGCCTTGAGGATTGGCAGCAAAAAGTTAAAAAAAAAAGGACAGCTTTTAGAACACAGGCCAGTGTCCATGTTTCTGGGCAAAAGAAGAAAACTCCCTTAGGATATCCTATCCAAAACACACAGGAACAGAATTTTTTGTTTAAAACAACTAATTGAAGCCATGATAAGGGAGAGGACACTGGACTATACTGGCTGCTGCCCCAGGTACAGTAATGATTTAGCTGGTCCAAGGTGTTTTTCTCAAAACGTGAACTAATAATACAGGAGCACAGTACCTAAACCTAATTAAAAGCAATGTATAACCCTTGCTAATACTTTCAATTTTAATTTATGGATGAATAATGGTTCCTAATCAATAAGCTTTTCAGCTGTCTTAAGTCTGCCGCCTCAGCTCCAAAGGACTGGAGCACATTCCCAAAATCTCCACTGCTGGCACACTTCCGTTTCCCCCATTTTTTGCCACGCCTTTTTCCCCCAGTGGCACACGCTGTTTGTTGGTGTGCTGTGCACGGGCTTGATGGGGGTTTGGAAAACGGATCACACAGTAAATGCTGCTCTCTATTGCACTGATGAATTGCCCAGCAAGTACCCAAATACTAGGGAAAAAAATGGATTAATTATCGCTGGTGTTGGAATAGTTTAACCACATATCCTAGCAGCACTTACACTGCTGCTCATGTAACATATCTGGTGGTTCCTTTGGCACAAATTGCCATCAGCCCCATACTTTTGTTGCTAAAATTTTTAGAACACTTGAGTATTCTGGAGCACATGGACTAAGATCTATTTTTTGCTTGGAAGTAGTTCAGCCCAACAGTTGCATGAGAAGTGTAGCGACTGAAATAGCAACATGCATCTTCTCTGCAGAGAGACTGCACTTTAAAAATTTAGACATTACAGCTAACTTTCAAATGTTCTTAGTGCTTTATGCTAAGCATTAGGGGAGCCATAAAGCCTTTACTGCTTCAGCTTGACAGTTTGCCTCCTTGTAGGGCTTTTATTTCTGCTCGGTTTTGGAAAACAGTGCTCTAAGCTGTCAACGCAAAGAGAAGCAAAACCAGCCATATGTCTTGACGTGGGACTGAGAGGGATGTTCTTTGTTCTTAGAGTGAACAAGCAAGATCATCCACTGGTTCAGGAAGGTGCCTTAAGTGAGGGGGTTTGAGGCAGCCATACTTTATGGGGCAAGGACGAATTAGGAAGGAGGTGAAAATTGAGATACTGGTAAAATAATCAGGAATGTTGCTGCTGTCTGAGAACACTGAGCTGCACACTTCATTTGCAGCCATGTGAAGGTAACTTTTGTGCCCTGTCATCTGAGGTCCTGAGGCGTTTTGTAAGATGGTTATGACAGGGAACATCATTTTAAGCTGCACAGATGTTGTTGGCCCTGGTGTACCCACAGGTCCGTGGCCTGATGTGGTAGCTTGAAAACCTTTATAGAAGGGACTCACAGTTGCCCTCAGTCACTAGAAATGAGGTGAGGAGACAAGAAACCTTCTAGAGAAGACATTTATTGGAGAGAAACAGATGGCAAAATGTCAGGTTTCATATCAGTGAGTCTGTCTGTGGTGAGTTCATGCTACATCTCTGCATAGTATCCTTTGCAGTTTTGCTTATTTAATATAAAAAGAAACAGAATCACCTGAGTTGTGGCCTTCCTGATGGTGAGAGGAAGCCATTTCAGTTTTGACCTTCTAAAAGCTGTTTCAGTATTGCTTAAAAGATGCTGTGTAAGTGAAGAGCGGTGGAAAGAAACCCACAGGAAAGTCTTTGAAAGTCTCTCTCAAGCTCTATGTTCACAAGGAAATGCATGGAACTGTTGACAAAACAAAGCAATTCCTAGTAGAGTCATCACTGCAAAAAATAGACATTGCAAGTTTCCTGTAACTAAAAGAATTGTAGAGTTTTTTTTTCATTTTCCTCCCTGGCCTGCAACATTAAAATACTGAGAAATATTGAGGCTTTTTAAGATTTTCTCAATCTTAATTCTTAATTCTTTCTGTTCAGCACAGTGGGCAAAACTGCTAAAAGCATTTCAGTTTGTGTGCTTATTTACGGCTTTGGCTTTTGCTCCTGAAATAAGCCCAGTCAGGAAATGAGCCCAATCTCACCAGAGCAAATTCAGTCAAGAGAGGAGTTCTTTCTGATATTGTTGGTGTTTGTTTCTGCATTGACGCTAAAGCTTAGGGGGATTGTTGAGATAGTAATGTGTTTAAATATTTTCTTCTGAGCAAGAGAATTAACAAAAGATGAGAATTCTACCCTCATAACATTTTTGACCTCATAATGTTTGCATTTAGGATGCCGCAGTCAAAGCACATTGAAAAGCAAGTTACAATTATTATTTCCCCTTCTCTTTTCTTCCATCATTTCTGTCTGTACTGAGAGTTATTTCCAAGGCCTTTTGGAACAGCAGGAATTGTGTGTTCTGTGCTTTCCACAGGATGCCTGTCCTACCGGGTAGAAATCCTCCTCATCTTGACAGACTAAGTAGGTGCTATTTCTGTGTGACACTGTTCCCCTTTTCAAGCTTCAGTTCCATTTTGGGAGTGGGGGTCAGCCCTGGAGGCTTTCAATGTGGCAGGAAGAGGTCTTGGGAAACACACTGCAAGCTCCTGTCCTTAGAAAAACAGATGAATATCTTGTACCATATAGACATTGTGTTTAATTAGCCAAATGTTAATAATTTCAGGTGTTGTAAATATTGTTTAACCCTCGGCAGAATAGAGTTACTCGTGGAAATGGAGTGAGATCAGGGTCAGCTGGACCCAGCACACCCAGTGGAGGCCAGGATTTCTGCCCTGAGCAGGCAGGGAACGATTCTGCTCTGCACAGGTTTGGGATTCATGAGTCTGCTTATTATAAAGAATTTTTCAGTGCCTGGTTTGTGGAGATGTATAGTAGCCTAGAGATTGCTCACAAATTGCTTCTTGCAACTGCTATACTCAAGATTGTCAAATTATTGTTCTATGCTTTCTGGTTGGTCACCTAAACTGCAAATTACTGTTTTATGCTTCCCAACTGATTGACTCTGGTAAGTGTTTCCAGGGTGGCTGTGCAAACACTGCTGGCAAGTGACTCTCACATTTCTCATCTGTAAAAATATTTACTTGACTTTTCACACTGAAATGGACTTTCTTCCTCAAATTTTCTTCTAAAGACAATTAAAAGAGGAGCAGAGAAAGTCAAGGCATGCAGAGCCTGTCCACATACACTCAGGGGAGCATGGACATGGTGCTAGTGCAGCTCCAGGCTCTACAGATTCTTGCTTTGACACTGACCTTTGACTCGTGATGAATTGTTTTGCTGGTGTTTTGTAACTTTTATTCATAGCTCTTATTCTTAATTCCTGAGTAATGATGATAAGGTCCTGGGTAGGTGCACCTGGTTAACAGTGAAATGTCAATGGGAGGTTTCTCTAGGCAAGAGACCAGAAACAGGAAACATTTAGGAAGAAACCTGTTCACCTTAAAAAAATATTCCTTCCAGACAAAAACCTTTTGGTGATGAAGTTACCAAAAAGTGGCATTTAGCAGTCTGGGAGCCTCTGATGCCTTAGGAAGTTTTACTCATTCATAAACCTCAGAAAACAGAAAACAGCAAACTCTCTGGCTTACGACTGTGCAAGTAGAGCATTCAGGAGCGGGGGTCTCTCCAAGATGTTTGCACTGTCCCTTGGAGAAAACTATCCCAAAGGAGGATATTCTATTGTGATGGTTTTGCTGATATTTAAAGTAACTGTGCAACGATGTTTATTAGCAGTTAAAACATATGGTTAGAGCTGAGCTGTGTTTATACTCATGTTGTAGGAGTGTGCACTACACAAGTTACAAATGCTTTATGTGTTACACAGTCCTAGAATCTTGTCTGAAATGCATTTATAAATATTTAAATAAACTACAAAGTAAGAGGAGTTCCCTGAGCTGGATTGCAATCATGAGCTGCCTGGACTGACATCTATACTCAGTGACAGACCACGTGCTGCAGGCAGTAGGGTTTTTTTAGCAAAAGATAAAAATAACTCCCTGGAACCGTGCAAACCCTGGGGCTGCACCCACACTCAGTCGCACCTTTCACCCGTGTCTGTGTCTGATAGCTGAGCTCAGGTGCCAGCACACCTTCATAATGTCCTGTGTTTCCTGCTTGCTTTTGGGTGTAATCCCAGGCCTGCAAAACTGAAGGCTCTTTAGGAAGAATTAAAATTGGTAAGGGGAAGCATAAGATGTCTTAGATGGAGTGTTCTATGAAATTAGGCAAAGTGGCATGCTTTTCTTAACCCTAGTCTTATTTTAATTCTGTTTTCTCCTGGTTGACTCTTCTCATCGTTATTTCCCTCCTGTTGTTTGTTTTAGATTAGGAGAAAGGTCAGTTGTGTTCAGCTGATGATAATCTCTGTTGTGTTTGGCCAACCATACCTTGGCTCAGTTGGATGTCATTGTCCTGGCCAGTGCAACTGCAGCTGGCACAGGTGTGCCAGTCTTACCTGATGTCCAGGGTGACAGGAAGCACCTGAATTTTTCCACATTGATTAAGATTAAGGAAATGTTACTCCTAAGCCTTTATTTTTTGTCTACTTTTAATTTGGGAGTTATCTGCAAGCTGTTCTGTGAGACCCGAGAGAGAAAGACAAGGAGAAAAACCACCCATTTTTTGCATTTCATTGCTCTTTCTGAAGCTTGGTCTGGCTTTATGAAATGTACTGTTTTGGTATTCCCTTGAGCATAACCAGAAACTAATGACATACAGCATGGGGCTAGAAACAAATCACTAGGGTCATGCTTTTGCCCTCCATCTTCCTATCTTCCTTTTCAGGTGGCTGCAAGCATTCTTGGATGGCTAGTCAAGAATCCTTATGAACTGTTTGTAGTGTTTGAGAGTTTTTCATTTCTTGAAAAGGCCTCTGTGGCATACCAATACCCGTTTCCCTTTCCCTCAGGCAGTATTCAATATGCTTAGAGTAAGTTCTTGCCTGCCTGAGTGCCAAAATCGCTATTGCTGGAGTAGCTGGGAACATCAGTCATCCTAGAAGAGAGCCTGGAGGGGAAAAAGGGAGCCTCCTCCACCTTTTCCACTTTGGTTGCAGTTCAGCTCTCTGTGCCAGCAGTCCCTCCTGTTTAGCTTCCAGCAGATCTGAAATACACCTGGTCCCCTGGGCTCCCAAGGAACATAAACGAGCAGCAAGCAGTGGTCCAGTGGAGAGCTGTGTCTTCACAGCCCCTGGTATAAATCATTGCTTCCTAGGTCACAGAAATTATTTGCTTTGCTAATGTCTTGCTGCATTTAGGTGTAGTGACTGTGTGTGAAGAGGCCCAGTAAGGGTGATCCTTCTGAAAAACACCTGCTCTCTGTTCTGTCATGGATCTGAAACCTGGTGGGGTGTTTCTAGCAAGGTTTCAAGAAGCACAAGCTGAAGGGTAATTTCTCTGGAGATCTCCAAAGGCACTGCAGCTCTTCAGTTGGGCTGTGCTGCCTTGCTGGAGGGTGAGTGATTGGAAAGCACATTTACTTTCTTCTAATAACCCAGTTGTATAAGATTTGGGGGCTGAGGTTTGTTGTACTCCCAGGAATTGGCTTATTTCACTCCATATCCTGAGATTTGCTTTTCCAAGCCATTAGCTACAAAAAACCATAGCACTGCACGTACAGAAAAAAAGGAGCCTGTCAGCTGTTTTGGGAACCATGGAGCTGTGAGTCAGGATTTGCTGGGACCTTCTCACTGGAGTGTGGGCATGCTGTTCTGCTGCCACGTTCAGACAATACGGCTGGAGCTGTTCCAGTCCCAGGGAGCTGGGAGCTGCATCGTGGGATACAGCTGAGGGAGTTCCTACGCAGAGCAGTTTCTGAAACAGCCAGGTGGTTTTTTTGTTTGAGGCTTCCTATTGCAGTCAAAGAACCTTCTATTTGAAAGTGAGAGTAAAGGCTGATAAATTGGTAGAGATAGCAGTTGAAAGAAATTACTTCATGGGAAAGAACTTTATGTTCCTACTTAAATATAGTCGATGAAGTTCTGTTTTTTTCTTAAAATAATTAACTCAAATGAGCATTTAGTTTTGAGAGAAATAAATAAATGACCAAACTTTCAGGCACATTAATATTTGATTTGGAGATAACTGCATAAATATTGAATTTGAAGATTACATTCCAGAGCACTGCATTAAAATTGCAAGACTTTTCTATTATCCTTCATAATGGAACATGAAATTAGAAACTTGTTCATGGAAAGAAAAATTCCTCAACTCATTTACACGTTTTCTGCACCGTTGTGTTAACAGAGGAGCTCTTCTCATGCTGTGAAAAGAGACATAGCTATCAGTAGGACATAGACCCTGAAGTCATTTATGGTCCTTTTGAAAATTAATATGCACCATTTCATAATTGCATCTCAGTTCTTTGATTGGTGTAGAACAGGACTTGAACCAGGAGCTGGCCTGCGGGGTTAATGCTCATGTTTCCAGATGCAGGACCCAGAAAGCTTCGGTGTTGTTCCTTAACTATTATTTATTTTCCCTTTCCTTCAGTAGTATGTGTTTGAGGACCACAAACACATCCTCTTGCCCTGGAACCCCCTGGCTCACACAGCTCTGGCTCAGGAGGTGCCCCTCTCACTGTGGGTGCTGCTGCTCTCCCACAGCTCCTGCGCCCCGAGGGGTCTGGGGGCTGTGGCCAAGGGGGGCTGGGGTGGTGGTCAGTGAGCATCTGTCCCTGCCCAGAGCACGTGGGATGTGTCCAGTGGCCGAGGGGGCTGGGGTGGTGGTCAGTGAGCATCTGTCCCTGCCCAGAGCGTGTGGGATGTGTCCAGTGGCCGAGGGGGCTGGGGTGGTGGTCAGTGAGCATCTGTCCCTGCCCAGAGCGTGTGGGATGTGTCCAGTGCCCACATCCAGCCGGGCTGGGCAGCTCTCAGCCCCCCTCGGTGCCAATTCACGGCTGCCCTGCTTCTCTCTCCTTCAGGGAAATCATTCCCTAACGAACAGCAAACAGAAACCTGCATCAGGCAGTCCCGTGCGTGGGCATCCAGGCCAGGCACAGATTGATTTCCCAGCTTTTTGTGTCTTATATTGGTCTCAAATAATTCGTTTCCATAACTTTGCAGTTCTGCAGTTGCTTCTCTTATTCATGGCTCAGCAATAACAAAACATTGTTCCCCAGAGACTTGAAAATGGAGCAAACTTGCTCACTCTACAGCAAGGACCAATACGATGGTATTTCTTCCTAATTGGCTATATCCCTATAGAAAAATTAATGAAATAATAGCATAGGAGAAAATTGGTCATTTTACCTTTATGTACATTTTCCTGCTTTTGAAAAACTGAATTTATTTAGAGAGAGAAGCCTCTCACACAGATTGTGCTTAGTTCCTGTGCTTCTGCAGTGGTTTGTTCAGAGTTAATGAACATTATGGACTTTCCTGCCCTACAGCTCTGTCACCTGCACAGCCTTAGGACAGCAGAAGGTGTAAATGATGTTTAAAAGCCATCTGTTGATCTTTGCCTTTGTAACTGAACGTATAACTGATTAATCATTTATTAAACCTCTCTACATTATTTATGAGTAGAACAGAAATACAAACAAGTGACCTTTTGATCCTTTTTTGTTTGAGAAAGTAGCTTTTTATTTATAAAGCTCCCGATAATAACAAAATACAAATTAACTTTTAGTGGCTCCTCTTGTATTCCCCCAGATTCATCAGAAAACAAGGGCTGGACCGGCTGTTCCTGGAGTGTGACACACACATGTGGCGCCTGGGGGACCGCAAGATCCCAGAGGGGATCACGGTGGACGGGGGCTCGGACTGGTTCCTCCTGAACAGGAAGTTTGTGGAATATGTCACTTTTTCTAACGATGATCTGGTGACAAAGATGAAGAGGTTTTACTCTTACACTCTGCTTCCTGCTGAGGTATGTGAATGCAAAGAATCCCGCTCTGTGTTCAAACCTGCAATGTTTGTGCTCGTCCCAAAGATCTGACCGAAATCAGAGGGGCTTTCACCCGGTGTCAGTGGGCTTTGGAGCATCCCACAGTGGGTAATGAAAATTTTACTTCTGTGTTGGCTAAGCCCTTTAGGGTTAGAACATCTTTTGCCGTTTTGTTTATTGCTTTGTTTGTGGGACTTTTTTGCGAAGAGTGGCTTTGTTTTATATTTCTAAACCTATTAATCTGTTACTGAGCAACCAAAAATCCAGCTGCCCTTTGCTTGCAAGTTTTTCCTGCACAAAGCTTTTGAAGGATATTAGAGATGGCGAATTGTCTTCATAAGTAGCTTTCCTTGCTATTATCCAGCGCTTTTCTTTAAAAATATAAACCCTGCAAACAAAGGTTTATTGTTCTGTTCAGAACTCAGCTAGAAGGCACAGTCACAAATCATTTAGATCACTCAGGAGTCGCTCTGGCTACGAGTGATGCAGAAGGGGAGCTCACACCAGCCTGGGGTTTTGCCTGGCATGCAGCAGTGTCAGGAATGGGCTCTGTCTGCAGGGAGGGCACAGAGCTGTGCCTGGCAGCCTCTGCCACACCTGCCCCTGGGTGCTCTGCTCCCCTGGCTCCCCAGGCTCTGCTCTCTGCTGCAGCACTCTGACAGCCCAAGGAAGACCCCAGGACTGCCTTTAAGGCAATAACTGCCTTGGCTCCTGAACATTGTGAGGGATGGATGGCACTGACCTTGCAAATCTGGGCTCGTTAGCTTGTGGTGGAGCACAGCAATTGTTATCTTTTGATAGGGATTTATTATTCCACACACATGTTGCATAATCTTCTTTTAATCCCATTTCTGTTTAAAATCACCTTTTCTCTCTACTCTGATAACCTTTTCATCCATTATCTAGAGAAATTCCTGTATTGGTATAAAGGGACACAGGGCAATGGGTAATTGGGTAGGGTTTTTTTTCCCCTCTCGCTTGAATGAGAATGGATGCCTTTATGGGTTTAACCAAACAGTTCAAGCATAAAATCCATATTCACTGGGCTGTCATTTAACATTAAAAAGGGTAGGGGGATTATTTGGGGGCCAGCCATGCTAATGTTATGCTGGTTATTTATAGATCTTACTATTGGTGATTTTAAAGAGAAGTCACTGCTCTCTTGCAGGGCTAAATTTGATGATATTCCATAGCTTTTTTCTACAAGGTTTTCTTTGCAAGATACATAGCTGGCTTTGTAAAATGGCCCTGCCTTCACTGACCTGTTAACCTGCTATATCAGTCCCCATTACACATGGTTTATGTAATAGCTGATATTATGATGATATAATTAAGATTGCCCAATAGGAATTCCATGCTGCCATGAGTCAGCAGATAAAGACTTATGATTTCGATGTAAATGCAGGAGGCAGAATGTCCTTTTGGTGCCTAGGGTGAACTGTGTATTTCAGAACAAAGCCACTCAACTAGAAATGCATTTCAGAGTGCTGGAGATAGACACCCACAGAAGAGCTGTCTGGGGCTGTATTTTTATCAGAGTAACCAGGGTGATGGTATGGTTTTGAGAATTGTTTTGGGGAAAAACTTGAAATGTGCCATTAGCACATTGCTCAGGAAAATAGTCCTAAATCTGTTAGACCAGGGAGTAACTTACAGAAGGGAAATAATGGGAATTTCTTAGAATTGCTCATATAGCTGAAATAAAAATAAAATTATAGATGGCACTGGTGCCTTTCCTATGGACTCCCAGCGCCCAAAGCTGGTCATTGCAGAAGTGCAATTATTCTGTGCCAGGTTATTGGAGCAGACCCTCAGCTGTGTGCTCTTACAGTTTGGCTGGGTCTGTAGAGTGTGGTGGTTTTTCCATGCTCTATGGAATACAGGCACATAGAGAGTCTTTCGTCTGTGGCAGAACAATAGAGCTCGTTAATTCTGTCATTTCAAACAAAAATAGGTCACCTGCATTACGTTTGGGCCCATGGGCTGAAGTGAGGGAGAAGATGGAAGTTTGAGGAGCTAAGTAGGGTGATCTGCTGTGTGTTTGTTGCAGTCCTTCTTTCACACTGTGCTGGAGAACAGCCCCTTCTGTGAGTCCATGGTGGACAACAACCTGCGCATCACCAACTGGAACCGCAAGCTGGGCTGCAAGTGCCAGTACAAGCACATTGTTGACTGGTGTGGCTGCTCACCCAACGACTTCAAGCCAGCAGACTTCCACCGCTTCCAGGTACTGAGCCCTGCGCAGAGAGCTCCTCCCGCCGCGCGGGGTGTGGGGAGCCGAATGCAGGGGGAGCGAAGGCGAGCTCTGGCTCCATCGGGCAGGGGGAGGAAGGGATGTGAGGAAGCTCTGATCTTAATTTCAGGAGAATGAAAGATGAGTTCTCCTGTGTTTTGGCCCTGGAGACATACCGCTGCGTGGTAAGGTCACAAAGCAGCTCGTTGGACTCCTTGGCATTGGTAATCTGCTGTGCCAGAAAGGAGGGAAGCTTGACACATCTCTGACTGCACATTATTACTTGGTAACTCTTGTGAGTTTGTTTCAAAGGGGTTTTTTCCAATGTTCCAGCTCAGGTGCTTTCATCATTTCATGAAACTCTTGGCTTTCAGTGGTAAGCAATGTTTATAATCTTTTAAAAAACTTAGAAGTTGACTAGTGTGCCTGCTAGAGACTTACACAGCACAAGGCAAATCCATTTTCGTTATTATATTTATCAACATGATCATATTAAAGTTTATCTCATGGTTTTGGGGGCCTTAGTCATGAGGTTTTGATCACCCAGGTTTGGCAGGACTGTCTTAAAAAGTTTAATCAGTTCCTTAGTGATAGTTTCCTGAAGGCAGACACGAGGGCGAGTCCTGTGCTCCAGGGTGCACTCAGTCTCGAGGCTGTATCCGGCCTGTGTATCTTCAATTAGGAATGAACAGCCGCTTGTTTCAAGGTCACCAGATTTGCAATTCCATCCCTCCAGCTCCTCGGGGTTCCCTGCATAAAGCATGTTTGTTCAGGCTTTGTGTGGGATGGGGAATGTGTTACCCCACAGCACAGAAATGATGACTGCTCTGAGACAGAGATCTTTTCTTTACTGTGATGTGCTGCCTACCAGGCACGCTTGAAGTCACTGACACAGGCACTCACAAAAAGAGCAAATGAGACGTTATCTAAGAGAGGCTCTGCTGCCCCAAACCCCAATCCCAGGGAAGTCTGCAGCACAGAATAAATGGCAAGTCTTAAAAAACTGCTGCCAGACTGCAGAGCCTGACCTTCTCCAGGCTGTGAACCCACAACGATATTTCAGAAAACAATCAGGTAAACTGAGCTGGAAAGGAAAGTTCAAAATCAGAATAGATGTAAGGGCAGCTTCTGACACTTTCTGGTGAGGGAGCCCCTCACACGAGCACACAGCACCAGAAGGCCAGGGCTTGCTGTTCCCACGGAGCCACAAAGCGAGCTGATATCACAAAGCCCACAGCATGCACCGTCTCAGAGCAAAACTGAGCATCCTCAAAAGAATTTTCCAACCATCTGGGGCACTCTTGAACTCCTTGGCACCTCAGAACCCATGCTCAAATATGAACAAGGCAAAATAAAGACTTTTTGAAAGTCAATGGTAGTTGAGTAGCATATAAAGCAGTAATATGCCCAGGATTGTGTCAAATGCAGAGAAAAAATCTGGGCAGGACCACTCAGAAGTGGAGAAGCCTCAGCCACAAATGGCAGCTCTCCCAGAGACCTCTTACCACCTCCCAGCAGCAAATCCTCATACAGAAAGTGCTGCTCTGCCTCTCCTGAGCCCTGTGCCACGGCACGCTCGGCTCCCTGCCGAGCACACGCCAGTGCTGCGCTGTCTCCAGGC
Organism: Daphoenositta chrysoptera; assembly: GCA_013397915.1. Taxonomy (NCBI): domain Eukaryota; kingdom Metazoa; phylum Chordata; class Aves; order Passeriformes; genus Daphoenositta; species Daphoenositta chrysoptera. Next base: position 273,245 of record VZRO01001393.1, on the reverse strand, counting down.
TGGCACGGGGCTTTGGGGAGCACTCCCCACCCCTCCTGTGCTTGGAGACCCTTCCCGAACCAGGCAGGGGGGGTGGCTGCTGGTCTGAAGGGATTGACACAGCTACATTTTTACTGAGCAATTATGTCGTTTTTATCTGAATCTTAACATCACTCCTAACGATGAATGGTCCCAAAGGTGACCTTTTAAGTCAAAGTCAAGAAACAGACTTGTTTCAATTCGTTGTTGTCTCAACTCCAACCCTTCGCTTAAGACTAAGTGTCATGTCTGAAAATGGGAACTCAGTGTGTTTTGCTGTCCTGTCCCAACAGCAGACCGCCAGGCCGACCTTCTTCGCCCGCAAGTTTGAAGCCGTGGTGAATCAGGAGATCATTGGGCAGCTGGACTATTACCTGTACGGGAATTACCCGTCGGGCACGCCGGGCCTGCGCTCCTACTGGGAGAACGTGTACGAGGAGCCCGACGGCCCCAGCGCCCTCAGCGACGTGGCCCTCACCATGTTCCACTCCTTCTCCCGCCTGGGCCTGCGCCGGGCCGAGGCCTCGCTCCACGCTGCTGGGGACAGCAGCTGCCGGTCAGTGCCGCCTTCCCTGCCCTGCCTTCCCCATGCTCCCTTCCCTGCCCTGCCTTTCCTGCCCTGCCTTCCCTGCCCTGCCTGCCCTGCCTTCCCTGCCCTGCCTGCCCTGCCTTCCCTGCCCTGCCTGCCCTGCCTTCCCTGCCCTGCCTGCCCTGCCTTCCCTGCCCTGCCTGCCCTGCCTTCCCTGCCCTGCCTGCCCTGCCTTCCCTGCCCTGCCTGCCCTGCCTTCCCTGCCCTGCCTGCCCTGCCTTCCCTGCCCTGCCTGCCCTGCCTTCCCTGCCCTGCCTGCCCTGCCTTCCCTGCCCTGCCTGCCCTGCCTTCCCTGCCCTGCCTGCCCTGCCTTCCCTGCCCTGCCTGCCCTGCCTTCCCTGCCCTGCCTGCCCTGCCTTCCCTGCCCTGCCTGCCCTGCCTTCCCTGCCCTGCCTGCCCTGCCTTCCCTGCCCTGCCTGCCCTGCCTTCCCTGCCCTGCCTGCCCTGCCTTCCCTGCCCTGCCTTCCCCATGCTCCCTTCCCTGCCCTGCCTTTCCTGCCCTGCCTTGGGGGACACGGGGCCCCCGAGCCCCGGGGAGGCTCCTCCTGCCAGGCTCTGCTGCCTGGAGTCCACGGCCACCAGCAGGGCCAGGCAGCTGCAAGTGCACAGCGCTTCTTTCCAGGAGTATTTATGTCCATAATAAAGCGTTGGTTATTCCGGGTTGACATTACGTGACCTGTTTGCTGCACTTTTAAGGAGCTCCTCTCCAGGCTGATGAAGACTGACGGGATCCAGTTGGGCAGTGCTACCCCCACTGCTGCGTTTCCCTTGATTAATTTTAGCAAGTGTATTATAGCCTCAGCTCCTAAACCCTCCGTGTGATTGCAGCAGAGGTCGTGTTCACCTATATTATGCTTACCAAAGGCAGAGGACAGGATTTCAGAACAAATCTGAACACAGGCAGGTTAATGGTCCTTGCTTGTTTGTTCCCCTGGGAGCACACATGGAGTACAGAGAGCTTGCTTGGCTCAGTTTGCCTGCTTGGGGCAGCTCTCTGTGCCAAAAGTACTGCAACTGGTAAGATTTATTAGCATCAAATACATAAAATATATGTAGGTGTTTATATATCTATATACAGATATATATATATAGATATATATATTTATCTTAAATAAAGGTCCTTATTCTTTAAAAGGAAATTCCCCCTATATTCTAGAATCCTTTTTCATCTGTGAGCCTGGCTAAGAAGAATTCAGTCTGAAAGTGATTTGAAGGAAGAATTCCCAAAGTTAGGCTTGCAGAGTAAAGACTCTCTTCATGGTAGCTGTTTGCTGCCTGCAAACACATCTGAAGCTGTTTAGATTCAAAGCAGAGAGGATTCATCTTTGAAAGCTTTACTTTACCATCTCTTAATTCCTTCCTCAGAATGTATTTCTGGAGCCTGCCTTCTTTTATCCTAATAGAAAACACATAGAGCCTAAGTCAGCAAACACTGAAGATGCTCCATGTGCTTTGATGGATGGACGTTGCCCCTCTTGTGCTCTCGAGAAGGAACCAAATGTGCCTTGACCTTCCTAAATTAGTCATGGAAGTGCTGAGCAATGTCCCATTTAGAAAGATTTGGCTATAAGTGCTCCAGATTCCTATTAGAGTTTTGTCAGTGAAGGTTACCGGTGCAAAGCAATAAAAGATCAATAACAATTAGACAGAAATAATCGCTAGTAGCATGCCTCCCTTATATGAAATAAAGGCAGACCTAAGGAAGTCGTGGGTCATTTGTCCTGCAGAGTGAAGCCAGCAAAGAGGATGGGGACTCTGTATAACCAGTACTGAAATAATTTGACAATTACTTTTGTTCTCACTCCTTTTGCCAGTGTTCTGATGCTGATTTTTATCAATTATCACTTTCATTTCTGAGGAGCTTTCCATTGCACAGGAACTCAAGGTGCTTTTCAAGCTTGCTCAGATTATAGATAGGGACACGGTGACTGTAGCTGTCTCCAGGATAAAGCACAGCTCCTTTACAGCAGGCTGGAGCCTGGTGAAACAGTGCAGGGAGGAATTGCAAAGAGTGGTGTGGAGCAGAGGCTTCATTTTCAAACCTGCCTGAGCCTCCTCAAGACACTGTGAGTCAGCATCCAGTTCAGATCAGAGAAAGATGGATAATCCTCAGGTTTATGATTCACATCTCTCTGATACTTCACTGTCCTTCTGGGTGTTTGCATCTACACCTTTCCTCTTTCCCTCTCGTGGCTTTGCATGTCTCTAAGGCAGTAATGGAAGGATGGATTTGGGCTGAGCACCTCGAGAGTGCTCCCTTGGCTGTGGGGCTGAGAGCAGCACCAAGCTGCTGGTCCTGCAGTCAGCACCCCAGCCCGTGCTGCGAGGAGAGCCCCTCATCTCCCCCTCAGCTCCCCCCTCG
>VZRO01001393.1:211053-270260 GCA_013397915.1 Daphoenositta chrysoptera | reverse complement strand
CCTCAGATCCCCCCTCAGCTCCCCCCTCAGACCCCCTCGGTGCCCGCAGGGGCCCGGGGGGGTTTGTAGGAGCAGCTGCCTTGCCCACTCTGCCCACCAGCCCAGCTCGCAGCCTCAGCCCCCCGCAGACCGCTCGGGTACCAAAGGAGATGGAGAGTCAGCATCTTCCGTGGGAGCAGCGTTAATGTGTGATTGAGATTTAATTCATTCCTTCCATCTCCAGGCAGTTTTACTCTCTGCTGCCAAGAGGCAATTTACTCAGACTATTTCAAGGATATTGTAAATATTTGCTGCTGCACACGTATAAAACAGGAGGTCTTAGTACTCAGAACAGAAGTCAGATTGTTGCTGGCATTGGCTGCGTAGCTTTGCAGTGTTTTTGCTCGGTCCATCAGTGCTGGCCCTGTTGGTACCCTGTCTTCTTACAGTGATTTCTCCAGCTCTAGAGATGTCCTTCTGGCTGCTGCTGACCTCGTGCAATGGAAAGTCCTCCTTGGTCAGCTCCTCTTAGCGCTCATCCTTTAATTGTGGTAACAAGCCTGAGGAGTCAGACATAGCTGACTTACTGGGAAGGTGTGATGCTAGTTGGTTTAACTTGTTTTGCAGTTAATGTCAGTGCTGTAAAGTAGCAAAATATTTGATTTCTGAGCTATGAATAACAGGTTTTTAATTATTTATGCATCCATATGTAACCAAACATCATTACAGATGTTTCTGAGACTATAGCAGACAATCAACCATACATTTTAATTATTTGAAGCTGTGACTACAAAATCAGATTCTTTAAATCTGAACTGCAACTGAGCACTTCCAGATCTCCCAATGGCTGATTTTGCCCAGTTGTTTGACCTTTTTTCAAGGTGTTTTTTTTTTATTTTGAGTAAAAAAAATCACAGCAAAAGCAATCTCAAGTCTTTAAAGAATGTGAAGTTTCCTTCCTAAAAATAAAGAGACCTAAAATGCCAACAGATCCTGGTGTCCTTTGCTGCAGTGCCACCCTGCAGAGCCCTGCCCTTGGGGAAGGGGTTTGGGAGTGGAGGGGGTCAGTGCCTGGTCACACAGCATTCCCTGCTGTGACCCCGGCAGCTCTGGAGAGCAGGCACAGTCCTGGGGCATCCTTTATCCTACAGTTTATCCCAGCAAACAGTGCTGCAGCCTGATCTCTGTGTCTCTGGGTGCCACTTTCTACCAGCAGAGGTGGCGAGGGAGAGCAGCTCTCTGGCACACAGAGGGACCTCCTAAAGAGCTCAGAGCTGTGCATGTGGAATTAATGAGCCTATATTCTTAGTAACATATTTTTACGTTTCGGGGTAATCGGAACAGCCTAAGAATATTTGATAATGAGTCATGAACACATTTGAAATCTCTTAATGTACAGTGGTGGATTTTCTAGTTGAAATGAATGCTTCTTAAGCCATTAGCTCCAAGTAAATGGAGATTTCATGTCTCTCTTGCGTAACTGATGAGCATGTGCTGTTTTACAGATACTACCCCATGGGCCATCCAGTTTCCATCCACCTTTACTTCCTGGCTGACCGCTTCCAAGGCTTCCTGGTCAGGCACCACGCAACCAATCTGGCTGTCAGTAAACTGGAGACTTTGGAAACGTGGGTGATGCCCAAGAAAGTCTTCAAGATCGCAAGTCCACCGAGCGATTTTGGGAGGTTGCAGTTCTCAGAGGTGAGTGTTCATAGCCACCCATACACGGTGTCACGAGCCTCTGGCATCACGAGAGTGAACACTACATCAGCAGCCTTTGGAAACTGTATTTCCATGTAAATTTGAGGTGAGAGTGGCTTTCTAGCATAGTTCACATCCTCATCATAGAAGGAGATACCATTGCCAGTTCAGATCATTTCTTATATTAATCTGAGTGTCCTCACTCCCTTCTGTTTTAAAAACAAATGGAAGGCTTTTGTTGTTGTCAGAGGGGCTCAGTAATTTAAAAGAAGTAACTTAAAACTTTTGTGATTGTGATTGTTGTGAGTGCTGTGAAAGGCTCCTGGGGAAAATGCCTTTTTTCTGCAATTCCAGATGTAAATGGTGACATGTTTAAATGTTTCTCTCAAGAGTACACTGAAAAAAACTTCGTAAAATTAGTGGTAGTCAGATGCTGATACCACATGTGAGCAGAATACTGATGTTGTAACACAAAAGAGAAAATTATCAGAGCAGTGGCTGAGATTTCCCATAAATCCTGTTATTTTTCTAGAAACTTGTCCCAGTGTCTGTCATAGATTATAAAAAATCTACTCTAAAATATATCAGGAAAGTTGACCACTAATAGGACCTGACATCTGTGTTCTGTTTTAAAGATACAACTGTCTGAGCAGTTAATTTCATGATTTTTCTTGTTAAGCCGCAAATTTCAATTAAGGTATAAAATTGATTGAACAAATGTGTTCCAGTCATTATGGCTAAGTCCATAAATTACCATCTTCTTGGGCAATTAAGAAATGCCTAGGTGGGATTCAGTGTTTTGGTGTGCATGGCAAATCCATGACACTAATGTGCCATTAAAGAGATGGATGGAAAGTGTGTTCCATTTGTCAATGTGTCGGATGGTAGGCCTGCCACTTCATGCCATGATAAATGTTCATGCAAGCTCCAATTCTTGTGATTTGTAGGAGTATTTCTGCTGTTTATTTTGTACTTTTAAGAATTTCATCACTAGTGAGCTTTTTTGAGCATAAGGAGATGTTTTCTTCTATTTGGAACTCAACAAAAAGGGTTTTGGTGGCTGCTTACTTGTTTTCATTATATTTTCTTACCTAACCTCTTTAATTCTCCTCTCCTTTCATAGATTATTCATATTTTAAAAGACCGAGAGGTACAAAGTAAATAATTTAATCTTATTTTAATTGTTTCTTTTACTTTCTGCCTTTCCTCGGCCTGCAGGGATCTCTGCCCCTGAGCCAAATAATTCTCTGTTACCCTGTTATAAGTCCTGCATCAACTTCTTCAGCTTCAGCGTGGCTGGGAAGCTCTGATCTGGTACCGCTTATTAAAATGCCACTGCTTTGTCAAGGTCCAGCAAGTGGAAAACAAACTTAGCAGTTTAGCTAAGATGGAAGCATCAGTGTTCACAGAAAATAAAATTAAGATTTGTGCTTATTAGGACATAGAATTCCTTGTTCTTTGACGACTTTCACCCCACGGTCTGGCAGGAATTTCAAACTGAATGGGGCTATTTCAGCTGGGAGCTTTCTCCTCGCTCGCAGCTCACACCGCTGGGGCCAGCAGGAAGAGCACACGCTCTGCTCTGGGTGTGCTCCCGTGCGTGTTTGTGACCCGGTGCACAGCTGAGGTGGCAGCAGGGGTGGTGGGATCTGCCCAGCCCCTGCCCGCTGCCCTCTGCTCCTCTCAGCCTCCTCCCGAGGGGCGGATTTCACCCCACACCCTGCAAAGACAAGTGGGAAGCCACCCGCCAGCTGGGGGGAGTTAATGACAGCATCTCGATGGCACACGGCTCCTGCAGGCTGAGTCAAATAAAATAAACTTACAGGAAATCCAAGAGAGATGATTTCCAAGCATGGAACTCCCACACCTCCTGAAACTGGCTCGCGCACAATGCACACTCTATGTGTCCTGCCAGCCTGGGCTCAGGCAGCTTCTCCGTGGAGGGCAGGGGATTGATTTGCTGCACAGAACTAAAAGTCTCAGCTCTGTCTATCAGTTGAACGCTAAGTTCATTTCTGGTCTTGTTAAGACTTGTGATTCATCACAGAGAATAAAATAAACTAGGTGGCAGGCAATTAGTGTGCATTGTGTGAACCTAATGGTCCTGTTTGTGGTGAGCAATGAGACACGAACCCATAATCAGGGTATAATTTATCTTGGGAAAATTTTATCCTGGGTTCTAACAGAGATATAAACAGAAGTTTTGATCAAGTGAGAGATTTCCAGCTTTCCAAACCTTCCCCGGGCACAGTGCTTGCTCTTGAAGCCCAAAATAAAGGTGATTAAAATAATGTGGGAAATGTCAGTTTCTGTGCCACATCCCTTCATAATTTATCAGAAATTCACTACTGCTTGATTCCATCCCATACTTGGTGTCTTCTATTTGAAAGTGAAAGCCTACTCACAATGTTTTAAAGAGCTGTGAAAATTATTAAGGGCTGTAGTATCTCTTGCCCTGTAAAATCAGACATCTCAGTACTGGGAACTCAACTGTGTGAAGGTCAAGGGTTATAAAGCTCTAACCAGTGCTTTAAGTAAGATTCCCTATAAAATACTGTGCTTCTAAAAGCAGCTGGTACTGCAAGCTGTGCAGCATGGGAAGTTTGTCCCCAGCTGGAAAGCAGATATGCGGGGCAGACCCGTGAGCAGAGTGTTCAGCTGCCTGCCTTCCCCTCCCCGAGGGAGCCCTGCTGGGAGCCCCGGCCCTGGGGGGACAGGCTCGCAGGGAGGCCACTGCCACCAGCACCAGAGCTGTCCCCTCCTCTCTTCCCCTGCCCTGTGGCTGGAATTTTTGGGCTGCTTTAGGGAACCCAGTGCCACGTCTGCACAAAGCTTAACAACCAGACAACAATTGTGTTAGGATTTTCCCCCCAAAGCAGCTGTAGCTCTTCTGCAGAGCAGTCTGATAAACCTTCGTGCATGTGAACCTGTCTCAACACCTTCTGTGCAGCCTGGTGTGGAGCAGGGTCACCTGCAAGTTGGAGCAAGGGGACTGTAACTTTCTGATTTCTTTTCTCAGGGGTGAGAAACTAAAGAGAGGGGAAATAGTTGGATGTCAGGAGTGAATGTTTAATTTCTGAGGATGAAGTGAGTTTTCTACAATGAGTTCTTCAGTAAGAAATATTGAATGTGGTGGAAAGAGCTTCCTTACAGACTTTTCTTTGCCCAGGAGGGTGTAGATTTGTTTCACATGTTGTGACTTTATTATTTCCAGGTCCCTTGAGGACCAGTAGGGGTGATACGGCTGCACCTCAGTGAAGGTTGGCAGAGTAGATAATAAGGTCTGGTCAGGAAATTTTCTTTCTCAGCTTATTTCCATACATATTCAGTCAGTCTTGTCAGGAGAGCACGCACTGACAGCTCCTCGAGGCAGTCGATGCTTGGGTCTGATATCTGGGCTATGCTGTCTGGTTTGATTAGCTGGTGTGCTGGGTGAAATACCTCTGAAATACCAGAAATGCTGTGTTGATTGTAGAGTAGTGGAAGGCTCATTTTGTCTCATATTCTGCAGTGTCATAGTCTGGTAGGAGGAATTCATGTGATGACAGATGGATTTAGGATGGTAGGGTTTTATTTTACTGACCTTGTAGCTTTTTGCTTGCAGTCCTCCTGTAATTTGTCTGCCAGCCACAGAGATTTATTTAGAAGGGACTGGAGAGTTTCCAGTACAGGTAATAGGCATCAGATAATCATTATGTTTTGGAGATTTGGGGGGATTTAGGCATGATATTGGAATCACTTATTCTCATGAAGTGAAACGAAATCTAGAAGAAAAATCTCTGAAGCAAATGAGCTGCAGTTATTTCTTATGCTTTCAGGAAAGCAGGTTCTGAGCGTGCCCTTGTGAGGTGAAGCTTAGGGACAAGGACAGCTCTGTGTGGGGAAAATCTGCAATATGCACATACACTGTGAAAGTGGGGATCCTGCCTGTGTGTGCATGGGTGTCCAGAGGTCACCCACAGAGGTTTGCTGTACAGGGAACAAATGAACTCTTCGGTCATCTACAGTGTTTAGAGATCAGGGCAGAAGAAGACCAGAAGGACTTTGGGGGGTTTCATACCAGAACTGCCTCCAAAAGCAGAAGTGCAGCCCTCAGCCCTGCAGTCACAGGAGAATTGGTGGAAAGGCTGGACAGTGCTCAGCCTCATAAACAGGTTGGCTTTAGTGCTGGGATGCTGAAGTCATCCCTAAGAAATCCAGTTACTCCATTTCCACACTGTCTGGTCAGAGATGCTGTTTTCAGTACTGCACAAGTGTTAGTGGCAACAGCCTGGAAGTTTGTGTCATCCCCCAGGTTATGAGTGAACCATTGAAATTCATGTAAAGAGCACTGGAATATGAAAGCTGCTAGGAAAAAGAAAGGTCCATTAAATATTTACACGAGATTGTGAATCAGTTGGTTTACTGTTAGTGAATAAATAAAAAACAATCTCACTATTATGACAATAAGAAAAGAGTTTACAAGAAATAAATTCCCACCTGAGGCAGGAAGGGAGTGCAAGGAGACAGCATCTCATGGGTGGATTGTAGTAAAGGACCTGATGTGATTTGTCCTAAAGTCAGCAGCCAAAGCCTCCTCCCTGGTCTCAGCAGCAGCTGGGCAGGTCTCTGCTGCAAGGTCCATCAAATGTGAAATACATTTTCATGACCCAGGAGATGATGAGTCACTTTTTTTCTGTGCACAGGCTGTGTCCAGCCACTAGGCTTGGTCCCTTGTTGACTGCTCCTGTGGAGGGAAGAGAGAGCTGCTCTAGCCTGCTGTGTCACTCTTGAGATAAAGAATACCTTTTTGTCAATCAAAAGTGGATAAAAAAGCAAGCCTTGCATTCTAGGTTGCTTCACAATTTGTGTGCACATTATGATCTTAGGTCATGTTGCTGCCAGCTTTTATATGTATGTATAATTCATGTGATTAGAGAAATAAGATTTGAGTCTCCTGAGAGCCCTTATTTGCCATAAGGGTCTCAGATGCTTACAGAGATGATGCTACCAGCACTGTGTTCTTTAATTTCAGATTGGCACTGAGTGGGACGCCAAGGAAAGGCTTTTCCGGAATTTCGGAGGACTCCTTGGGCCAACAGATGAGCCAGTTGGGATGCAGAAATGGGGGAAAGGCCCCAATGTCACTGTGACTGTCATCTGGGTGGATCCCATTAATGTAATTGCAGCAACATACGATATTCTTATCGAATCCAGTGCCGAGTTCACTCACTACAAACCACCTCTGAATTTGCCCCTGCGACCTGGTGTCTGGACAATAAAAATTCTGCACCACTGGGTACAAGTAGCTGAAACCAAATTCCTTGTTACTCCTCTCACCTTCTCAAATCAGCAGCCTATCAAACAAGGTAAGTTTTATTATTTTCTACAGGAATTATATAGTTATTGTGTCTGTATTCACTGTAAATGCTGCTGATAAAAATTAAGTAGCAGTGTATTGGAAAAGGATTAAAGAAAGGGATTTTATAGACACTAAGTCAGAAGAAACTTTTGCACTAAGACAAGTGGAAGTGTCTGTATTTAGTCTGTAAAACACAGCCACTTCGAACAAAAGACTATTTGTATCTTTAAATTATGCACAGTTCAGAATCCAGAGAACTTCAGACTCTCAATAATCTCTAACAGCTATCGTAAAAGCCATCATTTAGAAATGGAAAGAAAAATTGACCTTTCTGTGCTGCTTTTCATTCATGTTTCCTCTTAGAGACTGACATGTGTTTAAACTGTTTTCTTGACAAAGCCTGTGTGTTTAACAATAAAAGCATTAATATACAAAATGCTGGATTAGACAAAATTACCCTAGGCCAGAGCTCACCTGACATATTGTCAGGTCCAGGCATTCACTCCTGCCTGATACCTGCCCAAACCTGCTCAGTACTTGCCAAGCAGCTGTGTTACAGAAATATCTACAAATACAGTCGTGGGACCAGACCCACACTGATGGTTTTTAGAAAGAAACCCTTTTCTTCCTTGCCACAGCAGCCCCGAGCCATCCAAATACAGAGCCATTCTGGGGCTGCCGGGCTCTGCAGGCTCCCGTGTTTGCTCCCATGGCACAGGCATCACCCAAATGCTTGGGGCTGCAGACAGGGCCCAGGACACTGCTGGGAGAAAAGGGAACATTGTTCAGCTACACCTGGTTTTTTATTCAGTAAGATCAAAACAAGCTTGTTGCTCTGCATATCTTTACCATTCTTCTTAAAGTGCTCAAGTGCTTCCATCTGCCCAGTATTAATATTCATAACGTTAGACTTTTTAAATTTGCTAGATACGTGAATGATCCTATTAAGTTTTCAGAAGTTCTTCTTCCTGACAAGGCAACAAATAAACTGAGTCAGGCATTTACCTTCCAGCATAACGTGCTGCTTCTGTAATGCAAACACCAGCAGACAACTGCTGAGAGCTAATGCAGCCCTTATCTCGCTCAACAGGAGTTTGATTCCCACATTTCCAGCAGAAGAGTGAACTTACTGATTTCTGCTGCTAACGTTTGGTGGCATCGTTTCTTAAGCAGAAACTAAACCTCCTCCAACCCACTGCTGTTATTAGCTAATAGGCAATGATAAATTGTGAACAGACACCATGTGTAGAAGGAATACATTTCCAAAGTTTGAGGCAGCCTGCTTCTGAATGCAGCTGCTACCAACTCTTCTGCTGGAAGTCAATGAATTCCATGTTCTTTGGTAATTTAACATTTAAGGCATAAATTGCACAAAAACCATGGCATGTAGCCAGCAACCTTGCTGCTTTTCCTTACAATGTGAGAGTCCCATGGACAGGTAAACATGTCTCAGACTTCAAAAATAATACACTTCATGGTGTAAAGGCAAAGCTCCCTTTGCTCCAAGCTCCGATCTGGAATAATTCCACTGAAGTTGTGTAGTTACCCTGTATTGCCCATTGATACACTGGGCTCACATTTTTTGCCAAAAAGCCTGTTCATTCATATGATAACTAGAATTTACTACAGGAATGAAATATAAACCTTGGGAACAATATTGTCTAGGAAAAAAGTCTCAGGAGTGATTTGCTACTGATGGTGTGATGTGTAATCTCTAGATGACTGAGGCATGGAGGTAGAGAAGAAAGTTAATTACAGGGGCAGGTAGTGACACTCCACTGTAGTTAGAATTGTATTTACAATGCAAATTCCTGTTGTTTGTTTTTGTAAGGCTTTCTGTCTCAGTGACACTATTGTGCTCTGTGCAGGCAATCGTCATTTAGCTTTGATTTCCAGCTTTTGTCAGTTTGTCACCACTTTATTCTTTAAATACATTTTTCTCTGCCAAATAAAGGCATTTTGAGAGTATGACAGAAGAATTAGAACTTCTAAAAGAACGATTTCTTTTACTGCAAACAATGCAAAAACTGCCAAAAATCTTCTAAAATGAAGGAGTAGTATTATTTTCTTGTCTTTTCATTGAAAATAAAACATCCATCAGACTTAGCCAGGAGTTGCCAGTAGAAGAGGGGAATATATTTTATTAGGGATTTCTCTAACATTTTCCTTTTTCCAACCATCCTCTCTCACCACCACCACCAGCCCCCGCCCTGCCCTCCCCTGCCCTGATGAAAAAACAACTCTTGTCACAAAGATTGCCCTGGACTGATACATTTCATAGCACTTTGCATGTCATTTCCTCAATAATGATTCAGCAGCCTCTGCCTCATCCTCTCCAGATGTAGAAAGTGGAGTCCACAAAGTTTCAGACATAAAAACCTCTCCATGATCTTGTGTGCAATTTGCTTTTGCCATTCTAAAAAGCATTTGCACAAAACTGGCAGCAGCCATTATCTTGCATCCTGTAAACAACATGACAACAATCCTGTATTTCCTAAATCTTTGCTTATCTACACATCACTTCAGCCCAGAGCACAACAAGGAAAGGTTGTTTTGGTTTCCCACCATCATGAAGGGAGCCACTGACTCTTCTTTTGAATAATCAAAGTAAAACACGTTCATTCCTGTATCATGACTCTCAGAATTCATAACTGCACTCAAAATAAAAAAATAATCATGGGGCATCTGCCAGCAAAAGATGTTCTGTTTAGCAGTTTATAAAAACAGCATATGCTACTAGTTTATTCATTTTTCTATTTCCATTTATTTATTAATTTTGGCCTAAATTCTGTGCATGCAAGTAAAACCATGAAGGGAAATCAAGAGCGAGTGTTTTCTTTGATGCTGTGTCCAGATGTGAGTAACTGATAGAATGTAAATTGTTTTAAAAACACAGATTCATTGACCTTTTCAAAACCTGAATCTGTAAGAGATCAGATCTTACATGGAATTACTGAGTATACTGTTTGAGGTATTTCCACTGTAAATATGGCTCCCTAAGCTCTTTCAGGGGAGTCTATAATCTAATGTTACTTATTCCTTCCTGCTCCTTTTCCCCCTCCAGTCATCCAAATCTGTGTCTATTTTCCCTACTTTGAGTGGTGTCACTGATCAGCTCTGCCTTCAGCAGATACTCTGGCTCAGGAGTGCCTCCAAGTATTTGCCTGACTGGAGACAGTAAAAAAGAAAAGAAAAGGAAAACAGGTGAATTTGTGAAATAAATCATTTGGAGAAATCAGGTTCCCTCTCTCCACCAGAGTCTCCTTCCCTCTGTCTTCTGCACAAACAGATTCCTGTTTATTCTTCTAAACAACAATTTTGAGGTTCTCACCATATGGTTCAGTGTGTCAAAGCCAAGAACTCCATGCTTGTGGTAAGGACACAGGAGGGCTGCCAAGGACCAGCAGGATGCTCTGAGAATGATTGTACCAAGACAAAGAGGGAATGTGGGGAAGACAAAACAGGGAGCAGCAGATCCACGTGAGATCACTGGCAGTGGTGACACACAGGGGTGGGGGCTCTTGCTGGCAGCTTTAGGCAACCAGAATCTGAGTACTTGGAGACTCAAGGCCAGATGTCCTGCTCCCCTGAAGGTACTGCAGAGGCAGAACCAAACAACAGGGATCACTCAGAGCACTGAGCCAGCAGCTCACAGACTATCATCCAAGCTACCCAGCAGACTTCAAGTCCTCAGAAAACAGCAAATTCAGGAGACGTTGTCTCTGCATCCCCATCATCCCACTTGCCCCCCTTCCCTGCTCTTTAAAGGCCAAGTGTGGCTGGCTCCCAGGGTCACAGTGAGGGAAGAGAAAAAAACAAAGCAATTTCATTTTTAAATTTGAGTTTATATTCACAGCAAAGTTTCCCCAGCGCTCTCCCAGCTGGAGTGCCAATAATGAGTTGTCATCCATTTAATGGATAGTACCCGTTCCATTAATGCCAAGTGGCTTATTGTGAGCCAGTAGCAGGTTCACTTCTGGGGCAGAAAAAGCCCCCAAACCTCAAGATGATAGTAAACCCTGGATTGTAAATAAATGAATACATAAAAAGCCTTTCCTCCTTCAAGCAAGGAGAGCAGTGAAAAAGAGCAACCTCCTTTTTTGCGTTAAGAGAGACCTTTCCCACTCTGTTCCCTGCTTGATGGCATGTCCTGGGCATGGGGCTGCTGATGTTTGCTGCTGCCATGGAGCCTGAAATACCAGTGCCTGGTCCCTGTGCCCCCAAACTGCAGCCACCCCTCTCAAGGGCTGACAGCATTAGCAGACATGGGCGATGCTCTCAGGCACCTCAACGGCCTTTTAACCTAATCCATATTTATAGATCATCTCAATTAGCAGATACTGGGAAACCTTTGTTTTGCCCTTGGTTGTTTGCAGTGGCTCAATCAATTCTAATTGCATCTATACGGATTATAAAGTGGGTGGCAACTTGTGTCAGAACTGCTGTGATTTCTTTAAATTAACCAGAGGTAACATGACATGTTCTTGATAAATGCAGTAATAGCAGCAGGCAGGCGCATGACTGCAGAAGAGCAGACATGCCCTGGAATCATCATTCTGAGAAAAACCCTGAAGACAGGGATTTGCTTTGAAATTTAGTTCAGATCCAGCTGACAAGGAGTCGATTAGCTCCACAATGAGCAAAAGCAGCACTGTCTTGTTTGCTGCAAGAGAAAACAAACAAAATGTCAATAAAAAATTACCTCTTTGCCAGAGGGTTTCAACACAATTCAAGTAAAGAAATAAAGCTGTACGTTCTGTGTTGCTTTAAAAAACCCACAGGTCTAGCGCCTTAATGTGTACGAAGGTAACCACATTTTTCATTCCTTAGCCCACTCTCTGTCTAAACTAATTTGCTTTTTCTGCAAAATTATGAACAAACCCACACAAAAATGCTGAAATCCCAGCCTGTGTGTCAGGCTATAGGCTGTGTGTTTAATCTAAAGAAGTTAGACCAAGAAGAGTCAATTGACAAATGTGAGCGAAGTGAGAGAAGTTCATGTGAGTGAAGAGCAAATGAAATGTGAGTGAAGAGCAAATAAAAATAGGGGTCAAAAATAACCAAGCTTTTTAAAGTTTTATTTCGAGTCAGTGGAATATATTTTGCATTGATTCACGTCCTCCTGAAGTCAAAGGGCTGGCAAAAAAAGTCTGGCTTAGTGTCTGCAATTCAGCTAATTTTGAATTGTTTGCTTTAACTGTACAGATTTAAATGTCTAAACATTTAGAGGCAAGCCTTACATTCTTCATTGTTTTTTCATGAGCTCTTCCTGGTGACACTTGACTGAAGTGTCAGTGCTTCAGGAGCACACCCAGTAGCTCCAGCCTCCTAATTTACAGCATTTCAGGGCTTGGGAGCCTCACATTCCCTCTTCTGTACCAGCTCAGTACGCCATGGAGTCGTGGTTCTCTGTCATTTTTCCTTTAGTGCAAACAGCCCATCTGCCTTTGCTCGGATGGGCAGAATCCTCCCTACTCCCTCCTGTTATCAAAGACTCGGAGGCTCCAGGAGAGGGCTCGGGGTCCAGTCCCCAGCACTGCCTGTTGATGAGTACCTGTGACTGCACTCGGGTTGCTCGTGGGCAGCTTTTCCTTTCTAGGACACCTGACCCGGGTGCTGTCCTGCTGCGGGGCAGGCAGCCCCCTCCAGTACCGGGTCAGGGCTCTCCCTGTGCCTTGCCTGGAGCAGCACTTTCACTCTGGGCACGGGTAGCCCTGAACACCACCTCTGCTGCCTTGAGTCCTGCGGTTTCTGCAGGTTTCATTTTTCCAGTCCTGATAATCCACCAGGTCCTGAGGCCTGACAAGTGCGAGGCTGAGCCAGGGAGAACAGCAAGTTCCATTTCATCCTGTTTCTTGTCTGAATAAAGGTCTCTCTTGTTCCATGCACCGAACACATGCGCAACAGGCTTTGATTCAACAAGCTCGCTGAATTGCCTGTTTCAATCAGATGATCCTGCTAGCAATGCCAACTCTTATTTATTTGGGGATTTTTACTCAGAATGTTCCTATTTAATTAATATGTTGACAAACAGTCTTCCATATTTAATTGCTTCCAAAGGAGGAAATTTAATCATGTGTACTTGTTCTGTTTCTTAAACTGCAGTGCTCTGGCAGAGCACATTCCTGACACATGTGCACAGATTGAACTCATTTTGACTACAGGTTATTGTGGCTATCTACCATTTAAAATAAAAAGAGGGGGTTAGATAAATGCAGGAACAGTGAAACGATGTAGAATGGTGATGGGCATGAGCTGAACCACGTCAATTGGGGAGTTGAAGTAACGGACTTGGACAGTATTTGACATTAAACACTGTAACAGCATGTATGCTGTTGTAACAGTTTGTAACAGCAAACCTTCAATTAAATGTCCCTTTTCCCCTCTAAATAAATACACGGATTTATTTCCAGCACCTGAGATACTGTCCTCTGCAGGGAAGAAAGGGCTCAGTGTCAGGCTGCAGCGCGAGCAGCAGGGCCATGTGGAAGGAATTGTGAATGTTTAATTCCTGGCCTCTGACGCGGGCGGGGCGCGGTGCCTTTCCTCGCCCGCAGCACCCTGAATGGGCCTATTTTCTGCTCTAGACAGTGTGTCTGTTGGCAGAGCTGAACACATCCTCTGTGCTGCCAGAGCGAGGATGCTGGGGAAGGCAGCTGAGAGCAGAAAGAAATGGTTGGAAATTTGCTCCCAGCAGGAACTCGGTGAACATTTTTGGAAGGGTCCCATGGTGATTCTATAAGCAGCACCTTGGTGCACTCAGGCTCTCAGAAGTCAGCCAGCCTTTGACAGGGGTGGTCAGACCCACAGTGTCCAGTTTAGGTCTCTGAGAGCATTGTCACAGCCTGATACCGATTTTTACTGCAATATTCCAAATTTGGGGTGTTGTACTGTATTTTCCTGAGATAGAAGGGTTACTGTATGGAAAGCAACCACAATGCAAATCATCATTAGGGAATGGTTTTGATCTACTGTTCAGCAGAGGAGCTTGAAATATAACTGTCATGAGAGAATGTTTTCCCAGTGAGATTGGAGCACTTCCAGGAATCATCTTGGGGCTACACCTGTTTAATTGTGGGTCTGGTCTGTCCAAGACCATGGTGTTGTCCTTTTAGTGCCACAAATGGCACCACCTGGGTTTTGTAGGCAGATAGAGCTAACAAATGTTGTGGCTTTTCCACAGCAGGGCAAGGTTCATCTGTTTAGGGAAAAAACCCCACAACAAAACAGGCTGAGATCTTGGCTCTTTCTCCTAGACAAATCAATGATAGCACCTGGATGTCTGACAGGGCTTGGCAGACTTCTCATGCCAGGTGTCCTTGAACTGTTTCCTCATTTCAAGGTGCAGCCGGTCCTGGATGTCCTGCAGCTCTGGGGATGCCAGTTGCACATGTTGATAATAAGGGTGACTCTTTCAGGGTCAGAGCTTTGCCTGCTAAGGCAGCACTTGCAGGACGAAAGTCACGGTGAGCAGAATCTGTAGTGCTGAGCACGAGGAGTGCCAAAGCTGAGCACAACCCAGTTTGTGGGAAATGGGCCACAGCTCACCCCTGAACCTTGTTCTTTGTGTTTACCGTACCTTTAGATCCTTAGCGGTGGCTGTTTTAACGCACTAACCCTGGGGTTTGCTTCTGCCTTTGCAGAGGAAGCCGTCAAGCTGCACAGCGGGCCGCCGAAGAACGCCTACATGGAGCAGAGCTTCCAGGGCCTGAACGCGGTGCTGAACATCCCGGCCAGCGCCGCGCGCGCCGAGCAGGCCCAGCGCCACGCGGGGCTGGTGGGCGCCCGCCTGGAGGCCTGGGTGGACTCTCTGGTGGGCAGCGTCTGGTCGGCCGTGGACGTCTGCAGCGTGGGCCCCACGGCCTGCCCCGCGCTGCAGGGCTGCGCCCAGACCGCCTGGAGCGCCCTCAGCCCCGACCCCAAATCCGAGCTGGGCCCCGTCAAGCCCGACGGCCGCCTGAGGTAGCGTCCGGCCCGCTCTGCCCGGCACAGGCCTTTAAAAGGGAGCTGAACCTCGCTTCTCTGTCGATCTCGCACCACGCGTCAGAAACCTAAGGGAAAGTTACTTTTTTTGTTACTTACCGCAATAGAATTCATTTAAAAAAACAAAAACAAAACAAAAAGAAGTTCTGAAGTTCTGACAAGGCCCTTGGCACTGCCCTCTCCATCAGCTCTGCTGGGAGCAGCTTGCTTCGTCCCACAGCCCGCGCGGGCCGGGGGGACACGGCGTTCCAGGTGCCGCTGCAGCCACCATCGTGTGGAACACCATGTGGAACACTGCAGCCACCATCGGGAACAGCAGCACCAAGCCATGGAGAGGGCAGTGAAGGAGCAGCTGCTAAAGGGTTTTTTTTAAAAATAAATTTGTCTGTACCTCTGCTATTTCATAGGCTTTTGTTATTTTGCTATCATGAATAGATCACAGCAAAATTCCCTTCTGCTTAGGCTTCCTGGGGAGGCTGGTTCCTGCAGGCTGGAGCCTGTATGGCCACATGACCTCAGAGAATGCGAGGTAATTATGGTACAGCCTCACTCGGGTTTTCAATAACACAAAGTAATTCTGGGCACAGCTGATGTCTGTTATCCTAGTTAGAGAAAATGAGCAAAAGCAGAAACTTTCAGGTTACTTTCAGAGGTTTTTTCAGACTAATTTCATGATAAACTCTAAATGAAACCAGTGTTTTGCTATAGTAGTCTTTTATGTCTCATGCAGTGGGGTTCAGGGTCAGTGTACTAAGAGTATTTATTAAAGAACAAAGAAGTATTTTGAATTTCAGCCCTTTCAAATGTGCAAGTATTTTTGGAAGCCACCAGTATGTGAGTATTTTCAGAGACTGACAGTAGAGCAGGTGTGTATGTGTAGGCTGGGGTGGGTTGTGATGTGTCAGCTCACACCCTTTGCTGATTTTGCTCATGAGCTGAGATGAGTTTTTTCTCAGGCGGTGGAGTTGTAAAATAGTGAAATTGGGACCTAAATCTGCAACAACAGGTTTCTCCCCTAATTTGATTAGTGGCTAGTAAGTCTGAACACTAATTCCCTCCCTTGGTCTCAGATCTCCATCTCTTCCTGAAGCTGGATCCTTCCAGGCTTTGCCAGGGCGTCTGGAAGGCTGTGCAGGATGTGGGTCTCTGCCCAAAGCCAGGGGAAGGAGAACAATGCCATGTTTCTCTGTGCTTTTACTTTATTCTGTCAACAGTCTATCCTTGCCTCTCTTCAGAATTCCTAGCAGGCTGCATCCTGTTTTAAATAGGCATGTTTTGCATCATTTCAACCTGCATTTTCTGTAGTAGGGAAAAATTAATTTACATTCCAATAACTTTTTAAAATACAGGTTTTATATGCAAATTCACCTCCAACTAATGCATTTTACATTAGCAAAGACATGCACTTCGTTGTTGTTGCTGTGTTAATCTCCAGTTAGCAACAGAACCAAAAAAGACCATTAAAAACTATTGGGTTAATTAGGAAAGAAGTCCTGTTGCTGTAATAAAGGAAGGTATCTGTTCACCCTTCTGTGTGCATGGATAACTTTCTGCTGAGAGTTAAGTGTCCACATCAGGAGGGAAACAGACCCTTAGATCATTCCATAGTCATGTCTCACAGGAAGGTTGAATTCCCTTTTAAACAACGCTTTCAGTAGGACTGTAACACACAGATCCCTGTGGCTTGTACTATCTCTGTCGTATTGGTTTAAAGCTACTTCAGTTTGCTTTGGACTTGAAATTGTGGCGTCAGCTGTGCTGGCATTAAGGCAGAGCATTGAAATGTTTATCTGGCACAAAAACGGATGCATAGAAGGAACAATTTAGGTATTTATTATTTATGTTTTAGTCAATGACTAATTAGTAGGTGCTGCTTTTGCAGCTTGAAGTTTATGTTATTTTACTAACTGAAGCTGCCTTTATTAAGAAAAGGCCTTCCTCCCCTCACGCCTCCCTTTCTTTTTTTGTCTTGGTTTTGTCAGTCACGAGCAGTAGCTTTAGGAAAGTTTGTAGCAATGAGAGCTGATTGGAATATTCTGGCCAAGGTAATGTTCCAGCTTTTCAGCCAGCTCTAGAAGCAAGCATGTGTGAAACCAGGGTTGCCAACAGGTTTATGTAATAGAATCACAGTGTTATTACTTATTCAGTAGGGTTTTTTAACAGTGCTTGTTTTTAATATAACATTCCTTTGTGAAGTTCGTATTTTCTGGGGACCTCCAATCCTCACTGTGAAGTCCAGGGCTTTAGTCCCACCGATGCAGTGGCGACTGCACGGTTCAAGCCCTGCAGATTAAATGAAGAACGTCGTATTTAGGGCACACAATAAAATTCATTAACAAGCCCAGGCAGTGCTTGTTCTCAGTAAGACACCCGGGGTAGTCACAAAACCTTCAGTCTGTCTTGCACATAAGCACATGTGTAGGGGTGCACCCACGCACACTCATGCAGATAACTTAGTTTTTAAATTTGATACTTGTTTTTATTCTTAAGCAGGAATGTTTTTAAGTGCTTTTTTGGTAAGTTTTCATTAACTAGACCAAGCAGAAGGTGACAACAATCATGTCTTCTGCAGTTAAGAAAAAAACTGCCACTTTTATCATTTAAAATATAAGGTGCAAATTATTTTGTTTTAGTACAAAAAAGGGAAAGAAAACAGATGGTTGCTGATACATCCATTTGCATTATATGCTAGCTTTAAAATATCTCAAAGAAAATTTATATGAGTTTATTTTCTGAAAGGCAAGAAACATTTAAACAGTGAAGTTTTGTAGCAAGCTGGCAACGCCAGTGCTGCTGTTAAAATACAGGATGCAGAGCTGAAGGGGTTGATCCTGCAGTCCTTTCTTAGGGAAAACTTCCACAGAGTGCTAGTGCTAAATGAGGACTTCAGAGTCAAGTCCAGCGTAAATAAAAGGTGTGACAGTGTGCTAGGGGTAAATGCTGTCTGTTCGAAGTCATTGAAGGATGAGCTGCCATGTTTGGAACATCTTCTGGGGGCAATGTCAAGTTTTGGACCCAAACAGCCACCTCTGCTATAGCTGCTATCATGCAGACATGGATCCAAAAGATATATATGAGATTTTGAGTTACAAAGTCCAGTACTTGTGAATAAAAAGCATGTAAAGCCAGACTCTGCATCAGGGATCAGAGCTGGCTCCAAGCTGATGCTGCTAAGCCCAGCTCAGTCCTGCTTAGTGGCTTCTCTGGTTTGAAATGGCAGCACTGGGAGCCTGTGATGAACATTGACAATGGTCAGAAGAGAATAACTTCACAGATCTTACATTTGGTGAAAAGGAGAATTCAGAGCAGGGGCCCACAGTTGGTACAAGACAAGAGAGTTACACATCTTCATCTGAATGTGCAGGTGTTCTTTCCCAGTCACACTGGCCAGTCCTTGCTGAACAGGATCCCTGCTTTGATCCAAATTCCTTTCAGTGGGAGGGGTTTATATTTCCATATGCACACATTTGTCCTCTGTGTGTAATGCTTTGCTTGTTTAAATTCCCTGCCCATTCTGCATGACAGCCATGTAACACTCCTGTGATCAATCTGTATTACACAGAAAGGGAATGTGGCAAAATGAGAACATCTGCATACGTGATTTAATGAATTATGTCCAAAGTCAGTCTTAGCATTATGCAAACTTGTTTATATGGTAATGTTAAACCCCAAGGCTAAACTAAATAACTCAAACGACAGTTTATTTTCAGATTTGTCCAATTCTTTCTTTGATGACATTTGGACATTGAGTAGTAATATTTGCATTTTCATTTTCTGATATTCAAGGGGTTTTTTTTAGAATTGAAATTATGTCTTCATTTTTTGTGCTCTCGGCAAGCAGAGAATTTTAACAATTCCTTCATGATAGCAAGTGTTGTACAAGAAAGTTCCTCTGTATCTCTGTTGTTAAGCCTTCATTATTGCTAAGCCTAGAGATACAGGAATGTGCATTCGTGTGTTACAAATTGACTTTCCTGGGTATTGGCTTCAGTGCACAATGCCTGTACAGTTGTTTAATGGTGTATTAACAGTGATCCTGCAGCACCTTTAAAAGTACCATCTAATGTGCATTCACGTTCCCTCCATCTCCTGCAGCACTAATTGCCACCCTAATGAAGCCTCCATCACTCTTAGCCACGATTACAGTGAGCACAGTAGTGAAGTCAGTGAATCAGAACAGGGATAGTGTAAACCTGACCAAAGGGGGAGAGAAAGGGTAAAGAAGATGCTGAAACTTTGCAAAAGTTTGACACAACTGTGTTGCAACAAACCTTTGAACAAACTGGGCTCCTTCTGCACAGCAAGGCTGAGAACCATTGATGCCCTGAGATCTCAGTTTTGACTTCCCAGATAAACAAGATCCAGATGTTTCTTGTGGCCCGGCAATGAGGACCAGCTTTCTGGCGATTTCTCTAGTTCTCTTTCATCAGAGGCATCAGAGAATTGCCAGTTTGCTGCTGGCTAGCATGCCTTCCTCATTGTCTTCCCAGCTCTCAAACCTTCAGGAGTTGGCCACATGAAACCTTGGCCACCTCCAGCACTTTCCATAGAGCAGGAAGTTTTATACTTGAGTAAGCCAACTTCCCTAGGCTTCTTTAGAAACCCAGCTGCAGATGAGAAATGTTTGCTTTTCAGAGCAGCCTTCAGGAGGGAGCTGGTGAAAGCCAGCAGTTACCTTGTCCTGATTTTCAGGCATGGGAATCTGATATAAGTAGGAGGAGACTTGGTTGTTTGGTATTTCAGCAAGAGAGTAAAACAGACCTGGTAGAAAGTAGTTGGCGACCGTTCCCACCGGCCTTTGCTACAGTTCAGCTGTGTAAAGATAATGGTCCATGTGTGTCTTTATTTCTACCATTCAAACCTCCAGTACAGTCTTAAGGATTAGTAGGACATTACCTTAAGCCCGTAATAAATGATAATTGAAAGCACCATGTAAAAAAGCCTTTCCAAACCAAACCCCTCGGGCTTCTGCCAAGGCAGCTCCAGGGGTGATGCCCACAGAGAGGGTAGGGAGCGATGCAGCGTTAGAGAGGACAGAGCACTGCCCTTCCAGAGGCCCAGGAGGAGCTCCTGAGAGCAGGAATTCCTGCTGCAGAGCCCTGAGGGCAGCTGCTGCTGCAGCCAGGCACAGAGGAGCCAAAGAAATGGGAATTAGGGTTAAGGGCAGCAAGGAAGAATTTGTAGGACAGCACATTTTCCTGCAGAATCTTCAAAAGCAAGCAAACACTCTGATTTGTAATTCCCTTTGAATGTGTATTGTAGAAGAGATTGACTTTCAGAAACTTCACCACCATCATCACAGTAAGGGAAAGAATAATCAGGCTGAGAGCATTTAAAATCGAGGCTACAAGAGCTGACAGCCCTTGTTACCCAGGACCACGGCAGCATTAGGGTGTCTCAGTTCCGTGTGGCGTTGGGAGCAGTTACCCCCCATGATGTGACCCTGCAGGTACCATGTTGATTCCGTTCCTTCTTGCTAACAGTAGTGTGTTGACCACTCTGCTCTTTGCTTCTGCCTTGGTTACCTTCTTTTGCTCATGGGTGCTACCACAGCTGCTACCTCACTGTGTCTGCAAACACGTTTACCTGAGAACAACAAAAAAAGGTACCAGAAATCTCCTCGAACTGAATGTACAATCTATGCAAATTCTCTTTCTACTTTGTTAAAACCTAGAAGTATTACTTGTAACCTTGCCAAATAAACAGCAAGATACTGTACAGGTGCCTCTGATACCAGAGTGACAATTCTAGGCGCGGTTCATGGCGCTGCATTTGTATATTGTAATGACTCGGCTTGTCTTTGGTTCTGTTGTAATTAACACCCTCGACTGAGACAACAGCACTCCTGCTGGGGAGCACCTTCAGTTTGCTGGGAATATTCCAGAGGCGGATGTCTATGGCATTTCGTTTTATTTTCCTGCTTAGATCCAAAAAAAGGCACAGACCTGCTGGCCAAAACTAGGGTGTTGTTTCAGCTTTTCTGTGGGTGAATCCTGTCAGCTTTGGATCGCTCGGTGTCTGTTCCCATTGTGGCATCCAGTGTGTTGCCCCTTAAAGAAAGCCTTACTTCCATCCTTTCTAAATGTGGCCTTAAACTGTGTTAGGAACTTCGGTGTTGTCTGTGTCTTGCTCACTTTCTCTGTTTGTTGTGGAATGAATAAAAGGCACCTTGAGATTTCTATTGCAGCTCAGTTGTGTTGCTGTCAGCTTACACTTCACAAATACAATAGAAATTGCTTATAAATGCAGTCTTTAAGGAAAGAAAATGACCTTCTCTTCGGGCAAAAGGAAGTCTCAGACATTCATATAAACCTTAGGAAATTATGAGCTCTGTCCTTTGCAACTCACTGTAGGTAAGGAAGGTTGGTTTAATTACAAAGTACAAACTTAATAACTTTTAATTTATCTTCAGACTACAACAGGACAGGCTGCTCTCAGATGCACAAGGCAAACTGTAGAGTAATTTCACTCATTTTAACATGGCATAGTAGCATTCCTCTCAGATTTGTACTGGTAGCTGGGAGAAGAAATATCCTCTTAATAGTATGGTCTTAAAATCTGAAGAACGTCACCACGTGGGGCCAGATTTTGGGTGTTGGTTGGGAATATAACAGTACATTTAGAACATAGTGGAGTCCGGTTGTTTTGTCTAAGTCATAAACGCATTTCAGAAAATCTGGCTTTTGGAGCTTCATTCAAAGGTTGTCAAAGTCAGCAGAAACCAATGACTTCTGCTCAGGCTTGTATACGTTGGGTTTCTTTAATGCTTTTCTCCATGAGAACTGTCGTGTTTCAGTGAGGAGCACCAATATTCCCGGCAGGCTGCAGGGCTTGTAGGAACCCCAAATCCTGTCCTATGTTGGTATTCAGATGTGGATACAACCCAAAGGCATCTGAAAAGGGTTTACATATAAAACAAGATTTGTGAAACTAAAATAATTAATTCAATGTAATGAAATTATTTTTCTGACTTTGTCCTTTTGGTTCTGTTTTGGTTTGATTGGATTTTTCTATTACCTAACATAGTCCATAATAAGTTATTCCTATTCTGTCATTTTCAAAGACTGGTGGTAATATAGTTTTAAGAAATAACTATTTTGTTATAGATCATAATATGCATAAAATTGTACAGAAATATTTTGTAATCTATTGAATAAGAAAAAAGAAAACCATGTATATACAGGAAAGTTTAAAAAAAAATTGGAAATTCAAATGGAACACACTGAAAGATGTAGATATTTTGCTATTTATTTAAAGGAGTATTTTATGAGATATTGAAATGTCTTAAATTGACCGGTAATCAAAGTTCAAAGTCAGAATGCTTTTCTTGTAGTAGAATGTGATTTTCAGCAATTATTGCACTACCCGTTTTTGCACCCTCTTGTCTTTCATTTAGCAGAAACAATGTGCCTTAGCTGTATTCTTTGTCAATGGGAGTTTGGTTGTTTGTCCGACAAAGCAAATTTTTTTGCAGAAAAAGAAATGGATGTATGAAATACTGTATTATACCAAAAACACTGCAGTGTATATAAATGCTTTCTGTCATACGGTGTTTTCAGATGCAGAGTTTTAAAATAAAATAAAAAAAAAAAGGCTGTCTTTGGGAGCGCATGTGCACCTTGTATTATTTTCAACTACACTGATGTGTGTCTTATTTGAAAGAACTTTGCTGCTTGGTGGTTTTTAGGAGGAAAAAGTCAGAAGGGGTTAACAAGGAGCCCAACTTAAGTCTATTTTCTGAAGGCCATTAACCATGAGAAGTGCTGGAGCAGTTTCTTCCCTGCATCCCCAAAGGATGCATCAGCCAAAGAGAAAGGGCTCTGTCATGGGCTTAGGGATGTCCAACTGGGGGCAGAAATTCGAATTAATGCAAGGGCTGCTGGTTCCAAGAGCAGTAGAGTACGTGTCCTTTGCCTGAAGTGCAAGGATGAGCTCAGACAGACACATTTCTTCCAGAGCTCCCCGCTGGGCTGTGGACCCAAACCAGCCACTGCCTCATGTTCACCCAGCGTGAGCACTCACATTTCCACACCCCTGGTCTCCAACAGAGCCCTGATTTCTTAGAGCTGCTTCCACAGGTGTGACGGGGAAAAGTTGAATTCTAAAAGTGGGTGATTGGTATCTTTAGGACCATCCTCATGATGTAGTGCAGGTTTGTCTCTCTGTGCAGCTTTTTGATGTGGGATGTTTGAAAGAAACTCCTTGACGACCTTCCAGAAGTCTTTGACAGCACCAGGAGCTGCATGACTTCTCATGCACCCCCAAGCCATGCTGCAGGTTCTCTTGGCAGCCAGAGCTACGTTTGATCTTGTGTTTTCTTTTCACCTGCTGTTCAGGAATTCCACTTTTTTGGCACTTAGAGGCAATGAGGTCTGTTTAAACAGAGGAGGGAACACAGCGCTAATATTTTAGTCTTGGCACAAAGAAAAGATTTTCTGTGGAGGGGAAAAAAAAGTAAAAAGAAATCCTGCTTTTGGATTTGAAGCCTGGTTTTATTTATAGGTGGTATAAGAAATATGCTGCTTTTGTGCTGGCTTATTCCTAATACAGCTGCTAATAGTCACGGCATATTAAAAAAACCCTCAACCTTTGTTTTAATTATCCCCAAATGTGTCATTGGCCACTACTTGAAAGAAAAGAGGGGGGGAAATCAGGCTACCAGGTGTTCAAATGTTTTGTTTGCTTTGTAGACTTCAGTAAGAATCTGCTCTGTAAGGCACAGGAATCCCAGTTTGCCGTGGAGAGGGTGGTCTGGGACAGTCACACTGCAGGACAGGCTGTGCCTCTGTCTGCTGGGAACTCCAGCACCACATCTGGGTGCCTGCCGTGCCTAAGGTGTCTTATTGTAGTTATTGATAGTCTGGAACGTGGTTCATTCACACAATGACACAAGACCTGGGGCAGAGCAGTTTGCCAATAGCTGCGCAGTAAACCAAGTGCAACAGGAACGAGGTATTTAATTGCCTTGACAATGGAGATTTCGATATTTGGCATTTCTTCATCTGATACTAAAGAATAAACCTATTTTCTAAAAATCAGAAGCTGTTAGTAATCTGAGGCTTCACAAATGCAAACAGCTGTAAATCTTTGCTGTCTATGAATGATTAAAGAACAGGAGATGCGTGAGGTTGTACTATAGTCAAAACCAGACACAGATCGTAATTTTTCATTTTTCTAGGAAAGGTGATCTTGGCTATTCTGGTGCCAAATCCACCCTTCAGCGTGGGTTGCTCCCTGCCCTGGCTGCAGGACTCTGAGCTAGGGCACAGCCAAGGCACCAACTGTGATTCCCACTCGGATGGGGAAGGGCTGAGGCTGGAGCTGGGGGACTCTGGAGGGGCCAGGCTCAGACACTGCATGTCCTGGAGTAAATTGCCAAACACCAGTTTGTTCTGGCCAGCTCCCAGTCAAAGCAGAGTCATGCCAGGATCCTAAATTCATGGGCAAGGAGTTTCAGGTTAATTTATTAATAGTGTTAACAAGATATGAAAGTATTCTGCATTTTGCATATTCAAGCCTCAAGCTGCACCCTCTTCTGGAAAAGAGCAGATTGGACTTTTCAGGCAAAGCCTGAGGTCAGTGTACACATTCACTGTACACCACGGCTGCACCTTCCTGGGGCAGCGTCTGGATCCACAGCACTGGTGAATCTGGAAGCAAAGCTTTCTGCTCCAGCAGCGTGACTGCAGATGCTGTGGCCCCTGCTGGGTCTCTGTCAGGCTGCTTGAATGGAAATGAAAAGACGTTTGAAAAGCAGCATGAATATGACACGGTTTGTGTGCCCGGATCTGGGGGTTTAAAACAGACAATTGTGCCTAATCAGCCAAAGTGAGTTGTAAGATGTAAAGCACTTTTTCCTTCTCACCCTGAAACCTCCATCGTGCTGCTGGGTGCCGGTTCCAGGGGTCTCCTCTCTGGACTGATGCCTCCAGCAGAGCAGGCAGCTCTGCAAACCCAGCCACCGGCCCAGCCGGGCTGGCACGGTCCCTGCTCGTGCCCACAGGCAGCTCCAGGGCAGCAGAGCCCCCAGCCTCCCTGGCCACACGAAACTTCCTGAAACACTTGTCTGCCCGGGGTGCAGGAGTGACAGCTCACATNTAATATAATAGTAAATATATAATAATTAATTGTATTGATTAATTATTATAGTTATATATTTGATTGCAGTAGGACAGAAGCCAAATGTAATACTTCAATATGAATATAATACTTCGATATAAATATACTTCATATAAAAATACATACATATATCTGTGTGTATATACACATATAGTAGTACCCCACACCACATGAGCTGTTTTAGACTGTATTTGTATTTCCACTGCCCGTAAATTATCCCAAATCTGGTAGCATGGCTGCAATGGAGCAACCTCTTCCCAAGGTATTTAGTAGTGCACAATGTACAGCCTTCAAGTAGGAGAGGAGAATTTCATTTATATAAATGAGTTAAAATAATATGCTTCTTAGTCTGCTTCTGTAATTGGTTTTTTTTTTATCCTAACTAGGACTTGCATAATAATAAAAGAGATTTGACTAGCAACATAAAGTACATTTTAATGTGATCTCATTTATGAAAGTCTATCACTGGATACACATGGCAAGGAAATGAAAGTATTCTTATAACAGATTAATAGCCAAGATCAAATATTTCACTTTCTAATAGAGTCTGCCTATATGTGCTTTAAATTCCTTGCTAAATTTAAATTTAAAAGGGCGGTATTGGTGCCTTGAAAGCAAGCCACTGCCTGCCACGTCATCCCCGATTTTCCATTACTGCTCACTGATGGTTTGCATTCATTAGCAGAGGACGGCTCCAGCCCTGGCCTTCAGAGGAAGAAATTACTTTTCGCCTCAAGTAAAAAAGAAAAAGTGCAGTGAGCTACTTCCCCAGAGCCCACCAGAGCAGGAGCAGCCAAGCCATGGCAGAGGGAGGTGTCCCTGGGGAGGGACAGCCCCGGGACCCTTGGGGCCATCAGAGAGGGGATGCAGCTGTGCCTGCTCCTGCAGGGACCTTACACCCCCCAGGCACTTGATGCAATGTCCAAATGCGTTTAAAAGCATGCATTTCTTCCCAGAATTCCCCCTTTAGAAGCTTTTTTTTGGATTTAGTCCTTCTCTCCACAGATGCTGTGAGTCCCTAACCCGAGGTCTGCTGGATCAACACCTCTCGTTCCCCAGGTCTCTCTTTGGGGTGCCAGCACTCAGCTGCTTGCTGACTCCAAGCTGCAACGCAGCCCCTTCCTTTCACATTGATAGGTAAGTGCTTACTTGGTTTGTCCATTCCTTTACTTAATTAACATCAGTTAAATTGGTATCAATATAACAGTGCATTAAGAATTAGAACAAGCTGTACAGTTCTTATTTAGAATGCATCAGCACGAGTGTGAACCAGCACCACAGTGAACTGTAAGGCTCTGTATCCACTCAGTGAAATGATGTGATTTGTACCAGCTCGCTCTTAATCCAGCCTCAGAAAGCCGAAATTCTCTCTTTTCTGTTTTTTCCCCACACTTGACTGGCCTTGAAGATGTCCTAAAACAAACCAAGAAATATCAACAGGAGACTGAGACAGCAGCGACACTCCGGGTTTATTTTTAGCCCAGCTCTCTGCCTGGTGCATCTCAGCTCATGCCCAATGTGCGTCACACAGACTAAAGGAATTTGAAAGTGGCACTGCCATAAACGAACCCAGAACCCTCCCAAGCCTCCCTTTCTCATCCTTATCAAAGGCAGATGGAGAGACTGCCCGTGCTGGGAAGGGGGCACCAGGACACGGCCTCTTCACCCCCCCAGAGAAGATTCAGGGTGGGGAGTACCCGTAAACCACCTGTGTTTGAGGTGCTGCCTGCCTCATCCTGCTCTGTGGGCACGGAAAATGGGAAATGATGCTTGGCTGAACAAACTTAACAACGTATTTACCCTCAAAGCAGGGCAACAGCAGAGCTGTGCCAGGAGCTGGTCCTGCTGCTGGGAGCTCTGCAGCCACCTGCCCTTCCCAAATCACCTCTGTGCTGTCAGGACACTTGTCTTCTCTGCATCTCTGGGCTGATATATTGAAAAAAGAAAAAAAAAAACAAACCAAAAAACAGGGCAAGATGAGAAATAGTGAGGCAGCGATCTGAGTCTGCATCTGCACTGGGAGAGGCATTTTGGAAAGTCAGCATTAATGGTGTTTGGTTTCAGGCTGCAGAGCAGGGCTGGCACTGCCCATGGGAACTGGCAGAGTTCCTTTGCTGGGCTCCAAGTGCCTCCGGTGCCCAGGGAGCCCAGGCACTGCCACGTGTGAGGCGATGACTGCATTTGAAACTCCAAATTAGTCACAGCAAATAAATAACTGCAGAACAAGAGCTGGCTGAGAACTGCGGTTCACATTACAGCAATATTTTTAAGTCTTGAGAATTTCCTTTTCTCTGCTCCAGTCTGGACAAAATGTGTCATTAACCCCAAATACTGCTGCTCACACACAGGCAGGCTGGGTTTCTTTATTTGCCTAATGTTTTGGCTGGATTTCTGACCACCTTTAACTTCCTTTTCTCCCTCTAACTCTTTTGTTATTTTAGATGGATTGAGATGAACCAATAGCAAAAACCATTAACTATTTAAAATACATTGAAATAACTCAAACAGTTGTGAAAATAAGAGCTGAGACTGGCCCCTTTCCACGTCCATATTGCATTGCAGTATAGTTTGAGTCTTTTGACAACTTCATCCCTGTTTTGTAGCGTGGCTCCACATTGCAGCCCTGAGCCCGGGGAGGCTCCCTGGAGCAGGGCTGAGGGCGATGCTGCTCACACCAAAGGTGTGGGAAGGGGACTGCTGCTGCCATCCAGAGCAGCTCCGTCTCCCAGCGGGACGAGAGTCTGTGCTGACTCAATTCTTTTGGTTTCATTTCCAAACAAGCTTAATATTCATTTTCAAGTGATTCATTCCCGGCTTTGCAAGTGGTTCTCCTCCCACAACCAGCAGCAGGACTAATTCAGATGAGTTGCACTGGGGGACGTTTAAAGGAGTTTTTTTCTGACGTGCTGGAAGAACCACAGCGCCGTGAAAGCTCCTGTCCATGCACAGGGCTGATGAAGGGCTCTGGGGCAGCCCTTGAAGGTCTCCTAGAACATTAATAAAATAAGGAGGGATGGGGGAAATATGAGATACAATTCCTTAAAAGCTAATAAAATCACCTCAAGTGCCTGCTAGAGGGAGAGCATGGTCTGTAAGTCTGGGGTATTTTTAGTTTAGTTTGGTTTTCTCTAGTTCTTAATATTTTTTTCTCTGGGAGCTCAGTGGGAAAAGGTGATAGAGGGTATATGGGCTCAGCTTTTGATGGATGAGGGTTCAGCACCCCTCTTGTGCAGGTGCCGTTAAGGTGAATGACTTTGAATGGCATGCAATTCTCTCTGTGACATTTCTGATCATGTTAGGACAAACCCTTTCACTTACCTCAACCCCACAGAATATTTCAGCAACATGTAATTCCAAGGAATCCCCTTTTCTTCTGGATTTCAGCAAAGTTGGAGCTAGAGTTGCCTCGAGACCTGGGTTTTAATATATGCCTTTTAGCAGAACACCAGTCAATACTTCGGTGAGAAAACTCCCTCCTGAGACAGGTGTCATCAGCAGCTTGGGAATTTTGCTTCCTATCTGACTTTTAAACTACTGGGAGAAAGCACAGCTGAGTGACAGCACTGTCATCTCCAAAGCTGCCTGGGAAATCAGCTGCAGCATCACAATGTGTCAGAAGAGAAAGAAGCCTTAGCTGGCTGGGGACCCCAGGCTGTGCTCCTGAAGGCAAAGCCCAGGGTGGGGACCCCGTCCTGCACTGGGTTTTGCTTCACATTAAGGGAAATATCATGTAAAGCTCTTTTGTGCTGTAACTTTCTTATTCAGTCTTTTTGGAGGTGTTTTGTCACCCATCCATCACTGCATGGCAAGGGTGGTGAAATATGTCCGCCCACACAGCAGAGCACCTGTCCATGCAGGAAAATTTCCAGGGGAGCCTCTTTTCTTCTCCCTCAGGTCTGATGCATCACCAGTCACTGCAGCTGCTCTCTCTGGATGCTGTTATTCAGACTGAATTATTTGTAAGTCCCTGAGGGACTAATCAATACCAGCAAAGTGATAAATGTTAGCTCGTGCCCCGTGTGCTGCCTCAGGGCTTTCCTGCCTGCAGTGGGGACAGAGCTGGAGCGTGCTGGGGACACACACACGTACATGGATGGAAAGGAAAAGGCACTGGTGTCTCTGAAACGATGGCACTCCTTTGGGTGATGCCCATGTCACATGGAAAAACCCTCAGAAGGTCTCTGTGACAGGGATACAATCAGAGATCCAGATCGGTGGATAAAGATGAAGGGTTGTCATCCCAGGCCAATTGCAGGTCGTGTCCACAGCTTCCTGCTGCTGTTTTATTCCTAATGATCTTCAGTGTTGCATTTATATGCCGACAAATGTGCAGTTTGAAAACATTTTGCAAAAGCAAGCCTGTGTAGTAGTTCCCTCGTGTATTCCGAGTGCTCCAGCATCGCCTCTTCCCATCTTCCCCCAGGGGCCTGCGTTCCTCTAGCTGGGCGTAAATGAAACATTAGAAAATGAGTGTTACTTGGGAGAAGCTGAGAGACAACGTGTGGGTTCAGGCCATGCTGTTTCTGCAGGTTTGTCCCATCCTTTCTCCCTTTCCTGCCCTTTCAGCCTCGTTCCCCTTCTGATGCACCAGGAGCTTTGCCAAGGCCTTTGATCCGCAGCCCGGCAGGTTCCTGCCCCGAGCTCTCAGGTTCACACCTCCCTGCCGAGCTGAGCTCCCACTGCCACGGGACTCCATCCATCCTCATCTCCTGCGAGTGGTGGGACAGCCCTGCTGCTTCTCCTGGCTGCAGCTTGTTACACAAATATTGAATAACCCATTAGGTCACTCCAGCACATGCAGTGGTGGCTTTTTCTCCCACTGGAGGCACCGTGGCCGTGTTTAGCAGGGTGCAGCTGGCAGGGGAAGGAGCTCTGGGGCTCCTCTCTTCAGCTCTTTGGAGGGGGAAAGCCAATGTTCTGTAAACTCCAGTTGTTACTGTGGCTGCAAAGCAAGCTGTGTATTTCCAGCACTGTCCCACCCCTCCAAAATAACATGATGGTTGTACTCACAGGGTAACAGAAAAGGACCTCAGAGCGCTCACAGGTGTGCCCAGCGGGGAAGGAGAGAGGAGGGACAGCCTTCAGCCCCTCCTCTGCCAGCCTGCATCCTGGTGGGACACGGGGGGCTCTGAACTGCTGGGTCTGACAACGCCCACAAAGCAGCACAGCAGGTCAGGCCATGGCTTGGGACAGAAAGGTGAAAATGTGTCATGCACCTTTTCCTCCTAAAAACCAATGGGGCAACGAGCACTGTGGCTGCGTGCAGGAACACTCCTCTGCCTCACCTTCAGGCCCCTGTTTTGTGCTCTTCTACTGATGGGAGGTGCATGAATTCTACCCCCAGCACACTTAGAGAAATCACACACCTGCAGTTACCAGGGAATTTCATGTGACTGCCACTGGTGACAATGTTCTAGGCAATACGATGTGGAAAATACACAGAGATGCTCTCTAAGCATAATTTCTCCTGCCCTGTGGATAGCTTCTTTTGTTAATAATTTTCTTGTGATAACTGGGACATCAAATTATTTAGGAGTTGTTCTCAAAGGTGTATAGATACTTCATTTTTGTGCTGACAGCTTTAATTATTCAGCTTCGCTGCAGCACCAGATGAAATATAATCGCAACAAAGGGCTCCCAACACCACAAGTAATAGCCAATTGTGAGGATGGCATGTTAAAATCAGCAGTGAAAAACAGCTTATACTCTCTGACCTCTACCCAGTCAAATCCTCCTGTTGCTATAGTTGCTGCTCTAGAAAGAGTGTTATTTCTCTCAGCTGAGAGTCACTTGTGAGACAAAAGGAAAACACTGCCTTTCCTTGAATCTTTTCTGTGGTCCCAAGTCATTATATCTTATCAGTGGACTGATTACTCATTTATAACACCAACCTATTAAAAAATGTAATTTTCTGTCCTACCTCACTTGACATACATTTCCCATTTACTCCCGTGGAGATGCAGTGACTCTTTAACATCTTGAAAATTCATATGGAGTAGAAATAAGCTCAGTCTCGAGTGTGATGTGGGCAATGGACATTCCTCAGGACTGAACTCCCCCAGTCCTTGGTTGGGCGGCCCCACAGCTGCAAACGTTGAACTCCCCATGCAGGAAAAGAAGGGATCCAAAACCCTCTGAAATGACCCCAAAGTTCACAAGCATCCCACATTGAGGAAGTACATGAAAGGTCAAACATGAGTGGGAAAACGTTGCTAAGGGCTGGTAAAAGCTTGCAGAAATTGGCTACAGCAGCACCAGTGGCAGGGCCTTTGTCTACAGCCAGGGGGGTGAGATGGAGTCAAGAACACGGAGGAACAGCAAAGGACACCCCGACTGACAGGGGAGCTTTCAGCATCTGAGCCACTCCCTGGGCTGCTCATAAATACCCTTTAAAGTGATTTTCAGTATGGGAGCAGGTAGAAGGCCAGGCTGGAAAACAATTAAACCTAAAGAAAAACGGAAAGAAGAAAGTGCTGAGGAAGAGGACCTCGCCAAAGCCCTTGGTTGAAATGTGCAGTTGGGTTCCTGTCTGGCAAAACTCAAAAATACTGTCTGGGAAATTCACTTAGTTAAGAAGAGAAGGAAGAGTAAGAGTAAGTAATTAAGGTTCACATTATCCTTTGAGCCTGGCATCTGCTTAAATTAGCTCATTTGATCTCTACTTTCTCCTTTAATCTGAGTAGTTCTGAAAGAGTTATTACAGGACACGGGTCTCTGTTCTGGTTTGCCTTTTTTTGTCCTACTATTTATCCAATTAATTTATTTGTTCCGCATTTTAGATTCCTTTGTCTGCTTTTACCAATTTTCCCTCCACGCATCGTCTCATCTTTCTGCCCTTGCTCTCACTTCCTTCCCACATAGACTCATTTTGAATCTATTTAATTTTTTTAGTAATGGAATTTCCAAAGTTTTTCTGAAGATTGAAACCGTTATATGATGGCCAGAGGACAAAGCCAGCCCAGATGCCCTGCAGAGCCAGAACCCAGGGTGGGCATCAGCCACCTGCTCCCCTGGGTCCCACCCCAGGCCCCGCACCCCCAGCTCACCCAGATTTCGGATTCCTCCTCCCAGCTCTGCAGATTCATTGGGAGCCTGGGTAATTTTAGACCTGTCCAGAGCAATACACAGAAGTGAACAGGAGGTGCCCAAAGCTGAATTTCCCACCCACTCCCGTTGTCACTGTACCACTGCACAGCCCAGTGTCTCGGGGAGGGTTGAGCAGTGCCCTGCTCACCTGGTTTCCACACAGGTACCACACTCAGACTGTCTCCAGCCCCTGCTGGATTGTTTGAAAGCCTGTCTATTTCCACTCTCCATGTGCCAAGGGTCACTCAGCAGGAGGAAAAGCAGTGTAGGAATTCAGAAGCTTGGCAGCCTTGGGCTCTGCGCCAAAAGTCCTTTTCTTTCACCATCCCACTGCTGGCTCTGTGGAAAAGGGTTCTCAGGGCTAGAGACATTATCAAAGTTTAAATTAGGCCCACTGAATTTTATTAGCAATTTTCTACTTTGTTAGGGATTTCATGCTGCCTATTAACATTTGTTTTTAATATATTGTTATCACTCATCACAAAAGGCTAATGCTGTTAGTGCTTTCCATATCCTATTACAGAAAACAAACCAGAAGGCTGTGATTCCTCACCCTGCCATTTTCATATATTTATAGACACATACCTCTCCCTGAGCACCCCCAGCCAGCTCTGCCCAAGAGGCGAAGTCCGAGGCACGGCTGGTTGGAAGGAGCCACACAAAACATGCTCAAGTGTGTGAAAATGAGAGATGAGCTCATTGTAGGTGAAGTCATGAGATGCTCTTTTATGGGCAGGAGCATCCTACCAAATCTGATCAAAAGTGATGTATTTCCTGTTAGGATTTAAAAGAAAAAAAGGTCAATATTCCTAACAGCCAAAACTATCATACTTAAGTTTGATTCTTAAATTAAAATACAAATAGATTAATTTTAGTGAAATCACCAATGAAATATCCACGGATGTATAAATGATTCACCCACTACTAAATACTACAAGACATTTCCTGTAAGAGACATTAATGCCCATGGATACATTTACAAAATACACTGAATGCAGTATTTAAGATGGAACCATAACACTCCTGCTCATCATGAGCAGAGAATATAGGTCAGACTTTGGGATACAAATCGATGATCTCTGAACTCATCTTTTCCTTTCTTTTCACTTTTTCACCCTGGAATTCATTATGGGGTATGAAACAGTAGCATCAGAAGATGGCAATTACTGACAACCTCTGCAAGAGGTGGACTCTGCTCTTGGGGTGGGAACTGGCACCTCCTTGTGCCATGAGTACCAAGCTGAGCCCTGTGTTAAACAGGTCCATAGCACCAAAATACGTGAAGAAATCTGTATGATATACTGCAGTATCTCACAAAAAAAGGCCCAAATGTTTGTCCTACACAGCAGAGTCAGTTTTCACCTTGGTGGTGTATTTACATTCAGAACTTCTAGGTTTCATAATGTTGTTTTCACTGTCACATCTGGGACCACACTAACATGGCTCCCATTTAATCCAGGGACTATCAAGAGAAGGAGACAGGGGTATATCTTCTGCACAGTGCCTGTGAAATTACCCTTATCCTTTGATATATTAAAATTGAAGTGCTATAAATTTCTGTTGTCATGGAGATCTTTTCCATGCCACTTCATGATTGGCCATCGGAATTCACTTTCCTATGGGTTTTCCAGCCTAATTAACTGTTGTATTTTTGCTGGCAGAGAGGAGAAACCCACATGAACAGTTTTTGGACTGTGACTGCCTCCCTTACGGAACAAATTTCATTTTTGTATACTATGAAAGGTAAAATGCCTAAGCGTGGCTTGCATTGCTGGTGCAGGAAAGGCAGCAGTGCTCCAGCAGGAGTGGGGCTGAGCAGGGAGATGTGATTTGGGTCTGCTGAGCAGGGCAGGGCAGCCTGGGGCAGGGCTGCTCAGTCCCGAGGCAGGGAGAGGGGCTGGACAGGGCTCAGCCACACAAACCTGGGCGCCTTCCCTGCAGCCACTGCCATGGGGGGACCTCAAACCCAGCACAACAACGGCAGCCCCTCCTGACACACAGAGTGTCTGTCTGTCTGTTTGTACAGGCAGACTCAGGATTCTGAACCTCTGGGCAGGGTCCAAAGCAGACTTCTGCCAAGTACAACAACGTTGTGTTTACTCCTGTCTTTGTTTTCTTTGCCCTTGTGTTGCTGGCTTCTCCTAAATTTATTTTGGAGTTCAAGGATGATTGATCAAGTTTGTCAGATTTGGAGAGCGGGCAGGAACAAACTCACTCATTTAAATTGGTATCTCCACAAAATTTCGGGCTACCTGTACCCTTCCAAAGCCTGCATGGTCAGGTGCTATTTCAAGAAAATGCCTGGTGGTAGAGGTTCACCCTACCCACTCCCTGGTGATGTGGTTGATTATAAATTCAAAGCTAATTTATCTGTTGCTGTACAGTCTATAACATGGACAGGCCTGGAGATCAGCTTCCCCTAT
This sequence comes from Daphoenositta chrysoptera, assembly GCA_013397915.1. Taxonomy (NCBI): domain Eukaryota; kingdom Metazoa; phylum Chordata; class Aves; order Passeriformes; genus Daphoenositta; species Daphoenositta chrysoptera. The sequence continues at coordinate 235,628 of VZRO01001393.1, read as the reverse complement.
GCTTTTCAAATTAAAGTGTCTTTGATGTACTTCTCTTCCTGCCTTTGAACATTTAGAGTCCATTGGCAACCAACTGAATGATTTGGTACTAAATAGACACCCCTCTCTTTCCCCCCAAGAGAATTAGCATCAGGTCTTAATTTACTAATGGACTATAGACATCCATTAATGTAGTAATTAATTCAGTGCTAAAGTGCCTGTAAGACAGAACCACGCTGAGTGCACGAGGAAAAAAATTACAAGTGACATCTTCCCAGTGAGCATCAGGGTTTTGGTGGAAAAGTTAATTTAACAAAGAAATAATGGTGTACTTTATTCCTTGTCTACAGCTCTGTGTCTAATTACAGCATTTGACAACAATCCTGTGCTCAATTCTCAAGTTTTGGACGGGGGTGCAGTTTTTTCCGTCCTGCAGAGATCACACAGGGAGGTGGTTCCGGCCAGCCTAAAGAGCTCCCCGGAGTCTGGCAGAGGCTCCCGGGCAGCGTGGCCGGGCTGGCTCCCGGCCCGGACACTGAGCCGGAGGCAGCACCTCGGGGCTCCTCCGCCGCGGCAGGGGCGGCGAGGGCTCGTCCCCTGCAGCGCCCCCTCCTCCCGAAGCCGCCTGACCCCAGCAGGGCTGGCAGCGCCTTCCCCCTCCTCTCCCTCTGCCCTTGGGGTGCTGCTGGGCCGGGGGGCTCCGGGGCCTGGGAGTGAACCCCCTGCTCCTCCATCCCACCCTGGCTCCGCAGAGCCGTGCCCAGTGTTTGCCACGCTGCTGCGCAGCTGCTTCTATTGGTACTTCACAAAGACAGGAGGCGCGCTCCTCACCTTTCAGATTCCCGCTGCTGATTGAAATTAGCTGCCTTCCTGAAAATAATTACTGCCCGTGGCAATTACTACAATTAAAGTGTTTACTAATGGCTTGCAATGCCCAGGCTAAGCTAGGCATCATGTGCCAGGTCAGGAATGAATTTAATTAGGCATTATTTAGAACTACATCTTGGTTCATAAATTAAACACCTTTCCAGTCCTGTTCATTTGTGAGGTACCCATTGCATTCCAATGAGAAAGACAAATGAGCAACAGAGCAGTTTTCACTTAGAGCCATTCAAAGCTCCATGAAGCAATCAGGTTTTTTTTTTTAAATGCTAGATTACGTATTTTAGGAACACACCAGCCAATTTAAATAAACACACCAAATTAATGAGGCATAATAATTATGTGAGTTCAGGGTTGACATGAGCTTTCCAATGGATTTCATGTGGTAGAATTTCATTTGGTTGAAGAAGCTGGGCAACAAAGGATACCAAAACCTTGAAAAAAACTGCACCAGGTTATTATTGCTGCCTTTACGGGTGCTGTTTGTATGGCTTCTGTCATCACTTGCTCTTCAGCTCAGAACACAAGCATGCTCTTGTGCTGCACAAGATTAACACTTCACTGATTGCTCCTAACTGCCAGAGCTCTGCAGGCAGTGACGACGTGCCATGGTCTGATTGCATCAACAGAACAATGATTTCATTAAGGCTTTTCATGCTGCACTATCAGTACGAGGGGATGGTGTGTGTTCTTCAGGCTCTGTGGTACCTGTGGTGCTTATTAGTGACTGCTTGGGCAGGATCGTGGAACTACACAGAGGAAAGGATCCAGCAGCCCACCATCTGCTGATGGTTTATTGTGTGCACAAAGCGAGCAGCATCACTTGTGCCTTGTTCAGCCTCAGCACTGAGCACGAAATGACACTCTGGGAGTGTAAATACGGGCAGCACGGAAAAGGTTCACGAGCTGAGAAGTGTTTGATCATCCAGCATCGCTGAATGGTCTGGCTGCCTCCGAGCCACACCCTGAGCATGCCCTGGTTTGTTCCCAGCACAAATCCTTTAGGAACACCTAACGGTGTTTAGGTGTTAGGTGTTTAGGAACACCTAACGGGCAGAGGAGCTGCACATGCTGTGGCTGCACAGGACAGGTGTGCAGGCACCGTTTGGGTGGGGATGGTAACCTCGGTTTCTGTGTGCCTTGGCATGGTCAGCACCACGTGCTCCACAAACTCCGTTTCAGCCTTGCTCAGAGCCTGTGCTGTCCCAGGCTTTAGCTTTATCTCAGAGGGGACCATGCTGTTTTCTTCTCTGAACATCTCTCTTGCACCCAGTGCTGTGCTCCTTCCCCTCGCTGCCTGAGGTGCCTTGGCAAGCAGAGCTCATGGCACAGCTTCCTCTCCCAGACACCAGCAGCCGTCCCAGGGGCAGGGAGGTGCCTTTGTCCCCTGCTCATCGGCTGCAGGGCCACCCAACCGCAGGACACTTTGTGCCGCTCTGCTCTCGCGCTGTGCTGTGACAAAGGCAGCTCAGCTCCCAAGAACGCCTTTGCCTTCCGAGTTCTGCCATCCACGCGTGACACAGATACCTTGGATTAGAAACCCATCTGTCAGTCGGAGCTGGCGGTGCTGCTCGCTGCCCAGAGCAGGGTGGCACGTCAGGAACATGCAGGGCAGCGGGAGCGTGCTGGGCACAGAGGCACCTGCAGCGGAGGGGCTCCAGCAGGGATCCACTGCTCGGTGGGAGTGCGTGACACCCTCCGAGCCTGGCACTGCGGAGACATGGTAGCCACAAACTCGTGTGGAATAAGGTCTGCTGCTGCTTTCCTTACCCATGTCTGCTGCTGGATCAGGCCCTCCGGTATGTTTTAGGTGCTAAAATGAACATTCAAGGCATCAGAAGCATTTCAAAAGTTGGTGTCTTGGCATTTTTCTCTAATTCTGCCACCGAAGAAAGGAATACGGTGGTTTTTTCAAAGCACAGCTTCTTCAAATGGATCAAAAAAGATCAGAGATGCCTATAAATGTCGTACTTAAATTTGCTGCAAACAGAAAGCAACTGTGTCGATTGGAGCTGTGTTTACTCCTAATGCTACCAACAGCCACAGCTGGGCTGGCACAGAGCAGAGCAGGGAAATCTCCCCCGGGGCTCTTGCCTCTGCAATTTTAACAGGCTGTTCTGGCAAACTTTATCGAGTATCTAGTAAATAAATTTTAAGAGGTTATATGCAGGCTTGAGCCAGCTACGCTCAGCACTCTGGTTTTTTTCTTCCAATCAATTGTCCATAAAGTTGTAAGCTGATTTTTATCTTCCTAGCACACTTATCTAGTGCTAATGGGACAGGGGTAGAGGAAATTAAAAACCCAGAGAAGATAATGACAGTGTGATAGCCAAAAAGGAGCCTCTTCATACTTTGTAAAGTTCATTCTGGGCCGAGGAAGGAGTAGCCCAGACAGAAATGAGCCCCTCCCTGCACCTTGGCTGGGTGCAATATTCACACAATATTCACACAGCTTCTCAGTCTCGGTGCACTCGCGACCCTCGAGCCCTCCAGCCCAGCTGCAGCCAGCCCTGCTCCTGCCCTGCTTGTGCCACCCCACATCAGCTCCAGTCCTGAGAATACATGCCCCAAAATGCCCGTGAACACAGCACTGTGTCCCAGAACCACCCAGTTCACCCAGCCTGAGACCTGGGTGTGAAGGCACAATTCCTCATGACTGAGCTTCCAACACGCTGGTGAAACTCAGTTTTACACCCAGCAGTGCCCAGGCCAGAGCGATGACTCTCTTACCACAGCAGCAGAGGGCTCACCCCGTGGCAGCTGATCACTCCCCACCCTGCAGGAACTGGTAAAGGTGCTCTCCTTTGGCCTTTGACTCCTGTTTTTAACAGGGACAAAACACGTTGTTTTTAAATCTCAAGCCTTGGAAGCCAAAATTCACCCAGAGTGTCCCGGATCACAAAGCTTCAGTGATTGCCTCCAAACCATCCCGGTGTTATCAGAAGGAGCCAGGGACCCTCCTCCCCCTCACTCTGCCGGTGTTTGGTCCGGGAGAGCACAGAGGGAAGCAGGACACATCTCGGGGGCTGCTGAACCCCCAGCAGCCTCACGCAGCCTGCTCCCCGGGCACTGTGCACAGCCATCAAACACAAGCCAGAAGCAAAAGGTCTGTGAAGTTTAAGAATCTCCCACGAAAGCTTTCCTCCCACTTCAAGGCCAAGGAAACAAGCCAGCCTTGCAGCACGCAGTGGAGAGGGGAACAGAGACAAAACAAAAAGACCTCCTAATTAGAGCAAGATTCAATAAGCCCTAGGCTTGTTTTAAAATGAAAATGCTACCACTTCTTCTGCAGCAATGACCTTACTTTTGCCTTGAGGATTAACACAAAGCACAGAGGCATTTGCAGTCAATGTTTTCAGTGGAATTGCCCAAGAGCATGTGAAGTCTGGAGGATACTGTCTTTCTGGGTCAGGCTGGACTTTTCTCACAGAGATTTCAATTCCTTTTCTTCCATTTTCTTGAACTGTCTATCAGCTTTGCACTGATCACAATGCTCATTTCAGTACCCAGCCCTTGTGGCTTCCAAATATCTTATAAACATCCATTAAATCCCACGGTTCCCTGTGGGGACAGAGGAAACATCACTCCCTTCCAAATGCAATGTGAAGCTGCAGGCTGCAGCTGTGCCAGCCTGCAGAGGCTGAGCCAGGACTAAATCAGATTTAAATCAGACATTTGTTTCTCTTCAGACCTGGTTGCTATGTATGACAGCAGGTAATTTATACACACCTGACCCAGGTATAATTAGCTGCGAGTATGAGATATTATTCAATATATTATTAAGTGAATGAGATAATAATTTTCCTATGGGTTTGCATAACATAGCAGGATGAGGAGGAACTAATCTCTACATCCAGCTCTCACCTGCCAGCTCAATAGTAATATAATTACTTAATAAACGTTATATCAATGATATATTAAAACATATATTAATGCAATAAAAATACCCATAATATTTGCAATTACAAACCCTCAGGACTCACACAACCACACACCTATCTCCTTCCTGAAGAGCCATTCCTCCACCATGATGTGACCATGGGCACAATCACAATCACAGATTTCACCTTCTTCTCCACAGCCCCACACTGCTCAAATTCCCAGAGTTTTCCAAAGATCCCGCTCGCTCCCTTGTGCCAGGCTGTGCTGTCGTGATTAAACACTGATGACAGAAATCCTCCTGCCAGGGCTGCCCAGGCTGCCCTGCTCTGCAGGCTGGGGAGGGGTCCCTTCCCTGCAGTGCTCAGCCACGCGTGGTGCAGCGCTCGGCAGCGTCTTCAGCGTGCGAGGGGTTATTTACCCTCATTATTTGTGATTATGAATGCTATTTATTCACCTTGCCCCACACCCTGCCCCTTGCCCGGTGCCAGCAGCACAGGCCGGGGGTTCCCCAGCCCGCCTTTGGTGCCAGGGCAGGACTCTGCACTGTCCAGATGTGGTGAGATCCTCCCAAACCCCTCTGCCGGAGCCTGGGCTGGCGCAGCTCTCCACCAGCCCCAGCCCCCGGCAGTGCCCCCGGCAGTGCCCCCAGCCCCGCGTTTGCCGTGGCCGATGGAGCTGCACCCCTGCCCACATTCCGCGGTTTCTCGCGGAGCTCAGCACAGGGTGTCACCCCGCTCCGGACACACGGGACCATGTGTGTGACACAGCGCGACGGGGGAGGAGCACCCTGAAGCAACAGCACCCCCTGGGCATCGCCAAAAGTCACTCAGAACCTGCTTGTGGGTGACAGAAGGACAAAATATTGAAGCAAGGAGAAAAACAAGCTCAAAACCTATGGCAATATTGCAGAAGCAGCTGAGCAGACCAGAAGCTTGTTACCAGGTACTGCTTTTTTCCAGCTATGAAACTCCATTTGAAGGAGCAGTCAGAGGCCTTTTTCTTCTCCTCAGTTTTCTATTGTGTTATTCACACTTTCATGTGGTAGTTTCTATGAGAAATGCACACCTTCAAGCAACTAATAGAAAATTCAGATAATGAAGACTGCAGCTCCTGATAAAAAATCTCCAGGAAATGAATTAGCCCTAGATGGTTTTACTCTTTGCTTTTAAATTCCTGTTTATAATGAAGGAAGAAAGCTAGCTGATTTGAGAAATCAAAACCCCACTACAAATTACAAGCCAGGAAATACTTCACCTTGAAGGTGAAAGTTGGACTATTTTACACCAAAGATAAAGAAGCCACATGTCTTTGTTTTACCAGACATGTATTTGTAATAGAGCAGCCTGGTGTAATGACATTTTGTATTTCGACTGTCCATTTGTCACGGTGGGTTTTTTCCTGGTGTAATAGCACAGAAAAAGACCAGGACTGGGAACTTAATGTCTTTGTTCTTTGTTCCTGTCTATAATTCTCAGATTATCGTGTTTCTTGATACTACATGAATCCCAGCAAACAGATTTTTGCCTCTCAGGCTGTGCAGTCCATTTCTCCAGACGAAGAGCAGAACTCTGTGTCTGGCAGATGCCTGGAAGCTGTTCTGGCATCCCCGGGCCAGACACGAGAGACAGCCTGGAGAGCAGCTGCAGGCTGGGCAGGCTGCACGGGGCACTCCTGGGTTCAAACCCCAGTCTGGGCTCAGCCTGCCCTGCAGCCATGGGAGAAGGCAGGCAGGGAGAGCTTTTTGCTGTGAATTTTTGTAAGCCCATCAGGGAATTGTGTAAGCATCTCATTTGTTCTGTGTGGGATGTCATCTCTGCTGGCTCCCAGGGCAGAACCTTTCTGTGGTGCTGGCAGCCATGCACACCAGTAGAGACAAGACACCCTCATCAATTAAAAGCTCTCTCAGCCGTCTGAAAAAAAGCTCAGGTTCAGAGTGTTCAGACATATTCTGAACTGCCTCTGTGACTTTGCAGAAAAAGGGTCTGGAAAGTATCATTTCCTTTCTCCCATCTTGTCATGCTTCTATGCCAAGTGTCCATACACGCTCACTGAACCTGGCTGCTACAGTCTTTGGGCAGCTCTGCTGAAGAACGGGGTGAGGGCAGCAGGGAGTGAGGCCACAGGGGCCGCTGCATCCTTTGTATTCCCCTAGAAGCTTGTCTCGCCACAGGGCAGTGTGCCTGGTGACCCTCTCTTTCACCTGCTGCAAAAGCTGGACCAGTAAAATGCTCTCCGCTGAATTTTACAGAGGGTCTGAGGACGGAATAAACAGATGTCTCTGGAAATCCAACACCAATACTCACCGATTCATAGCCCCCAAGCAGTCCCCGCATTTCTGTGGAGCCATTTGTTGCAGACTTTTTCCCGAATAAAAGACTTCAAAACTCTCCCGGGGACAAGCAGAAGCCCAAATTCTGTTTCATCCCCTCTGCCAGAGTTCACTCTCTGGGTCACTGCCATTCCTCGCTAATCTAATACATTTTCCAGGCTGGCTAATTCAGGGTTCTGTTGGGGAGCGGCTGTGCTGGGAGCGCGGGATGCGCGCCGGGCACGGGCTGGGCGGAGCTGCGGGCACGGACCCGGCGCTGCTGCTGCTGCTGCGGGCACCTCAGCGCCAGCCTGGGACAGCCCGCGGTGCTCCGGGCAGCGGGGACGAACACACCGAGATGTCAGGAATTCAGTATTTCATCACAGACTTCTCTCCGGGTTGTTCTTCATTTACACTGGTAAGTTACACACACTTCTAAGCTGAAAAAAACCCGGTAAAGTGTTCTCGTTGGGATGTCAAAGTGCGCCTGCTTCCACCCCCTGCATCCCAGGGGTAATGAACAGGTATCACCTAAACGGGTCTCCACTGGGAATGAATGACTGTCCACAGGCCTTTTGCAGGGATATTCCTCCGGGATTCAAAGCCAGGCTTCTCTGTAAACAAAAAGCCCTGCAGCCTATCTCCTGAGGGAGAAACTCCGCGTGCTGCTGCAGCAGATGCTCCTCCAGACCCTCTGAATGCTTCACCCAGAGCAGGACAGGGACACACCAGCACATGTCTCAGCACTGCCACGAAGACCTTCAGCCCAGACCTGCCAGGGCATGGCAAAGCTCTTGGCACGGCATCCTCAAGGATGGGGGCAGAAAAATCACACTTAATCGTGATAACTCTTTTATAGAGGAGTTTTTTTTTCTTTCACAGTTTTTTTCTTTCAAGGCTGGGAACAAATTGGAAATGCTCCGAGAGGGGACCTGTCCCGGGTGCCTGCCGACAGCCGTCCCACATCGCACACAGCCCCTGGCAGCGATTTTCACATCCCTGACACACCCCGAGCAAGGGCAGGGCTCGGGAGAAACGCGCTGGGAAAGCCACAGAGAAAGGGCAGGGAGCAACGCCTCTGCTCGGGAGGAACAAAGTTACTGGAGATTGGTATTTCATGGCTCTTTGACTTAAAGAACTCGAGAGCATCCCAGCGAACCTGGGCTGTGGGTAGCTTGTCCCACTTAGGACGGTGGGGTGAGTTGTTGCCGTGGGAAGTTTAAAATATTCAGAAAGGCAGCTGCCAGGGTTACGTGGCTCACTTAGGCTGCTGCAGATTTTTTCTTATCTGCCAGTGCAGTTTCCCAGTGCCTTTAGCTAAATCAAAACCAAGAAGCCAAAGAAACGAATGCCCTGCCCATCTGTGTCTCTCATCACGCCCTTCACAGAAACATAGCAATTAGTATTTTCTCTTTCAAACATCCTCAAGGGTCAGACTCCTCCATCAGTCACCACCAAGCCAGGCAGAGCCCTCTGCTCCTCTCCCAGTACTGAGACCAACATTTGGTGTCTGAACTGCTTTCAAGAGGGCATCAAGAGTTTCACAGCCTGCCACTTCCCTTAAGGCCATTCCAAGGGGATCCCAGAATGTTTAGAAATTGAAACTATGTCATGAAGTGACAATTGCATGAAAGAATCACTGCAGGAAGCACCTTCAAAACTGGAGCAGTGAGCTCATCACTAAGCACAGATGAAGCTTCAAGTGCTATAAAATGCCCTTTGAGTAATTTCCCCACAGGTCAGTAGGCTTCAGCCTGCAGAACTGCTGTGAAATGATAAGAAGCTCCCACCTGGTGAATGTGAGCGAGCAGACGGTTCCTCAACAGGAGAGCAGCACGGCTGGTTGAGGTTCCCTCTCGTCTGGCAAGCTTCCAGGTATGGAATTCAGGAGTGCTTTAGTTAGCAGTGCAGTTCTGTGCTATCCCAGCACCCGTGGCCCTTCCCACGTGTCTCTCCTGGGAGCCCAGGAAAGAGTTAAATATCTGTGAGCGAGGGAGGCGTTGGCAAGGCCCTGGCACCTGCCTTCGACGGGCACACCCGGCTCCACTGCCAAGGCAGATCCACGCTCAGTGCTACAGCCCTGACAGCGTGCTGGAGATAAAGATGCAGAGAGCAAACAACAGAAACATTTGAAATAGCAAGGCCACGTCACAGAGCCTGCTCTTCAGAGATCTGAGCTGCTCTGCAGCGAATTTATGGGAGGCACCTTGAAAATATGTGAATAAAGGCCCCACCCTGGATCTCCACCTCAGGTGATGTTCTCCACCTCCGACCACAGCTCAGGGCAGGGTGGATGCAGGAGGATGTGGGCACCCTCTTGTCCTGAGCTGGTGCAGGAGAGAAGGGGGACAGGGGGACAGGGGGGACAGAGGCGCAGGACCCGGTGTCCCCGCGCTGCGCAGGGAGAGGGAAGGGCAGGAGAGGGACCCTGGTGTCCCCACACTCTGTGACACTGACAGTGCTGGCCTGTGTGTGGAGGGCATTCCCTGACCAGGTGGGAGAGGTGAGGAAACTGAACACACCCCCCTCTCTCTTTTGCACAGGTTGCCTTCTGGAATAAGTTGCCTTTCACAGTTTGCTTTCCTATTAGAATATTTGTTTGTCCAGGCCATACAAGCCCTCAGGCCCATAAGCTTATCAACACAAACAACACAGCTAATTCTTTGCCTTTTAGGCAACATGTGCTTTAAGGAGTTTACTAATATTGATAAATAAGTTTTTATTCTCTGTATTAAGAACAAACAAACCTCAAAAGATTTTTTTTTAAAATTCAGGGATTTATCCAGACATCTGGAGGCTTATTTGCAACTTCTCCAGATTTTCTTGGCCAGTACATTTTGCTGGAAATCATGAGATTTCCAATGGATTTTTGGTTTTCATCCAGTTGGAAAAACAGCAAGAGGAGTTTTTCCCTCCCAGCCTTCCAGGATTTCTAGTTCATGTGCTGGCTGGAATCAGCATATATAGAGGGGCATAAAAAGAAAGCCTTGATTAAGAAAAGCTGAGGAAATATTTGTACTTCAAAGGTATCTTTCCAGCTTGGGGTGATGGTTCTAATTAGTTTCTAATGAAGCGAAGCTGATGAAGCCTTGCTTTGTGGGACTGTTGAGATGACCGTTCACAGCAGAGTAGGACACTGAGGAGGGAAGATCCAGGCCTGTGCCAGGCTCATGCTTATGATCAGATAGTGTGTCTGATGGGTATCTGAATTACCCTGTTCTTAATTAGAGATGGTTATTAGCTCAGAGTCTGAGCCCCTGTCTCCAGCCTCCAGGTCCCTCTCAAGGACGCCTGCTGGGACTGCTTTTGCCACCTCTTTTGCAGCAAGGAGATGGCTGCTCCGAGCTCAGAGCTGCTTCCTCTCGTGCCACAAAAGGGTGGAGGAAAGCAGAACGGTGGAAAGGGAGTAAACTGTGGTGATGGGGGCAAGGCAGGGATCAGAAACACTCACGTGGCAAAAAAGGAGAGAGGAAAAGGAGGAGGAGATTGAGGAGATCTGCTCTGAGACAATGGAATAATCTCCAAATACATGGCTTGCCACCTCCTTTCTCCAAATCAGCCTAAATCTGGAAAGATACAGTAAAAGATAAAGGACCAAATCCAAACAGGACATGGTGGGGAAAAAACTCAAGGTCAAACTGCAGGAGCAAGGAAACCACCATGCCAAAGTGGGGAGCAGCGTGGGCCGTTTGGTGAGAAGGCATCTCCTCCTTCACAGGCTCCACTGGTAGCACCTGCTGTCCCCTGTCCCCTGTCCCCAGCAGCAGGGCAGCTTCAGCACAGCCACAGCCACTCCACAGCACAACCCTGCTGGAAACTCCTTCTCTGTGCACCGGTTCCACTTCCAGGAACTCTGTGAACTTCGCAAAGACAGGATTCCAGGAAAACAGACGTCATGCACTTGGAAGAATTCTGTATTATATTTAATTTCACCAGCGTGTGGTGAACCAACAGCGAGAATCAGCCCATGCAGGCTCTGAAAGCAGCCGAGGCACTCGTGGGCAGCTTCAGGACACGCGGCCACGCTCAGGGTCACCGGGGTGACACTGCAGACACAGGCAGGGCAGATACCCTGGCCTGGCAGGGCTCTGGTGGCACAGGCTGCCCACCCGGGGCAGCACAGCTTTTGCTGGATGCACTGTAATTTCTTTGAAAGCAATGCCTGTCAGTGCCATCTAGGAAAAACAGGGATACTCATCTGTGAGGGGAGGGGTTTTCCCCACAGGGCACAGGGAGCAGAACTCCTGTTAGTGCTCTGTACCGAAAGGCCACACAGAGTTTGTAACAGCTATTTCCTATAGAACATAACAACTCTCTGAAACTTTAACCGAAAATCATTCACAACATGTTTAAGGCTTCCAAAGCCATCAAAGCTAACCAGAATTCATTAAGAGAGAAAATAAGATTGTAATTAATTAACTTATTGAAATTATGAATCAAGGACTATGCAGAAAAGGCTATGCATCACTGTGCAAGTTATTCATTTAATCAAATAACTGGGCAGAAATATTTGCATTAATAATTGCACCAGAAAGTGCTGATCACAATGTTTAATAAATCCAAACTGTTAATTCTACAAACTCTATTTCAAGTCAAGTACAAAAAGTTCCACAGGTATACAGGAGGGTTTGGGGCTGTGCCCTCAGCAATTAAAACAAAAGATTCTCGCAGAGCACTCTGACACAGGGTCAGAGGAACAGCTGGAACCTCACCCATGCCATGCCCCTCTTTTCTTCTGCAGACGGTTCAGGACAAGGGGATTGTTGTGTCACAGCCCGGCAGGAGGACCCTGGCACTGCAGTAACCAGCAGCCAACCTGTACAATTCCCGGGTAAAATGGACCCTGTCAGACCTGCCCATGAAGAGCCGTTCCCGGGGCACCACCCTGGGCTGTGCCCCCGCTCAGGCTGGGCTGGGCTTTGGGGGTGTCCCGGCTGCCCCGGGATGTCCTGGGAGCCCCGGGATGTCCCGGGAGCCCCTGGATGTCCCGGCACCCCCGGGATGTCCTGGGAGCCCCGGGATGTCCCGGGAGCCCCTGGATGTCCCGGCAGCCCCGGGATGTCCTGGGAGCCCCGGGATGTCCTGGCAGCCCCGGGATGTCCTGGGAGCCCCGGGATGTCCCGGGAGCCCCTGGATGTCCCGGCACCCCCGGGATGTCCTGGGAGCCCCGGGATGTCCCGGGAGCCCCTGGATGTCCCGGCAGCCCCGGGATGTCCTGGGAGCCCCGGGATGTCCCGGCTGCCCCGGGATGTCCCGGCACCCCCGGGATGTCCTGGCAGCCCCTGCCACCCCTCTGCTGCACGTCCTGGCTTTCATTTCCCTGGATCCCAATCCCAGTGACAGCTCTCGTGGTTTTATGTGCTCAGGATCTGAATGTTTTATCAAGCGGGACAACATCTCTCTCCAGGCAAGTGGAAACACACCGTCCAAACTCATTTTCACTTTCTGGCAACTGAAGGTTCCTCTACTTTGCCTAAAACACCCCAACTTTATTTTGACTCCACTATTTTCTACTTTTATATCTCTGTTATTTCTGCTTTTCACTGATTTGGGGTTTTTTGACTTTGTGGATAAAGCAGCAGAACGACAGTAACACTGAGTCATGAGGTCTCTCAAACTGCCTGAAATCAGAATAATTTAATTCAGCCATTTGATACGAATGCCAGGTTATTAATATGCCAAGTACAGAGCTTCATTGCATCAACTTTTCCCCAAGTTGCAGACATACTTTACAAGCAATAGACCTGTAAGGTTTTGTTTGGCGACACTGAGATGTAGTTTTTGCCCTTTTGTCTTTCCTGCTCTTTTTTCCCCATAGATCTATTTGCTAAAATAAATTGAAATTGGGTAAAAGAATATAAGGCACAATTTATACTAGATATATCTGCAATTACTAACTCTGAATTAAACATATTCCTTCATGAATAATGAAGCAGAAATAGGCCAGAGGAAAACTGAGATAAGATCTTCAATCCATGTATTTTTAATTGCTTCATTATCTAAAATTTGGTATGAATAGCAGTGGATACAGTTTGCTGTTAATGCACAAAAAGAAATGAGAATTTTCAACCAAATCACAAAAGGCTATCAAAAATTAATTTTGTGTGCTGTGATCATTGAAAATGTAAGTGATTTTGTGGCAGAGTGACATAAAAAATACCATTTATATGCTAATAATGAACAAGTCATATTTTTTCATTTTGATGCAAAATAAATTTTATTTTCATTTTAATGAACTGTAATGAATTATAAGCTGTTTCTTTTTATCTTTAGGTAAAAGCTGGGGAAAAGATAATGGAAGGTTGACAAGCAGATTGCCCCTGAATGAAAATAGGATGGAGCAGAGCATGACCCTTGCTTTGACCTGCTCAACTGCTCTGCTGGCTTGGCAGTCCCTGGGCAAAGCTGCCCTTTAGGCCCAAGGTGAGCACTGCCCATCACTGGGCAAGAGAGAAAATCATCCACACTGGGTGGAAAAACTCCCCCTTTATTTGATACAAACACGGGCATCCTCAGAGGGGGCTCTGCCGGGCTCTCATCCACGAGGATGCAGCAGCTCCAAGCTTAGGGATAACTCCTGTATCCGCGGATAAAAGCACAAGGCACACTCATGATATTGGCAGTCCCTAACTCTGAATTAAACATGCTCCCTCATGAATAATGGAACCCAAGAAGGCCAGAGGTACTAAGGAAACGGATCCAAAGCCTGTTAAAGCCAATGAAATGTCTTGCATTGATGCATACCATATTAATAAATAATTACGGGATTTTTTGCAGTGATTCCTAGAAGCACTGGGCGCAGCCAGGATCTTTATCCCTCAGCTGCTGCGCCCAGCACAAGAGAGAGTCCTGTCCCACGGGCACTGCAGGGTCAGGATGAGGCAAGAGACAGCGAGCTGGAGAAGGCAGGGAAGCCAAACACCCTGCGAGATGTTGTGCTCAGCAATCACGAGCAGCAGGCTCGGCACAGCAGCTGCTCCAACACTCCTGCAACAGCCAAGCATGTCCCAACACCAGCTGAAATCAATAGATGCTGCAAGCATTAAACACCCAGGAAAACCCGGCTCAGCTTTCAAAATGAGCCAACCATAATGAAAAGCCAGTTTGAAACTGCTTGTCTTGTATTTACTGCTCCTCGTTCCCACCGAGGGATTTCCTCAGGGTGCCTGGGAACAGCCTGCCCCGGTTTGCAGTCAAGTCTCTTGTGGAAATGCCTGCACATATTCAAATTCCAGCTTTAACCTCCTTCTTGGGGCCTTCTGCATGTTATTTAAAGCAACCTGTTGTGCTCAGCACTGCTTCACCTGCAGCTGTGCTGTGCTGCTGGTCAGGCCCACACACCTCTGCAGGGTGAGGTGTCTGCTGGGGAGCTCAAACCACCTGCTCCAGAGGTTACAGTGCCTGTAGATTCCAATTCGCATTTTGATGCATGATAACACCTTTAAGGAGCTAATTTTAAATCACTCCATCTCAAGAAAAGCCCTTCTGCTTATTCTCTGGACTGGAGTAGCAGTGGTAACACATCGATGATTGTTTGTCAAACCTTGGCAGGAGCAAGAGCTAAATCTTGGCCGAAAGACTCACAGCGATGGACATAAGTTACAATACAGAGAATTATGATATTTTATAGATGTATCATAGATTCCATGAGTCCATATTAGGAAAAATATTTCACCCTGAAGGTACTCATCCACAGCTCCCTGCTGGGCTCGTCCTCACCCCGTCCTTTGGATCCCAGCTCTCCTCAAAGCATGGCACACATCTGCTCTGCACTCACTTGTGCAAATATTGACTCTCAGCGTTTTGTTTGTTGGGTTTTTGTTGTTGTGTTTTTTTCTACAAGCTTTACCTTTGTTACTCCTCCATGAATCATGCACTTAACAGGATAAAAAATGCAGTAAGTAGCATTTTATCTTGGCCAACTGCTGGGTGAGGCAGGCAGTGATCAAAAACATTGCAACTCTGCTCCTATGTCTCACCAAAATACTTTCAAAAATAACCTGGGTAAAATTATGAAAGACATGAAGTGATGCTGAGGAAATACACTACTGAACCAGTCCCCACACTAAAGAATAGAAGAAGTATAAAATCCCCTGAAACAAAGGAGCTCATGATCTCAAACAGGCTGGCAGCAGAGCGGGGCAGATGAACCCCTGGGTTTGCAAACCCAGGCTGATTCCAAGATAAACACAGTGAAAATCAGGCGCAGACATCCATGAAGAAAAAAACAGGATTAAGACTTTTTACAGATGGAGAAAACTCAACAGCCTGAGGCTTTCATAGCACACCCTTGTGAGCTCATCCCAAACCAGAGGAGTCTGACCAGGACAGTGCCTGAGCCCTGGCTTAGCCCCTACAGAGCACCCTCTTTGCATTTCCCTGGCTCTCTTGCCCAGCACTGTTTATGCCTTCAAAGGTTATTAGCAAACCTACAAATTATTTATGTTTTCCTTTCCTTTAGTGTCTGCTTTAATTTTTTTCCTGGAGCTAAATGTTAACATTTCCAGTTGCTGCAGAAGGAAATAGCTTAAGACCTCATTTGCAGACTTGGTTTTGTTTTTCTCCTTCTCATCTCTGGGATGTACAGAACACTACCACCATGCTTGACAAGATCTCCAACTCAAAGCTTTTTTGTAAGTCTTATTGGTTTATCCTAGTTATTCCCCAATTGTTATTGTGAATTTATTTGAAAAGTAATAAAGCAAAGAAAACTACAAGAAAAATTTAATTGGGCAGAAGACCCCCAAAGTGAAGATGGAGAGGAATGAACTATGTTTTCACTCTTGGAAATGTGCATGAAAAGACCATGCAAGCAGTAACAGAAAAATAACAGATGTTTACAAGAAAAAAACAAAACTGAAGAAAACACAGAGATACGAATAAACACAATTTGACTCAACCGATTGGAAACATTTGTTTGGTCCAACAATGAAGCTTTGACAAGTGTCAGAGTTTCTGTTTGAGTTACTGTCTTGACATGGTTACTGAAAATTGCCCAGATTTTTTAAGGATTTGTCCTAATCACATAAAATTGTACCATCATTTTCTTTGGCTGCTACTCTGCTCAATAGGAAATCTTGCCAACAAGAGACATGTAAGTCTTAATCATGCTTGAACAAGGAAGACTTACAATTCAGTTCTCAATAAGACATAATGAGTCAGATAGAAGGTAATTTGCTTGTTCACATTGTTCAGGCAAATTATAGATTTTCTACAAAATCTCCATAAATTTTTTTTCCAAATGTAATTCTGTTACTGTATTATCTGTAAATTTTCCTGCTTTTTTGTCATTCTATTCAGGTTGGTACACTTTGAGAAACAGAGCCTGGGAAGGAGGCAAACATCTGCCTGCTTGACACACTTCTGTCTGCTGGCATTTTCAAGAAGTACCAGAGGCCAAATCTTCTGGGCTACACCAGGGCCCCTCCCTGACCCAAGGAAGGAAACTTTTCTAAACAGCCCCTGCTCTGAGAGGGGCTGCTTGCACCTCAGCTCTCTGTGAACAGGCAGGAGCCCACCTTTGGAGCTGCTCAGGAGCCTCAGCAGCGAGCAGGACTTCAGGAGCAGAGGCCACAGCTGCTCTTACACTCCTGCAAACAGGATATATATACAAATATCCTGTATATATATATATCTGTATATCCTGTGTATATATATCTATATCTCCTATATATATATATCTATATCTCCTATATATATATATCTATATCTCCTATATATATATATCTATATCTCCTATATATATATATCTATATCTCCTATATATATATATCTATATCTCCTATATATATATATCTATATCTCCTATATATATATATCTATATCTCCTATATATATATATCTATATCTCCTATATATATATATCTATATCTCCTATATATATATATCTATATCTCCTATATATATATATCTATATCTCCTATATATATATATCTATATATCCTGTGTATATATATCCTGTGCAGCTTGGGGAAGGGCTGGAGATGCTCCAGGTCAGCCATATCATGGCATTGGAGCCCCGTATGGAGAATCAATTCAGAAGAGCCCACCCAGGGGACATGGAAGTAGAAAACAGTTTGCATAAAGCCTTTCTTGCTCACCATTCAGTACATCCTCCTCCCCAAGAACCTCCTGCTTATCTATCAAAGGCTTGAGGTGGTCGTTTATCACATCCTGGGCAGCCAAGGATCAAAGCCCAGAAATTAATCTGAAGGAAGAATGGCAGGAGGGAAGAACACCTTTTCCACCCTGCTGCTCTTTCATGTAGTGCGTGCCAAAATTAAACAACAGCTCCAAAAGGTCTCCATCTCCAGTCGTGTGGCACTGAGTGTTGGTCCGAAAACCACTCAGGTTCCACAAGTCCATGCACAGGAAGAACCAAAGAGAGGTATTACTGAACCTAAGTTTTTCCCCTTTGAGAGAAGGCTCACCCTTTAAGTGAGCAGAAAAGGACCAGGTGCCAGATCTGGGAGGAAGAAAGAAAGGATGGGCACTGCTGTGCTGGTCCCAAATCATGCTCTGCCAATAATCTCCATAATCAGGTGGGTTCTCACAGTCATTCAGCCAGCAGTGTTGGCTGGGATGGTACAAGCATCCTAATTCATCAGCGACTTGGCTGAGACCTTGATTTGCTCTCTCCTTTTGCTCAGCACATGATAAATAATGTGTGATGGATTTGACTTTGTGTCCGTAAGGAAGGTCTAAAACTGTCCCACCTGCAGACATACTTTGCATTTTCTGGGTATTACCTGCTGGTTTTCCTCAAGGGCCAGGTGGTCTCTGAACCACCACAGAAGAACACGTTCCTGTGACATGGAAAGCTGGGTGTGTAACAAGCAATACAAAGACTAACAACAAAAATTCCAGAATACACTACTCCTTCCTCAACTCCATAAAGTCAGTTAAGGAAGAACATAAATGTTGAGAGATGTTGGTGCAAAAGGCCGGAGTTCATTTGACATCATTTGTGTCTGCTGGCTTTCAGAGAACACTGTCTGCAGATTTATGATTCACCAGGTAGCTCTAAGGATGTCTGGGCACTTTGGAAACAGCCCTTGGACTGCTATCAAAGAGAATGGAAACTGACGCTGCAGAGGATGCTGTGAAGTAATTGGGTTATTAACTGCTTCCATTCTGGATGACATGCAGGTGTACCCAGAAAATGTTCATTATATATCTTTGGATACACTGAGCCAGTGTGCAGAGCTTTTGCCTTCCTAAAATTCCTGTTTTCTTTCAGATTTTACATTACACTTCAATTTGGCATGTGGTCACAACGAGAGCACTACTGGCTATGACCACTTAGGAACTGCTGCTTTTCAAGTGACTGCAGCACCAAAACCAAACTGCACCTCAGGGCTGGGTGGCCACATGCACTTGCAGGGTCAGCTTTCGGTGTTGTGTCTTTGAAACAAGCAGAATTAACAGGACTAAGGATTTTATAGCCAAAAATCAGATCAAACCTGTGTCAAAGAACTCCGCTTCTTCACTTCTCACTTTTTTCCCCCCACTTTTAAGACACAAGCACGTGTCTTAAAGAACACAGAGCAGCAGCACATGCAACCACACTAATCAAGCCTGGAGAAGGCTCATTAGCGAGAGCCTGGACAGCAGTCAGAGCTCTCTGTGAGGCTCTGACAAACATGAGTGCTCCTGGACAACTTACTGTTTAAAAGCAGCAAAGTGCTGTGAAATGATAAATTAGAATGGTCGTATGGACACCTTAGTGAAAAGTAAAGCTGCAGAAAAATACAGCCATGTCTTCGTGAAGAGGAGGGGAAAAACAACCCCAACTGTTGCAAGCAGATGAATTGAAACGTGTCTACAAAAATAACAGAAGACGTGTCGGTACCTACAGCAACCATCCCCACTTGGCTCCATCTGGAGACCAGGGAGCTGAGAGGGAAGGGAAGAGGCACAAACGTTGAAGTGTTTTGGGGAGGATGTTACATCTGGGGGATGTCTTAGCAAGCAGGTTCCAAACGCAAAATTGATAGCAATAATTTATTTTTTTTAAAAAAGGATCCTATCCTAGAGGAAATAAAACATCAGAGGAAGTGAGCATGCCATGTGTTTCAGATGCATCACTTTACACATAGCAGAAATACATTTTTCTCATTATTTTTAGGGGAAATAAGCCCTAGTCAGATCTTGTTTGGAGGGTACTGTAATGCACGTTATTTGGCAAAGAGATTTTCAAAGTGTTGCCAAGCCTCAGTCAGTTTATGGATTTAAGACCTCAGTTGTTTAAGGCCGTGTTTACAAAGCAATGCATCATGTCACAGCACGGCACTGAAGTTGTAAATGGCTCCCAAATTTTGAGAAAACTCCACGCTGCAGTGGAATACAGATCACTCTGAGACACAGCCACAGGCTTCGGGAGGGAAGGCAAGCACTCTCCTGCACAGACAGCGTGCCAGCTCCCGAGCTGGTGTAAATCAGAGCAGCTTTCTCCAGATAAAGAGAGCAATGGTGATTTATACACACTGAATGGTATTAAATGTCTCTCGAGCAGCACTGACCAGGGGCAGTGCCCTGAGCAGGGCTGTCGGACCCGGCAGTTTCCAGAGGTGACTTCCAACCTCAGCCGTTCTGTGATTCTGTCACTGCTTCTCTGCAAATTATAACCCTGGGGGAAGGGAGTGCCCAGCCTTTGGCAGTGGCAGCCTTTGAAACCACCCAGCCATGGGCAAAGGTGGCTCCAGTCTGCACTCCCAGCCAGGCCCAGCACTGAGAGAGCAGCTCAGACAACCCTCAAAGGCACCCAGTGGTTACTGCTGTAATGGATGGAGACACAAAATAAAGGAGGATTTAACCAGCGCCTGATGGGGTGCACAAATTGGGACATAATTGGAGGACAGAAGTACTAATGAGTTATTCAGCTTCTAAGTTACTTGCTGTAGAGTTTCATTACATATTTTTTATACTAACTGAGCATGAAAGTTCCTCTTCTGATGGCAATGGAGAACAGATAAAACTCAGAAGTCTACACAGCTTGCTGCCTCTTTCCCGTGCTGGAAAATGATAATTATCTCAGGCCTGCCTAATCCTGTAGGATTTATCCCAGACAGCGTTAGCGCTTTCATTGTTCTACACAGTGCTGGGCTTTTACATCCACAGAGCTCAAAGTGCCATACTGTGGGGAAGGCAAGCAGACCTTTTTAAAAGACAAAAACCTCTCTCCAAGCCACACTTATTTTATGATGCATTCATCTCCCTTTATACGTGATTGCCAGAACTGGGACAAGCGCTTGGCAAGTCCTGTAAGACAGGAAAGTTTCTTTGTATAAATTGGGAGGAAAAAGCCAAAACACCCCCAAAAGGAGCCTGGTTCTTGGTGACTGTGCAGAGGGAGTAGGGAGGTGCTGCAGGAGCTTTCGACCTCTGCACTGCAAGCTCGGGGTGGATTCTCAGTGCTGCCCAAAGCAGCAGTCAATCACAGGTGAGTTACAGCACTGTGGGGTAGGGTCTAACCCCACCTAACCCCAGGTAGGTTGGAACAAAGCTTCTTTTCCAGCCAGAGGGGATAAAAAGCCTATTAGACACTGACAGCACATATGCCCTGCTTCAGTCACTTATAGGAAAAGTCAGATGGAAAGCAGGGATGTGGTGATATGAAGTGAAGTTATATATTTACCTAATCTTTGAAAATAGATGGTGAATGTCACTGGGAAAAAATAAAAAAAGAAAGACTTCTTAACATGACTTCAGCACTTGAGGGGCAAAGGTTTCCTTTTAGGTGAGTTTCAACAAGGAATATAAGTTATTTTATTAGATATCTCCGGACCTTGCTTCCCTTTTTGACAGAACAGCAATATCTGCTTTTTGTGGCTGAGTTTGCAGAAGGTCAAAGAAAGGTCTCAGATTTCTGCCCTCTGCCCATCAGGAGCAAGAAACCATTATTTATATTCTGTGTCCTGGCCCAAACCCACACAACAGTGCCTCCCTGTAGATGAATTTGAGGTTGGCCTCAGGCTGGCCCCTCTGAGCTTCCTCAGGAAGAGAGAGCTGTTTCCAGCAGTCATTAACTAGACAGCAATATCAAGAATGAACGCTTTACTGTCAGTGATACAGAAAAAGAAAAAGGAAGAAGTCTTCTGCCAAGAGGCTGTCGCAGCCCTGAATGGCACCAATTGTGTGTCAGTGCCTTCTGAAGGAGTAGGGGAGTAACCCTGCCCTCAGTTTTCACTGGTCCCTTGCCTTTCCACTGAGCAAAACCCAGAAGAGTCTTTGTGAACTTGGCATGAATGACCAGCAAGCCAGAGCACGTTTTCAGCTTTCCTGGGCTGAGACTCTACAGGTTAGGCAGTAATAAAGTGAGCACTTTAATTTTCAAGAGATGCATATGTGATCTATATTACACTATCAACCAGTGTATTTACAGCACCAGATCAGCCTTCCTCATCCTAAATTTCTACCTTGCAGAGCTGATAATTACAGATTTACTTAGCTACCAAGAGAAACCTGCAAGCTCTTCATTATGTATCTTGCAAAGAACTTCATTACTGTGCAATTTGTGATGTGAAGAGTTTCTTAAACAGTCCTCCCCAACCATTCCACCAGTTTGACTCTTTAAACGGAGCTAAGAGAGGTGAATGATCAGGAGCTCGATGCTACCAGGGCAGCAGAGATGCCCTCAGTTTGGGGGAGATGTCAGAGGAGTGGTTAAGCACCAGCTCCCTCCAAACTGACCACACAGCACAGCAAACATCTCCAATCCACCGCCCTCTCTAATGAAATTCAGAATTTACTTTATTTGAGAACAGTAAGAACATGCAAATGTGAATTCCTTTACAGCCTTCTCTCCCTGATAGTAGTATCTAAACTCTTTTTGAGAATAATTCATCCATCAGAATGAATATCTTTGAGATGTAACACCTCACCTCAATGCTGAAGGGCTTGGAGCAGCTTGAAAAGAGATCTGTGGAGGAAGGAATCCTTGCAGGATAAAAAGGGATATTAAATGCAAAGGGTTAAATCCATAGTGGAGTTTTGTGCTGGCAGAAAACTCTGGTGCAGCCAGAGCAACCAGAGTCTTTTGGATCAACTTCTACCTCAGATTTCCCAGTGCTGCCTCTCACTGGGGAGTGCTCCTCTCACCAGATCCCGGGGTGCTGCCAAGGACGTGGGCTGCAGCACATGCCCAATTTCTGGGTGCCTGGCCCACCCTCCCTGACCACCACCCGAGGGGGAGCTCTCTGCATGGATGGTCCCGAGGGACCCAGCACGCCTGACTGGGTCAGGCAGCACCTGGGAGCTCTGCTCTGGTGGCTGGGAAGCATGAACAGCAGTATCTAAATGTGGATTTAATTAAGGCTGCTACCCCTATTAGCATTTAGCTGGAGCTAGATTTTAACCATCATTGGAATCAGCATAATTACCGTATGTCAGAGAGCCATTTAATAAGCTGCGTATCTCCACTATTTGTATGTCAAGAATAAGCTGGAAATAGTACACATTTTGTCTCCAAGACCCCTTTGAAAATTAGACTATTAAAAAGATCATACAGTGTAATATACAATATTTACTATTTCAGGTTTATCTTGCAGCACTGCCGTTTACAGCCAGCTACTGACTGGTAACCTAATTTTGTAGATGTGTAAAATGTTGCAATAAAGAAGTTACTATGTATTTCAAACATTAATGGCCTTCCAGGATCTGGGAATTTCTCGGTGAGCTCACCAACACGTTTTATTGGCAGTATAAAATTTACTGTGTTTACATACCCTTTAAAACGATGAATACACCAGAGCTATCAAAATGCTGGGGTGAGATTACAGAAAATGAGTCAAAGATTTTCATTTAAATTCTGTGTCCCCCCGCACCCCATCTGATACACAGAGAAACCCAAACTGAGTCACAGCAGAAGTGACAACACTTGTGAAGAAGTTTTCCTTTTCTGCCTCCCAGAAACACTCATGGGGAATTGATAATGAAGCAACGTTTTGACAGCACAGAAGCCTAAGACACAACAAAAAGGCCTCATTATAGCTGATATTTAAAATATTTCACCATGGCAAGCCAACACAAGGCAAGACCTTTACATTTGTAAGACAAAATGGACCACTTAAAGATACTGCGGGGAAAGTCCTGCTTTACATTAAATTAATTTATTGCTATGTTATTAAACTGACAACTTCTGTAAAGCCCCTGATAAAGACATGCTGGCATGTCTCTGATATCTTACTATTAATAGAACTTCCAGCAGGCAAAATGAAAGTAAATAAATGAGAAGACAATTCTCAAAGACAACAGGCATTTGAAATGAAGACTCTCTGTCAGACAGAGAGCATGTGAGAGACAAACAAAAATAAATATAGGGTACAAACTCACAACCTGTATCTTTAATAAACACACTCCCTGAAAAATGAGGCTCATCAGGAAAGGTAAATGCCTTCAGAATCAGTAATACATACATTTTATCTATGTTTTATCTTTTTTTATCAAATCAAATTCTGTCAGTTTTCATGTATCCTTCTCATTCTAATGAGGACATGCTTTACTTATTTTAGAGGAAGAAATAGTCAAACTGAAAATGTTCCTGCCTGATGGATCAGATTGCCTTTGGTCCTTTGTGGCTGCTTCAGCACTGAGTTATTTTAAGCCACTCTGGAGCCCTTCACAGGCTCCCTCTGGAAGAAGAGGCACCATGGCTCTCGCAATGTCCATCAGCAGGAAAGCAAAAGTGGCCTTTCCCTGGGAAAAATCGGACTCAGGAATATGGCCACAGTTCAAGTGTGAAGAAACAGACATTATTTACATGTGTCCACAAGCAAAATGCCAACAAAAGCAGCACATTCAGCGTCAAAGCTGGATTTTTTTTTAATTGCTCAAAACATGCATTTTGCTTAAAAAAAAATAGCAACAAACTCAAAATATCTCAATCATCTTGAAAACAGTAAGCACAGTCCTTGCTGAGAAACACAGTTTTTCCACCCTTTCTGCCAGAATTAACCCAGGGAGGTTTGTGTTTCCATGGCTGGGCAGACAGTGCAGGTGAAATGCACAATCAGCTGGGTCTGACTGACAGCCAGGGCCCCGGTGCTCCTCCAAAATTGGGATCAAGGGTTGAAGCGACCCCTCCCCCCCTCTGCCCCACTATTCCTGCCCAGTGATTCCCACCAGCAGAGCTTTTGACCTTTTGTAAATATTTTCCACGTAGTTTTCAGCGATACAGGCACCAAACCATCTGTGCCAGTCAGGTCACAACTCCCCTTTCCACAACGAGAGAGAGAACACACGGAATGGCAACACGAAAAAAAAACCCCAAAAATCATGGAAACACACAGCCATCCTTCCCCTGACAACAGCCATCCTTCCCCTGACAACAGCCATCCCCTGACAACAGACATCCCTCTTCTGACAACAGCCATCCTTCCCCTGACAACAGCCATCCCTGCCTGACAACAGCCATCCCTGCCCTGACAACAGCCCTCCCCTGACAACAGCCATCCCTCTCCTGACAACAGCCATCCTTCCCCTGACAACAGCCATCCCTCCCTGACAACAGCCCTCCCTCCCCTGA
>VZRO01001393.1:180898-200565 GCA_013397915.1 Daphoenositta chrysoptera | reverse complement strand
GGGAAGATGCTTTTGTGGGCCTTCAGGCCTGCTCTGCTACAACACCCATGGTGGAACCCAACAGCAGGGCACTGCGAGTGGGGCTGGGCACTGCGGGTGGGGCTGGGCACCACGAGAGGGGCTCCGAGTGCCACAGCCCCTGGGAGGGGAAGGAGGAGGCAGAGCAGGGTCAGCTCTGTATCACCAACCAACAACCAACCAACCAAAGAAAAAAAACTCAAACCCGTGTGAATGCTGGCTGGGCAGCCGAGTCCCAGAGCTGATACTCAGAGCAGGAGAGCTGGGGCTGGTTCTTATGAGATGAGAGAGGTTGTTGGCTTCAGCAGAAAGTGACTGCTCCAGGAATATTCAAGAGGGGAAATCCCATTTGGCCATTCCTAGGCACTTGAACAAGTCACCTTAAGGGTGTTCAGATACTTTCTCTGTGCATTTCACTTCCCACTGAGGGAAGGTGGAAGTGCTACAGCCACCTCCAGCACGCCTGTGCCGTTTCCTTCTCTCGTTCTCCTGTGAAAGCAAGTTGACCTCAGCTGCTTGCTGCAATAAATCTTCTCCCATTTTCTCCTTCCCTCATTCTTTCCTGTTTAAAGTTGTTTGCACGTTAGACTTAAATACATTATGCTCATTTCTCTAGGAGCCCTGACACGTTGTTAAATGACCATGAATCTATTTTAGTTGCACCTTAATTTATTAACTCTCCTGCCTGCCTCCAGTGTTGGTGCCTCTATTGTAGGATCATAGGAGGTTTGGGTTGATAATCCTCCTAACTCTATTTCATATGCAGAGCCATTCTTTCACTCTGCTCCATGTTATTATAATAAAGCAAAAAGCTCTCTCATTTTTTCATTTTCAGTTCACATTGGGATACGACATACCTTATTAGTTTCTTCTAGGTTCTTACATTCTTTTTGTTCTGTAATGCAGCCAGAGAGCACAGATATATTCTACCTCTAAAAGCTGCTTTGCTGAACTTAGGGATGGAGATAATCCTATTTTTATCAAGTGAACTAGTGAACCTTCACTCCTGAGAGCTCTTTCCCCCATCACTGCCAGAAACTGGCCACACCCTCAGAGGCACATAATTTCCAGTCTGCACACTGAGATACTTCTTTCCACCACTGGGATACTGGTACCAGTTTCCAGCTGCCCCTTGAGCTCCAGGGCCTTTTGGGTTCTCTTGGTCAACAAACCAGTGAGACCGAAACACCAGCACTGCTGGTCATGCCAGCCCACCAGCCAGGACCTGCCCTGCAGTCCTGCAGCCCGTGCCACCCCATCACCTGGGGGTCTGCCCTCCGTGAAAGGGCAGCTGCACTTGCTCCAAAGGAAACACTCCATTTTTGAGAGCTCCATTTGCACGTTGCTCTGCCTCGACTGCACCGTTTTATTCAGACATTTAAGTCTTTGACTCACATTACAGTTCGCAGGTCCAGTGCAGCTCTGCAGAGTTTACCAAGCGGTTTAGAGTGGCCACAAAGGGCTGGTGAGTGCACGGTGGCCCCTGAGCAGCCGGGAGCCCGTGCGAGGCCCGGCAGCCCCGGCGCAGGGCTGGGAGCTCGGGGGAGCTCAAACGCAGCCTCTCCCCCTGCCACAGCAGCTATTGATTTTTCCAGCTGTTCTCGGGGGAGCTCACAAGAAGAAAATTATTTTCTTTCAAGTTCAAGTGCAGGAGTCTGCCTTGCTAAAGGGCTTATCTTTGCCTATAAGTTTTACCAATACCGTCTGAGTTGTATAATTAAAGTCGCACAACCCCCCATAGTGTGGAAAATCCTATAAAAATGCTTTATATGGAGATAACTGTATGAATTTAAAACAGCCTCCTATCAGTATAAATGCACCCCCACGAGAGCCTCTACAAATATAGTTACTGTCCAAGAGCATACATCAAGGGATTTTATAACTCTTCAGTGATTTATGTCACTCTGTAGCACTGAATAGTGTCTAGTTCGAGCCTTCCAAACACAGGGAACAGATGAATCTTTAAAATCTCATGAGGTAAAAAAAAAAAAAAAATCTATATTTTATCTCATATATTTATATTTTATGGTGAGTGCTAATTTAAGTGCCACACAGTTATTTCTCCTTGGATTTCTAGCTCCAGTTCAAACAGGCTTTAGTATTTTCATTACAATTCAGTATGTTTATTTAGCATTAGAGCTGGCTGAACTATTCATTACTAATTTAGCCTACTTATTTATTTTTATTTATTTATGGTAAGCAAATCTTCAAGGAATAAATCCTAGTTCTCCTCCCACAATGTTCAGACTCTAAAGCATTCCCTGGAGAGAATTTGGGAGGACGATTATTCAGACCCACAGTCTGTTCACATCTATCAATTCCCCATTTATTCTTTGTGGGGTGTGCCTGAATGCCTGAGTGTTTGCAATGCCTCCTAGGAGTTCCTGCGAACCCATGGCTGGAAATAAATGTATTTCCCATCCAGTTGTGCTAAAAAAATTAAATAATTAAAACCCCAAAAAAGAGAAAGAAAATGTAATTCTCCCTCTCACACCCCGTCCAAGCACTCAGATGAGCAGTGTGAGAGGAAATCACCTATTTTCTGTGACAGACCACGAGTAGCTCCTGTCCACAACAAGCCTGGCTAATTCACCTGTCACTAAATTAGATCCTCATTTGCATATGTGAGTTCATTCTGTCCCCGCTTCCTTCAACGATAGAAAGAGCAGAACATTTTACTGGCATTTTAAATCTCTGAGAACCCCCCTGCCCTCGTGGTGACTGCCTTCCAACACGTACCAGCCAGGCCATAAATAGCTGAACTTTGGTCCCCGTTCCCGCAGGGGAACAGAGACCCGAGAAGATCACAGAGCACCCCCGTTCCCTGCAGAGCTCTCTGACCCAGCCTCTCTGCTGGTGGAGCAGGCTGCAGCTCTTGCCTGTGTCCTCCTCACACACACTCCACCTGTGGGGTGGGAGAGGCACCCAGGCACACGCTGCCCTTCCCTGCTCCGGCACAGGGTGCTCATTCTGCAGGAGCCTGGGACTCTCCTTGCTTTCAAAAGCACCACACGTCCAGGTCTCGAGGCCTTTACAGAGCAAGAAGAGCCACTTCTGCTGCCCTGACCCTCGGAGCTCCCTGCAAGCCCTTGCCCATCCCATCTCGTGGAGCCCCGGGGAAGCTGCCAGGCTCCCATCTCCGGGAGGAGAGGCTGAGTGCTCCCGGAGCTCGGCTGCAGGAATGGCAGTGCTGAACACGCACTCTGGAGCAAGGCAGATAAGGCAACACTGCCCACAGCAGCCCTTTCTGCTCTGCTTCCTCTCAAGCCAGCAATTCAGGTTTTTCAGCAGCAGTACAGAGTTTTCACTTTTAATTTACCTCTTTCAGCGCTAGCTAAATATTCCATTTTTCTCCCCTGCTATAACCAATAAAAGCCGAAGTGAGCACACTTATTATCAGTATCTGACACCAACAGTAGAAATTCAGCTCATCTTTTCATTCCTGTCACAGCAGAAGGGAAAGGTTGTTGAGACATGGCTTCAGGCAGCAGGGCTTTCTCAGCTCTAGGCATGTTCTGCTGAGACTTTCTCATTCCCTTGAGACATCCTTAAATTCCCTCTCACCGACTCAGTCGCTGACCTTTCAGTGAACTAACTCCCAGATTTCAAAACACCAAGGACTTGAATATACTCAACACAATAACAAGCACTTTTCCCAGATGTTATCATGGCAAAATCTTTTCCAGTTATCTACCCCTGCCTCCTTTAGCTTGCATTCCTTCAGCTGATCCCCAAAAATGAAAGAGTTTTACCTGCTCACCTTCCACCCCACACTACTCCCTTTTCAGCACTACAAATTTGGTCTCTGATAATCCATGGGACTGCGTATCCATTTTCTATTTAAACTCAGTATGTTTCCCCTTCATTTTCAGGTTCCCAGCCCATCCACGTCCTGCTGCAGTGATCAGATTAATCCGATGGATAATCCCGTGCAGCTCGGGCTGTCCTCGCCCCTGCAACGCCACGATGGTGATGAAGGGCTTCTGTTGCAGGCAGCAGTTTCTGCAGGCTGTGACTGGGCACTGCAGGATCCTCCACGTCACCTCCTCTCTGCAGGACCCCCGAGCTCTGCTGACACCCACCCTGTCCCCTGCCGGGTCACCTGCCACTGGGAGAGGTCAGACCGGCAGCTGGTGCTCCACGGGGAGCTGGATGTCACATCACAGGTTAATTCAAGATCTTCCAGCAGATAATCTCAGGCTAGTTTGTTCCAGATCCCACTCCTAATCCAGTCTTTCATCACAAACTCCATTAGTCCTGCCAAAATTGCCAGCTGGATGCTTCAGCCTTAGTCACTCATTGGTTCTGCTGCAGCTCCTCACACCTTCCACGTCCTTCAGTCAAAAACCGTCCTCTCTGAGATGTGCCAGGTTAGGATGGCATCCCCAAATCCTCTGCCCCAGGCCAGGCTCTGTTTCACTCGAGCATTATTCAAACATGAGAAGTGCATCAGGGCTATCACTCCAAGAAACCTTCCCTCTGGCCATCTTCCTCTGTGGCCGAGCTCAGCACAGACAAACACAGAGGAAAACGCTGCTTAATCTCTTCCAGACTTCCAGATGTGTTGGAGCCTTTAGGAAGTCTGCTCTCCATTCTGCTTTCCCATTCTGACCACTACCTTTTTTCTTTACAGCACCACACACATACTCAAACTTTACTCATGGCCCAATGTATTTAAAGGATCATCTTTACTCCATCTAGTAAGGTTTCTAATGCCCCTTATGTCTGAGAAGCTACACTCAGTGGCGCCTTCCTGATAGCCCAGCAGGGCTCAGCAGCAGCTCAGAGCTGTGCCCGTGATGCCTCCCTGGCCCGCTGGTACCCAGCCTCCCTCTAAAACAGCAGCCACTGAGTTACAGCCCCCAGGCAGTGCCCCAGAGACTCCCACCCTGCAGCCACAGGCCAGGGAAAGCCCTGCAGAGCACAGCAGGCTGCAGAGACACCTCTCCACCCTCTCTAGGAGCTCACTGCATTCACGTTCTGATGGAGGGTTAACAGCTCATTAAAAATAAAAATATTTGATACTGTCACAATTTGAGATTGTAAAATCACATTAGATTTGTTTCCATTCAGAATATGTTTTTTCTCTTCTCCAAAATGATGGGAAACAGGGTTTGCCATGCTGACAGACTGCACAGCTCAACAAGAGACCGGCAGTTTCCATCCACAGTAAAGGCCTGATGCTCCGTGGCCAATACCTTCCCTCTCTCTCTCTTGCCACATCACAGAATTTGCTCACAGGCTGCAGAGCAAAGGGAGAGCTGTGACTCATCTCCAGAAGACTTTCAAGAAGCAGTTGATGATCCTGAACTGAGAGTCAGTGCTGTGAGGCCAGCAGCCCTTCTCCTGAGCAGCGTGGGGCTGGGAGGCTGTGACTCACGGCGAAGTCAAGAGGGTTCAGTGCACAACTTTCCTTTCTGTAGGAAATGATTCAGTGCAAGATTCCCGTTCCCTTTTGTGTGCTTTTTAAAGCATCTCTTTTAACAGTACTCCACTGCGTTGTTTCTGATCCTCTTCACCCCACAGAGGGTTTCAGATCACAGATATTCCGGGCTAAGGACCGAGGAAAGCAATCCCAGTGACCAAAGGGCAGAGTGAGGATGTGCTTTGCCAGAGAGCAGCAGTGCTCAGAAACAATGTTCAGCAAGGGTTTGTGGCTTTCAGGAGCTGCTCAGCATTTCCCTGCTTCAGTCTCCCGTTCTGCCCATGCTGTCCAGGGATGGACACTTGGGATTTAGAGGAGGGAAAGGCTAAGAGTGCTCTTTTCATTTCCTTCAGGTGTCCTCACACAGCTTCACTGGTGCTGTGAATGTTTTGTGTGACCTTTACATTGGTGACATGATTAAAAAACCCATCATTAAACCAACATCTTTAAGCTGTCTGCCTAACCAATGTGAGTACCCAAGGCTTTTTGTCCTAAGGACACTGTCAAGAACAGCAATATTCCAGTCTGGTAACTGGCTCTGGTACAATTCTCACTGTATTATGGGACATAGGGCCTCCCCCTACAAAAGCACAAGACATCTCAGAGAAATTCTTGCTTTCCTTAATTCCCAGTTAGAAAATAGTCTTGAACCTCCTTCTGGGACAAGAAATGGAGATTCATGTCTGTACAAACCACTCAGTCTGCCTAACTTAACAGACACTTCGTTCTTCTTAGACTAACAGAGGACCCCAAGATGAGTGACTTTTCTAGGAAAAGCATGATGCTTCTCGCAGATAACATTTTCCTGAGCAAAAAGGAGAAAAAGAAATAAGAAACCACTGCCTTGGTCTAACTTCATATTGCATTTGCCAGATACAACTCTGGTATAAAGTTGGATGCAGCTTCCTCTAAAACACAAAGCTATTGAGATTCCTGCAGACATTGGCATCCCCACGAGGCACTGGTAAAACTCTGGGGCAAATCTGCACCGTCCCCGGGGTCAGGACTCCTCGGTGCCAAGGTCTCTGTCTGCACTTTGGGCTCTCTGAGGGCCAGGAGGACGGAAGCTCCCCTGGCCAGGGGCAGCGGCCGGCAGCCAGGGCACGGACGGCTTTGTGTGCGCGGGGAGCCGGAGGGCTCTGCAAAGGGCCTCGAGTCTTGAATAATGCAGAGAGTGAGAAACGCTTTCAACAAAAATAGTGTCTGACTAAGACTTCTCATGGAGCCTGGAGCACAAACCTGCCAGCCCCAATCTGTGTCCGAGTCCCCTCGCAGCCGCTCCCCGCGGGCTCGGCCCGAGCAGCACCCGCAGAAAACAGCAGCTCTGATCTCCCTCTGCCCACCTCAACCCCCCCAGCATACAAAGAAGCTTTTATTTGCTGATGAAAGGCAGGAAGCAGACTTAAATCAATCAAGTGAAGCCTCTCTCTATTTCATATAAAGAAACTAATTCTAGTTAAACAGAGGTTTTGCCGTTCTTCTCACTTTGAGATCCAAGAACTGCACAATTAAAGTGCATACAAATGAGTGTCATTATCCCTTCATTCCCAGGACAGCTGGAATCCCCATCCCACGAGCCTCACAACGGGCACACTCCCAGAGGACAGCAGTGCAATGGCACTGGGCAGCTGCAGTTAATGAACTGGCAGTAGGGCCAGCAGGGTTTGGGTCCTGCTAAATCAAAATCCTGTTAGATTTGGTTTGACCTGGAGATATTCCCAAGTATTTCCTCCACCCCAGATCAAGCTCCAAAGGATTTATTACACTTTTGGATGCCATACCCTTCCTTTCCTCTCTCTAAATAATTTGTTTCCAAACTGTTTGCAATCCCAGCCTGGGAACTTTGAAGGACAACTGCAAAGAACTGCTCACAGACTGGTTACAGACATGCACTGAGGGATATTAGGGATCTGGGCTCTTTTGTTTGCGTGTTTTAAAGGCTCAATAATTTTTTTTCTCTGTTTATTGCATATACATCTGTCTCTCCTTAAAGGAAACCAAAATCTTAGAGTAGCTTTCTTTGTGTAACCCTGACATCTCTAACATCGAGAATTGCTTGCTTACATCTACTTTCCCTTCAGACTTCTTCTGGCTTATCAGTGCATACTGGAATTATAATCCTAAATACAATTCCAGTCTTAGACTTCAGTGAAAGTGGAAATTCTGGACATATTCCTGAGATGGTCATTGAAAGAGACAGCAGTTTGCAATTAAATGAAATGTTAATAGCTTTATGATATCTGGCTTCAGTTCCCAATGTCTGGCTCCTGAACAGACTGATCCTTTCAAAGTCCTTGTTCAAGCAGTAGGTACTGGCACTGTCAACACAGTGCCTGCAGTGAGAAACTTCTCAGATAGCAAAGTACATAAATTCAAATACTTCTAAATGGAGGGCTTAGGAGCTTGATACAGTTTGAAACTGTTGCTGCTCCCCTTAGCACCTTTTATTTGCGAGGGAGACTGACCTCTTCATTGTTTCAGGGGTCATTGGGAAATTTAATTTTGACATTTCCAGAATGCACAGCCAAGGGAGCTATGGCAAAGGAGGTCAAGGCACCCCAGCTACTGGGTAGATCTGATAAGTGAGGACAATTCTGATTAGCACCATGACCAAAATACTGCCCACTGCCCTTTCCTTTGTAGCTACCACCTGTACCATCAGCTTCAAGCACCACTGAGAGGAGAGTGCTTGGCTGCACAGCCCCTGCACTACTCAGAGACTTCTCACTCCCTGCAGTGAAGTAGGAAAGGGCAGTAAGCAGAGACTTGCAGTGATGCTTCAGGCTCAGCCAATGCTCATTGTCCTGGCCCCAGCGGGCACAGCCAGGCTCTGCCTCTCTGCCGAGATAACGAGCTGCACACTGCTGATCTGCCATTAGACATATGGCAGCAGGAGACCTGAGGAGAGCTCACCCAGCCTGCACAGCACATCCTGAACATCCTGTGTCATGAGAGCAAAATGGGGTGCCAAGGATTTGAAGGTGATGACAACCAACACAGCACCGTTTGCACAAAACCAGGAGCCAAAGCACCACCAGGCAACAGAGGGGCCATTGGGAGCAAACACTTTCTCCCAGTCATTCTGAGGCTCATAAATCAGAGTAAGGATGGCCTGGGAAAGAGCTATCATAAACTGAATGCTCAACTCTAGGCTAAATCCTATTCAGCCCATGTGTTGCACTGCCCAGTGATTTGGCTCTATCGTGTATTTATGGAATATTACCAGGGATGGATGTCCCTGCTCATTTGACAAAAGCTGCAGCCACTAGAAAACATCATTACAAGAGCATCATACCCAGATTTGCTGACACCCTGCCTGCCAGAATGGCGCCACATTACAGATGTCCCATTTTCAATTTACAGAGAAAAGAGTTCAGCAGAACACAGAGCAGAGGGAGAGGAGCAAGACTCACTGAGAGTCCTTTCATGGCAAGGGGGAGCCTGTGGGGAACAACTTCAGTAGGCTCTCATCCAGCTGTGATTTACACCTCAGTTTTCTATTAAAGGATAGATGTATCCACAGTCCTTCAAACCTCTCTCCTCTCTCAGAATTCCAGGGGCATTTATAAATACTCTTTACCCTTCTCATTCAAGTAACTGGACATGAAGTTTGAAGGGTATTTTTCCCCTTGCAGCATCCATCACTGCAGCCACAGAAAAACCTACTGAATAGTTGTCTGAAGCAAGGAGTATTCCAGATTCCAAGCTGGTGTCTCAGTAATATTCACAGCATGGTCTGTCGTGTCTTTCTGGCTGAAGACATCTAAAGCACATTATTTTTGTATAATTCTACCACTACAGAAGTGCAGTTTCCTCCAGGACAGAAGGCTGCAAACAACCAGACCAAAGACATCCACAACACACTGCACATCGTCCAGGAGCCTCTACGTGCTGGCTGGGAACACCTGTGGGAAAACCCCTCATCTTCAGCAATGAGAACTTCATCACCCCTTACAGGGCCATGGACAGGGCATGTTCCAATAGCTCCATGGAATACCAATATCAGGGAAGATCTCTCCTTGGTGAGAAGCACTGGTACCAGCTCTTTGGATTTTAGATAAAATACTCAGCTGAAAATATGCAGAAAAAAAGGTGCAAGTAACCCTTTCCAGAATGGCATCTCACCTCTGTTCTCCAGCTCAGGAAATACTCATTTTCCCAGAAAGCAGAGGACTTGGCAAGACCAAAATCGCTTGGGGAAGGATGGAGTGCCTTCATCTCCCGCAGTGATGTATGGCTGAGCTGCTTGCTTCAGGCTCCTTTTAGGAGCAGTACAGGAAACCCAGCTCTGCCTGAGCCATGAATGCTCAATCATCTGGTGGGGACCTCCAGGGACGTCAGGGAAGAGCAGCTCCACCAACTCATTGATGCTGTGAGCTGACCCAGCCCCCCAGTCCATAAACACATAGCCAGGGGCTGCCTGACCTTGAGTTTCAGGTAATTTGGGTCAAATATCTGGC
This sequence comes from Daphoenositta chrysoptera, assembly GCA_013397915.1. Lineage (NCBI taxonomy): Eukaryota > Metazoa > Chordata > Aves > Passeriformes > Daphoenositta > Daphoenositta chrysoptera. The sequence continues at coordinate 190,662 of VZRO01001393.1, read as the reverse complement.
CAAGATCAGTATCTCCTACACGCTACCTCAACTGCAAGATCAGATTCGAAGGAGTCAAACACAAAACAGAAGGGAAGGTCCAGATTCGTTGCTGTGCACTGGAAGGTACCTCGGGGACAGCAGGAGCACACGGGGGGATGCTCCTGCTCCGTGCCCACCGAGGGGAGCTGGGGCAGCTGGGCCGTGGCAGAGACGGGGGGCGAAGTGAAGCTGCACAGCAGCACGGGGGAAACAGCCAGAGGGATGGAGCTGCCTCTCCGGGCTGGGCTGGAGCACTGCCAGCAGCCCTGCCAGGGGGAAAGGCTGTACCTGCACCTCCCCTGCTCACTTTGCTTGGCAGACGCGCTGGGAAGCTGCAGAAACTGCCTAAGGCTGTCTATAAACCACTGGCTTTGTGAGTGCACGAGAGAAGAACTAAAAAGGGAAATTTCTAATAAAAGTAAAATTTGTCAGAGCTTTTGGCAAAGCTTGGAATTAACGTGTGAAGCATAAAGTATCAAGAGAGCAAACAAAACCTGTCCTTCCCCTATCAGAGCTAAAGAAAGATATAAATGTTTAGGCTTCTCTTGCACATACCATGTGCACTTTATTTAGAAAAGCTGTGTTTAGGCTCTCCTTGATTTTATCATCACTCGAGGATACCATCAGCCACCAGCAGACTTCACAGCTCCACAGCTCGAGCAGCCCCTGCAGCTTCCCCACAGCACCTCCCACCTCTCTGCGTGTGGCAGTCACACCACATCCGTCTCTTCATCTCTGATGGGACTGTGCAAATCTGGTTACATGGGGCTGTAAATACAATTACCACCGCTACGCACTAGGGAATGGGCTGACACCTTGAAATACTCCATCAGATCTTAAAACTGTGTATCACTGTGGTGAGAAACAGCCCCTTTTCCACCCTCCCTGCAGGCTCCTTCTGCTTTTCCAGGACCCTGCCAGCCCTAGGGAGTCAGCAAAGCCTCCTGCAACCCTTCAGCCATGGAAGAAAAGCATTCAGATTTATAAAAAACAAAATATCTGCTGGTAATTTTGGTACTGGAGCTGACAAGTGTTCCTGCACTGAGCGGCAACTTGAACTTGGAGAAAATGGACAACATTTCCCAATATATCCTCTGTAGTCTTATGTTTCTGTTGCCAAAGAGATAAAGATTTAATTTTAGTCGTTGAAATTTTATTACCTCTCCCAAAATACCAATTAATAATTCCCTGCTAATTCTAGCAGAAATCCTAGAGACACTCTGTCCCCTCTGCCAAGCCACCCCCTCTGTCCCATCACAGTGAGTTACTGCAGCTGGGGAAATAGAAAAGTGCTCTCTTGCAAGTAGCTCCGTAGAAGATTATGACAAAAGGCAGAAGAATATGCTCAGGACATTTGATGAATAAAAATTGTTAGGACATTTTCACCACAGTTTCATCTCATAATGGTATTAATAACTAAGTGTCTATTAGAATAGTAAAAAGACTCAAATTAGGGAACTTGAATGGGATAGTTCCAAGGGAAAAACAGTATTTTGACTAAAAATTGCTTTATTAAGTGGCTATCAGCTCATCTCTTTTCACTTCTCTTTCAGAAATTATTAGACACTGTTACAAGTTGCAAAAGCGCTGCTCTGCTCTTCTGTTCAGTAACCAAAGCAGATTATGAGGAGTCAGCTACACTCAGTCACTCCAGAGTTAAGACTGTTGTTGTTAGAGAAACCAGATTTATCTCTATGCCCAATTAGTTTGTACTTATTCATGAATCTCACTTCCATTTCCTGACAACAAAATCAACACAAACTTCCTAAAATATTATGACAATCTGGTGGAAAAAAACACCCTAATAATGTGATGTGTTGCAGATCAGACATATTTTCCTACAAAGGCTCCAAGAAATACTCTGCCAGTGGGACACAAGTGCAGGGTGGGAGGGCATCAGCTCAATCTGCCATTTACCAGCACACATGTCCAAAGCCAATTTCCATTTGGAATTCCCTGGCTTCTTAGGCCGAGGATTATAAACCATCTACGTGCATTTTGCAAAGCATTTTTAATTTGCTTCAGTGAAAAATGTGAGTAACGCCACCAGAATGTGTTCCTGACATCCCTTCACATTGGAAGGCTGCGACCAAGGCGTGGCCTGGGGGCACATTCGGGAGAAGCAGCCCAGCAGGGAGGGCCAGGTAACACAAACGCAAACCCAAGACACGCACGGGGATGCCTGTAAATGCAACAGGAGACAACAACTATTGGAAAAGATACAGCAGCTGGCTGGTTCTACCCATCTCACATTTTCTGTTTAGATCAATTGACTCCTGAATAACTTTGGGAGGAAGTTTTGTCCAGTCTTTCATGCAAAAAGAGATCTGATATATCCCCGAGGCTGGGGTTTTATTTAATCAAACACGTATTTTAGAAAGTTGTTGGGATCCTTTTTCAGGACAACTATTTGCAGTGTCTGAGCATTAGGAATATAATGTATTCATATGCTGAACACATACAGGCAAAACTTAATGTGAAGTTCCTTTGCATAATATAAAGCAGTTCTGCTGTCTTTAATGAATATTTTAGCACTGATTGAGGTAAACAAAACCAGCTTCTGAAGGACAACAGATTTCACCCTGTGTTAAAAATCTCTTCAATGCAAAACTGCACCCAAACTATGGTGGGTTTTTTATTCTTGGTTTTCTTTTAAGGGCAAAGCACACACACTCTGGTTTAAGAGCATAATCCTCATCCTCTGCTCTTTGGGGAGGGGTAGGAAGGCAAATGCATTAACGACCCAAAAAGCAAAGTGACAGAGTATGTTGCTACATATTAATACTAGTTTACATATTTAATACTAGTATTAACACTGTTTAATCCTCGGCTCAGGTGTTGCTTTCAGCTCTGCAGACCCCCCTGCACAGTGGTGCTGGTGTGTCCTGCTGACCCCCTGAGCACCAGCCCCACCATCAGCTGCCCAGCTCTAAAGCCACTCATCAAAGCCCCCAGGACGGTGAGGTGCTTCATCCTCCCCACTTCCACGAGTTTTCCAAGAACTCTGAGTTTCTAAAAATTCAACTTTTCCACCACTCGCTTCTAATGCTTTATTTGGCTGTGCCAAAATGTGGTGGTTGGATACTGCTGAGCCTTTCACTTCTCAAACCATGGCACACAGAGGCAGCTGCTCTGATGAGCAGCCCTGGCACAGTCACAGCTCTCCACACCTCACAGCTTCTCCAGGGATGGGGAGCAGCCAGGGTGAGGCCTTTGGGAAGGCTTCCAGCTGAACGAGAGGTTAAAATCGTGGCATTATGACCCTCCCGTTAGGACAAGGCTCCCCCACAACTTCCAGGTGCTCAGGATGGACATGGTCAGTGCTTCCCACACCAAGGGAGATGCTGAAAATGGAAAATGATGTTTTCATTCAGAAACAAACCCAAACATGTTCTGAATGTTGGGGGTAATATCAGACCCTGTGAACCGTTCGTTTCACAGTTCTGAAATTCAGCATCTGTGTTTTGCAATATGTCAGTACTAAATTCATCACTGAATATTTGTATTATTTTCCCATCTCGATAAGCTAATTGTACAGAGAGGGGACACGACACAGGCTGCTGTTAGCAAGTCAGAGCATGAAGTCATCTTTGGTGAAATGCAGCTGTTCAGAGTCAAGCTGTCTGATCACAGTGAAGACACATTTTCATTGCCATCTTTCACAAAAGATGATTTAACACAGGAGGATCTCCCTATAAATTATTCTTAAAACTGAGATAGGAATTACTTAATTGGTGCACTGGCATGCATTTCAAGAAAAACAAAAATGAAAAGACCTAAGTGAAACATACGGTTTTCCTTTCTTCAGCTGACAGAAGAAGAGGTTAGACAGCATTTTGCATGTATTTCAGAGCTGGAAGTACCTATCCTAACTCCATTCTTGGACATAACACCTGCCAAAGGGCTGGAAACAGCCAATGCATTTATGGTTTTGGCAGGTAATGCAGAACTAGATTTTCACTTAAAATTATAAACAAGACTTACTTTATGATAAAGTTCAAGCTACGGAGTGTTTGGCCACTTTCATGTTGAGTTCAATACCTTAAAAATCTTGCTGCTAAAGACCATGACAGCAGCAGGAATTTAATCTGAGAGGGATTCAGACCATACTCTGGCTTTCAGCTCCCACTTTCTGCAGAAAGAATAAGAGACTTGACTCCTCACCACACCAGGACTCAGACCTACTCTCCTTGGCACTGTGACTTGCAGATGGGCAAAGCAGATTTGGTTCATTGCACAAAGTGGGGTCAGATCTCTGAACGGCTCCTGCTGCATCCCACCAGCTGCTGGATGAGCAAGGAGCCAGGAAAGGGGAAAAGGAAAGGTCCATGGTGCGAGGCAGCTTTGACACAGGCCTTTCTGAAGAACATGCCTTTTCATATAAGATAAAAAGGGTTTTTTGTATGAGTTTTCCTTGTAGTCCAATTGTTCTAGTCACCAGTAGTCAGTTTTCTATTCTATGGTTCATTTGTCGTGAAATGGATGAACCATTTCCACAGCACTCCCTGCTCTCGTGAGCTTGTACAGCACATTGTCATTGGTGAACCCTTAGTTCCTGTCCCCTCAGCCCTGTCTGAACACAAAAGGGTGGCAGGACACCCTCTGGCACCCCCTTGCATTCTCACAAGCACCCTGTCACTGGGTTTCACTGGCTCTGTGTCCACACCATCAGAAATGACACCTCGTGCCATATGGAAATTCACCTCACAGCTGAAACGGGGGCTGTGTGTTTGGTTTGGAGGAGCTGCCACTGCAGCAACTGGGAAGAAAAAGATATTTTATATATATGAGCTTGTTTTAATGAGCTTGTTTGTAAGTAGTAACTGTTTTATTGGCTCTTATGTATATCCTAACCTTTTAATTGATGTTTTTGGACTGCTGCAGACTGCTACTAAGGGTAAAACGTCGTTTTAAGAATTTTAATACTGTAATCATGGAAAAGATTGCCATGTTATCATATGAGAAAATCTGCATAATGCAGGTGATGATTCTGCTGTGGTCTGCTTTCAGCAGCAGACATTCAGTATCTGTTCATCCTGAACCAAAATTAGTATTTTCTATGAACTCAGCTATAGATACTTCTGGTGTTTACAGTAAACACTTGACATAAAACTGCCAAAAAAAGGAGGAGGTCTTTGACAAATTTCTGAAAGGCAAGACTTGCTCCATAACTTTTTCTTTCAGTCATACAAATCTGTGACTTAGAGGTAAGAAACAGAAATAAACGTTGTGCCCATGCACACCTGTGCATTCAGTCCCAGCCTGGGCTGGCTCCAGATGTCCCAGATGTGCAGCTCACTGAGCTGCTGCCTGTTCCCTTCCATGCAGGATTTCGGGTATTTTGAAGACCTGCCAGTTCAGGAGTTTCACAGCTGCCTGGGAAGTTCAGATGGCCACTTCTGATTAAAGCTGACACTACCATGCAATCTGCTGCAGGATTTCCTCAGGGTGAGGTGCTCTCCTCCCCTCTGCATCCCCTCAACTCCTCAGACGCCAATCACAGCTATTTCCCCAAAAAAGGAAACATTCAGCTGACAGGGCAGTAAGAGAGCAGTTCTCAGTCTCAGTTAACCTTTACAGCAGTTACACTAATTTGCAGTCTGTTCATACTGAATGCTAAAGTCTCTCTGTTTCCTGCTCTGAATTTTATTCTGTGTCAATTAGTGCCATGAAGTCAGTCTAATAATGATGTATGGTTAGCATGGGGCTTGTGTCTGAGAGCTGAGGGGAATGCACAGAGGACAGATAATTGAGACGGCGCCATCCGTGAGCTGTTCAACGCTTTGTTGAAGTTAAAAGGTCTAGAAACGTGCTATAAAAATATGTTTCAACATGAGCACTGAAACATTTAGATGTTTCCAGCAACTCTGTTGAAAATAAATAAAAAGGTCCAGCAGATTTAAATTTATGTATGAAGGTGAAAGGACATAGACCTGTTCAAGCCATTGCCGTATTTTTGCACATCATTTGAAGAATGGTGTGCAAAAAAACCCTCAACCAATAATTTCCAAGATTGCTGCTATGCTTATTTACACGAACATGCTGAAAGCAGCACACAAACGAGCACCAAGTGATGCCTGCCGTGTCCTCTGGCTTTTTCCATTTTGCATCCATAAGCTCCTGCTGGAGACTGACAAGGAACTAACAAGCAAGCCTGTCAAAGCTGAGATCAGTGGATGTTTGGCCCCATGAGGTGCTCCGAGGCCGCGGGAGGCAGGGCAGTGAGCTGCCTCTCCCAGCTCAAGGGATGCCTGGAGACTGTGGGCCAGATCCAGCACAGCTGGCTTGAGCCAGCAGCAGAGCACATCTGGAGGAGGGGCTGCTGTCCCATATCTGGAGGACAAGAACACACGTGGCTTGTTCTGGGGGAGGGATGTGCTCTGGGGCACAACCCAGAGTGGGGGAGAAAACCCGTGGGAACCCCCTTTGTGTCACCCTGGCCCCACTGGCCAGGGTCAGACTCTGCAGCCAGGCCCAGGCTGACCATCAGAGCTGGTGCTGGGGAGCCCTCTGCCCTGGGGTCAGCCACCGGTAGGTGACAGCAGGAGCAGGTCGAGAGAATGAGCTTCACTCCTACCGTGGGAGCTGCACGGGAGATGCACAGGAAATACAAAAGGTGCAGCCCTTCACTTTTCCAGCCCTTTGCCTTTCAGAGCAGCCCTGGATCTGTTCCCAGAGGACTCTTGCAATACCAGGACCCCCAATCTCCCCAGAATGATGTGCAGGGTCTGCCCTCTGCTTCCCATGGCATTGCCTGGGCCGGCTGGGCTCACACCCACCCAGAGCACAGAGCCTGGGGCTGCCACTGCTCCAGGCTGCACCAACTTTGACAGCACCCACTGACATATTCATGGGCTTGATGGCACATCAGCCTTCATCTTTTTTGGCAATGGCACGTGTCATCTCCCAGAAGAGAAAAAAAAAAAAATCAAATTGCCTCTATTCCTCTCCCATTTCTCCTTGCATTTTGGGTTGTAAAAAAAAGAGGTGGAAGTCAGCAATGACCTCATGAGCCTCCAAACTGCAGCTTTAGGCTTTCCACCTTAGGAAAACTGTAAATGCCTGTCTGTAGATGCACACAGAGCTTAAGGAAATCATGAGGAGAAATTAGAAATTAATTAGTTTTAGAAGAAAAAGAGAGGAATGCAGCTGAATCGCTACGATGCTGCATCACTGAGATACATTAAAAACCCAAATGAATCTCAATGTCAGCCAACGCACTGCCATAACAAATGAACGTGGTGGCAAAGGGTAGGCTTTGTTGCTAAGCTGACAAAAATAAATTAGTCACCTGTCAGTACTTGCTTAGAATTTACAAACACATCAGTTTTTGAGGGAAGAGCAGAAAATAGTCAGCATATCTTTCCATTAGAGCACTGTGCAGAGAGAACTGAGCACTTTGTTCTCATTTATGCCGTAACTTATCCCCTGCTGCAGAGCAAAAGCCTCCTCCTGGGAGGAAGGCACTGTCACCTGGAGGGCACAGAGCTGCCCCAGCTGAGGAGGCACCGAGGGGAGGAGGGGACTCAGGAGCTGGCCCTGACCCAGCCCTGGGTGGGACCTTGCCCGGCTGTGCTGAACCAGAGCCCCGTCCTTGCCAGTGTGAACCAGCTGCCAAACTCCTCTGCTCTGGGCCGGCTCACACCCAGCAAAGCCAAGGAGGAGTTACTGCTCTTTGTGGGCAAAGTTTAGCATTGCTGCAGAATAAAGACAGAAGAGTTCACCTTGGGCCACAGGTCTCCCCTGCTGCATCAATGTGAGTGTCATCTCTGCTCCCCCAGGCTTTGGATGCAGGGTGTCTCTTTGACTTAGAAAAAATCCAGCTTGTTTTAAAGGGTGATGGGGAATACTAGGAACTAGAACCAAGGGAACACTGAAAAAAAAAAAAGTGTATAATAAAATAGCCAGGGTTAAACCAAACATTTTCTGTAATTAATTTCTTTCTTTTTTTGTGTTCAACTTCCACATGCAACAAAGGAAGTCTTTAGTAAAGCTGAAAAGTTGAATAAAATATTCAGAATGTCCAAGAAAATTTGGAATTTACATTAAGTATTGATGTGGTTAGACTGATTCAATCAAGAAGCCAAAGCATTTTCTACAAATTACAGGTCCAGCTGGAGCAGCTTGAACCACAAGTGCCGAGTCACAGGGAGCCAGGGGTGAGCAACCCCAGCCCAAAAATTAGTCACAGGAATTAGCTGGGAAATCATTACGAGAAACAAGAACAACGATCTGCCATAGACAATTCATAACCCAAAAAAGGAGGTGATGTTCAGTCAGTCAAGTGATTTGCTACAAATTATTTGCCCAGGGCCAATCTTGCTGCTAAAGCGATCAGTGAAGATGCACTTCCCGGAGCGATGCAGGAACGTAGTTAAGTCTAACAAGCTGCTGCACACAGCACTTTAATTAGGCCAAATGAGGAAAAGATAATAAACCAGCAGGTCAAACGAAGAAAAAAAAAATCTGTAACCGAACAGAATCAAATTATTGCTTTTTATGGTGACAAGATAAAAGCTCTAAAATGAGATTTCTGAATTGCAGTGATACCCAATCTCACCCCAAATGGGAGCACAGGAGACAACGAGCAGCCCGTTCAGCCACCGCACAAGAGCCAGGCTCGGCTCTGACCCCACCAAATGCAGGAATTTGTCCAGGTTTTATTTCAGCAGCAACAAATGGCTGGCTGGGCAGAGCTGTTGCAAACTGCAAAGTAGGAGGCGAGGACAGGTGTGTAATTTCTTGAAATGTCCTTTTAGGGCTTGTGGCACAGAGACTCCTTTCAGACTCAAGCCATAAGGCTGGGAAATATCTATCATGCTTAGCTGTGGAAACGGGGATTTTATGAAAGTGCGATCACGAGGTGATAATAAGAAAGTGATTGGAAGTTGATGTGTTATTGCTTAATTTAGACAGAGGAAGGCTCTTTTTTTGTCCGTACCATCTGCCAGCCTAGAAACCCAAGGAATAAAGGCACAAGCTGCAGATGGCTTTTATGATGGCTGTGCTCAGGCGGCAGAGGAGCAAGAAGGAGAGAGGCCACATAAACCAGGCAGCAGCATCACCCGGCTGAGCAACAACTGAGCTGAGAGCGTCAGCAGGAGCACGGAAAGCAGGAGATACCTGCCCTTCCCAGCGGGCTGCACTGGGAGGCAGGTGCAGGACAGGAGGCAGAGCTGGACCCTCCCAAGGCTGTTGGAGCTCTGACACGGAGCCCGGCGGGAGCAGGGGAAGCAGCGCGGCTGCACACAGCAACTGCCGCCTCCAGAAAAACAGATCAACTCCCTTTAAAATGGCATTCACATGGGCAACAGTTCCCAAGCTAGCTCTTATCCTTTCTTTCCTCTCTTCATTTTTGTGAGGGAAGAGAGAGAGTAGAAGCTAATTGACTTGGAGTCAGTAGAGAGAAAACAAGCTTGGAGGCAAGACACAGGGCTCAGCAGGACGAGCACAAACTTCTGCTGGCGAAGCAGCCCCCCGAGATGAGCGTCTGAGCTCTGCTGGGGAGCTGGAAAGGGCTGCTCTGCTTATCCTGCTGCAGCAGGGCCCAGGTGTGCTGGACACACAGCACGGTGCTGGACACACGGACACACGGCAGTGCTGGACACAGAGCAGTGCTGGACACACGGCACAGTGCTGGACACACGGACACACGGCACAGGGCTGGACACACGGCACAGTGCTGGACACACGGCAGCGTGCTGGACACACGGACACACAGCAGAGTGCTGGACACACAGCAG
>VZRO01001393.1:170710-180859 GCA_013397915.1 Daphoenositta chrysoptera | reverse complement strand
GCACGGTGCTGGACACACGGACACACGGCAGTGCTGGACACACGGCAGTGCTGCAGCGCAGGGGCTGCTTCAGTGCTTTCCCCTGAAACAGCCACATCAAACAGCCTGCCCAAACACAAACAGCACAGCACCAGTGGAACTGGGCCTCCAACTGGGACTGGTGGCACGGACTGGCAGGAGAAACAGCAGAAGGCAGAGGAGAAAGCAGGGTTTCGTTCTATTTGTTAAAGATACGCAGACATCCATTTCTTTGCATTTCTGTCAATAGAGAGAACACCAGCCTCTGCTGCTTCACTGCAGTAACCTGCAGCCAGGGAGAGGAACACCAGCCAGGCCTTCAGCAGGAAGGACGTGCATAAATCAGAGCTGCTCAGCTTGGGGGACAGAGGGAGAGCTCTGCTCCCGGGTCTGTGCACGCCAGACGCTCCTGAGGGGCCGGGGCAGGACCCAGGAACGCATCCAACAGGTACCACTGTGGAGTCCAGGCCATTCTTTCAGCACTGGGACATCCTCAGAACCCAACAGCCCCAAGAGCTGAACCAGTGCCTCTGAACCCCAGAAGCTCTGTTTGTTTGCAGCCCACACACAGATAAAGAGGGCCTTTCAGATAATGGGGTGGACTCTTTGAGCAGAACCAGCTGTTGCACAGACAGAGCAAACTCCAGAGAATGATTAGTGATGGATCTGTCAAAAAGATACTAAAACGGAACCATTTTCTTGCTAAATATTTGGCAAGATACCAGAGATTTTGCTAGAACATCATAGGGAAGGAGGAGGGAGAAGTGGAAGGAATGAGAAAAAAAAGCATTATTGCAAAAGTTCTCCTTTTTTTTTTCCCTTTCTTTCTAAAGCTACTTTTCACTTGGAATCCTTTTTAGTTTGGCATGGGAACATGCCTTATGATAACAGATCAGAAATAAAATCACTGTTTTGACTGATCCCACACAAGCATTCTTCTTCTCACCCACCCCAGAGCTTTCTCCCAGGGAAAATTGTGCGAGTCAGAGGGTTCCTTGCCAAAGTTTCAGGCAGTTCACATCAGACACTCTCAGAGAACTAAGGACAGGGCGCGAGAGCTTGGTACAGTGTTGTATTTTAGCCACATTCAGGTGCCCTTAGGACTGAACTGGTCTCAGGACACCCCAGAAACATTCACCCAGTCTAAGACAGGAGCCCCACAGACACAATTTCTGGCTATGTTCAATAATCTTCTGCAGTTACACAGGACAGATTTACTTCAGAATAGCTTCAGAGCACTTGCAATCTATAGTTTTTCTCTTTTACAGGCAATCAGATGTTTCTGGGTTATTTTGACACACAACATTAGTCCAGGAAATAACACGCTATCGAAGAGCACAGATAAACGAGCTGTTATTTAGGACTCCCCGAGCCAGTCCAGCAGCATCCCCTCCCCTCCCTGCTGGAGCTGGACTTGTCTTCCACCAGGGATTTGCCCCAGGACCAGCGGGGTGGTGCTGGCAGGCGCTGCCCGAGCAGCAGCCCCGTGCCACGGACACACCCTCGGGGAGGTGCTGGGGATAACTCATTTGTCTCTAGTGATGTTTCTTAGAGTGCAAGGGGCTTTCACAAGAGTAATTCGTACAATTATTAAACTATGTACTCCTTTGGTAAAAAGGGCTTCAAAGGGTCAGGTTTTTTTCTTCCTGAGTCTGTTCTTCACTATTACTGCAGGGTTTCAGCTCAGAGACCTTGCAGAGCTCATCCCCATCAAAATTCAACCTTGACTGCAGAGGATCTGGCAAAGTATCTCTAGGCCAAAACCTCCCTGGGACTGTCTTCTGATCAGCCTCTCTTTTAGGAGTTTAATGAGTAAAAACATACCTGGGAATAGAAGAGAGTGGTGCCTGGAGAGGGAAGAGAGCGACGCAGCTGGGCCACAGATCAGAGCAACACACGGCAGGTCTGAGTGGGGGAGCTGAGGCTCTTGGGCACAGGCCCACCAGTGACAGCTCAAAAGGTGTGGCACAGCACAGAGAGCTCCCTAAAACACCTGTGAGGAGCACTGGAAAAGGGCCAAGCTGCCAAATCAAGAAATAAGCACAAGGAGTCTCTGGCTTCACATGGCACTAATGAGATCAGGTGAGAAAAAGGCACATTTAACTCAAGAGCCAGAGTAAACTCAAAGGCAAGGTAAGAGCCTTTGGTGGAGAAATGGGATACAGAAAGGGAACAAAAATAAATGCAATATGGAAAAGAGAGGACAAACAAATAAACGAGGGGAATAAAGCCACTTACCCGGTGAGAAAGCACACATGGATGGAGCCCCAGATGCCTGATCTGTACAAGTCTGCAGGTCTGGGCTCATCTCAGCAGCAGCCCCCACCTGTTACTGCACAAATGCTCCAAGAGGCTTCCTACAAACACCTGCATTGCATGAGGGCAGAGACTTGTGCATCAGCAAAACTATTCACCGCTCATTAATGTTAATTCTCTCTGTCAAAACACACAGATAACCCACAAAATAACCAAGAAAAAAAAGCAAATATAGCAAATGCTCTATGCAATCAATTGCACAGGATGAACAGTAAATAATCAGAGAAAAGTCTTGGCAGATTCATCACAGATTAAAGAAGTTCAGGCAAATTGTGCAAGAAGAGAAAGCCATTAGTGGGTTGGCTTACAGAGAATGCTCACAAGAGGGGGCAGGGTTAGTTGGATTATCTGTTTGCAATGAACTCTGCCACCTGTACTACTGAAGTACCTCACAGACTCAGCAGTGTGTTTATTGTGAAGCATCACAGCAAGAACCTTTTGTACCAGTTTGGATTGGCAGCTTTTTCCTATTCTCTTCATGTGCAACATGAGTTTCCTTTCAACTGGGAGCAAAAGAATGTTCAGAAACTGAATATCCCAGCAAAAGGAACAAAAAAAAATAACCTTCAAATTGTAGGGGAAACAATTGGGGGAGATGAAAACAGTTTCCAAAACAAACAGAAGTGTTCAGAAATGCAGGACAACTCGCTCCCTCCTTTGCTATGGTAAGAAGAAAAAAGTGACTGAAGATGGAGTGTGGTATGGATCCCAAGGACTCAAACACACAGATTTCTGGGTTGTACACATAAATAAACAGAGCAGCAGAGGGCAGCTTGCTCCACACAGGGTTCACAGAGGGGACACGTTGCTATTTACTACACAGCACATTAAAATGACAGTGACACACACCACTCAGAGGTGATCATTATTACTGGCTGCTTAAGGGATGATTTGAGAAATGATCTGTAAATTTAATTTTTAATTAAGCCAGAAGCCCTAAGGGCCTTCTGAGTTCAAGCATTAAGGGGGGAAGAGGGGGAAATCAATTCCTGGTGATGGAGAGGTCTAGCAGAATCTAATAGGCCTGGGTAATATATCAAGAAGCTTTTAAGATCAGTCACACAGCTCAACAGAGGAAAGCCTAAAACCCAATTTCAGATAAAAAACTATGCTGTAAAGTGGAATGGATGGTCACCATTGTTCAAACCTCAGAAAAGCTACTGTCTTGAGCTCTGACACACGTATTACTCAGAAAACAGATAAATGATTAACACCAGCATGCAGAACTTCCCAGGAAAGCCCCCATGCTTCACTCCAACCAGCCTGGAAAAGCAGCCATGGCCAAAGGACCTTGGAATCCCTCTAAATCTCCAGCATGGCCAGAAAGGGCTACGCCAACTATTGGAAACCAGTGCTCAGAAGAGCCTGGGAGGAGGCACATCCGTGCTGAGAGGCAGAGGGGTGCACAGCCCGGCTCTGTCGGGCTCAGGGCACAGCTCTGGCTGGAGGGGACGCGGCTCTGAGCGCTCCTGCCCTCCCCAGCACAGCCTCACCAGCAGCTGCAGCTCCCAAAATCAGCAGCTCCCAGCCCAGCTCCTGACTCCGGGCTCCCAGCACCGGAGGAGCTGTACCCAAGGGGTCTCTGTCAGAGACCTGCAGTGCTGAGAGCCCTCCAGCCAGCTCTGAGGTGACACCTTGGTGACAGCCTCCAGGGCAGGAGCCACAGCAGCCACGGGCTGTGGGAAGCACCAGAACCTTCCCTTCAGCTCACATCCAAGCCCATATGCAGATTTTCAAGAAGGAAGTTGGGCAGAGGAAATGAGCGAGAAATGAGATGAATGGTCTTGTTTTCACAAACCTTCTCTTCTGAGAAACAAGTCATTTATCAAAGCCCTGTAATCCTACCAACTGTCATAACACTTGGTCTAATTACATGTGGAGAACAATGAGCTTATGTTCAGGAAGAAACTGTCTGCAACAAGGTTGGTAGAAAAACTCTGCTATGCACGATCTTAGATCACACGTCCAAATGCAAGAACAAACGCCTCCAAGAAGGGGTTGGTGGTATTTGTATAAAGCAAACTCCTAGTATTTGGCAATCAAAGAAATCGGTGGGTATTTTCATAGAATGCCATTCCTAGTGCATTAATCTACCTCTGGGAAGCTCCCAAGTGGGTTTTCAGATTACCTGTTTGGGGGGAAGTTGCAAGATCCATCTTTTGGAAGACTACAAAAGCACATCCAAGAGCTGTTGAAAACGCCAGAAGTCAGAACTGCTGACACTGCTGGGGCTGAGGGTCCCCATCCCTCCTCCCGCAGAGGTCCCGAGCCCGGGGTGGCTCTCAGCAAGGCTGGCACTGCCCAGCTCACACCTCACCCTGCAGGACCCGCCGGGGACGGGCCATCCCTTCCCGCGGTGGCCCCGGCAGGATCTTGGGGAGCACCCAGCGCCGAGCAGGAGGGAGCAGCAGCCAGCCCCGCTGATGGATCTACCCCGGGAGGGCCTCCCGCTGCTGCTCGGGCACTGCCAGCCCCCGAGCGACACCAGAGGCCGGGTTCCAGCAGCACCAGGGCTGCTCACAGATCCCTGAAACACTCCCAGAGCACGAGAGAGGCAGGAGAGGAAGATCATCTCAGCAGCAGCAAAGCCAGGCTCTCAGGAAAACAGCCATCCTTTGGATTCCTGAGGCAGAGGCTGGGGAGCACCTGCAGAGCAAGAGAACCCTTCCACCCTGAGAGGGGTGCCAGGGTCAGGAGCCAGCAGCCGGGGGCTCGGCCAGCAGAACATTCACTGCCCAGGGCGGTGGGATCCTCTCTTCTGGGGGATAAACCAGGGTAGGTCAGCTTGCTTTGCATCAATAGAGATTTCTACGTCTCAAACAGAAACAAACAAGCAAATACAAAATAGTAATAATCATCATCATCCAAATAAAAAAAACCCCTCAGACACATTCTTTTGCCAAAGAGAGTAACCATGAGACATCTTTGCACTGCTTCACTTGGGCATGATGCCAGAGCTGGCTGAACTTGGTGGTGAAGGAGGCAGAGGGGGGAAAAGAAGTATTTTCGAGGTTAGAAACCTGTCACTCACCATTTTTTGAGAGAAAATTCTGAATTATTATTTTCTGGGAAGCAGAAGTTTTCATTTGGATTATTTTTTAAAAATACCCTTCATTTCTCATTATTTTTCAGTTAAGGTAAAGGAGAAAAACTGGTAGAAAACCTGATAAGTGAATCCTTGCTTGACCTTTTCTTTCCCCATAATTTTATTAGAAAGAAGCTGAGAATACCTCCTCCATAAGCCCTCACTTTATACAGCTATTCCAATCTTCCTGTGAAAAGATGAGGGGAGGAAGTGAGAAAACCCAAGTCCTAGATTTGAGGCAAAAATAAGGTTTCAACAAAACAAGATTTCAACAAAATACATTACATAAAAATCCTACAAGTCAATAATTTCTAAAATAACCCCCCTTTACTTGACAACCTTTTTTTCTTACTTATAGGTTCTTGACTACCAGACTGGTATTCACCAATGTTATTCAAATATAAATTCATTCAACAGTATGTGATTCCTGAAATTATGTATTTAGAGCTTCATTTATGATGCACTTTATTCACCATTTGTTGTTGTCCTGCTACAAACACGTCCAGCATCCAAGCAGGCAGAAAAGCATCAGAGACCCCAAGCACTCCCAGTCTGGCAAACCTCGAACACCGGGCTCTGGAGAGGAGCAGCATCACTCCCATCCCCCTGCCAGCTGCTCAGCAACTCCAGGTGCGTCAGAGAAAAGTCAGATCAATGAACTCCGCCCTGACCAATCTGTTGATAACTATTACTAGTTATTACTATTAATTTTCCAAGAAATGGGTAAAGCTGTGCTGCAGATGCTGTCCTTGGAATCCCTCCTCTGCCTCAGCTCTGCCTTCAGGTTTTCCTCCTCCACCCGTTCATTTGGGGCAATCATATCTACCTGACGAGAGCCATGCCCTTGGGTCATCTAAGAGCACAATGTCCTATGGGACAACAGCTGTGGGGGTTTTTTATTATTATTTTTAAAGCACCATATTGTGTTTCAGCTGGAAGCAGGACGCTGACTATGAAAACTGGATGATGTGCCAGCAGGAGCCGTGGAGTCCGAGTAACACAGACAGAATTAACCTCCTGAGGTGTCCCTGGGGGAAAAACCCATAACCATTGCTCCTGTTTAAAGCCTGTGCTTTCCCGAGCACAGCTGTAAATCCAGAGGCGTTAGAAAGCTCGGGCTGCAGTGCTGCACGCAGGGTGTAGCTGCTGTCTGAGGCTCCCCAGCTCTCACTCTGATGGAAATGTGAATCAGCAGGGACAGCCTGGGAATCAGGGTCAGCCCAGAGAATGCAAACCTTCTGTCCACTCCAGCCCAACAGCAACACTTCTGCACTCTAATGTAGGAACAATTTGGTGGTCCCAGAGAAGAAGCCCCCAGACCCAGCGTTATTTTCCTTCCAACAAATGCATAAATATTTCCCTTTAGCAATGAAACAGAGACCATTAGTTCTGTTGATACACAAAGCTGGGAGAATCCCCTGGATACACAGTGTTAGTGTTGCAGAGCCTGTAATTAAACTTCGATTCCTTTACAACTCAAGACAAGTTCCAGACAGTGGGCTGAAAATACATTTCAAACAGATCTTCAACATTCAGGACCATCTGTTTCCTTTTTTCGTGAAGTATTTTTATTTGCTGCAAGTAATGAGCTTAAACAGATTTTAGGAGATTTGTTATTAATAAAGGAATGTGAAAAATTTGCAGGAAGGCAAAAGCCACGTTCTGCGCCTGGGTCTGCTCGGGAGCCTGGGCGTTGCTTTGAAGACTCCGTGTTCTGTTACATCCCTAAATCCAGATTTAGTTTTCTGGATAGACCAGGTTTCATCTTCAGCACTAAACCACCCTTCGTGTAACATTGTTTAGGCGAGGGAGCGCAGAGCAATTTCCACACCCGACTCTTCCCTGGGAATAGGCTGACTGGCGGGCAGCAGCAATTCGGCAGCTGGAGCCCGGCCAGGACGCTCAGGTTCATGGCCCTGCTGCTGCCAAGTGCCACAGGGCGCTTGTTGCGGTGCTGGGAGCGCTGTGTTTTAGGTAACCCTGCATGGTGGAAGGGACAGATACCCCACAAATTAGGCAAGAGATTTCCTGTAGAGTGTCAGTATTACCTCAGAGACGCTGGAGGAAGAGCTCTGTGCTGTACACACCCCCCTCACAGCCCAGGACAAGGACCCTGCTCCATCTCTGCTCTCCTGTCACCCTCAAGGAGTCTTCAGCTTTGGGTGGGTGCTGCCTCTAATACCAGTATCTGAACCAAAATTAGCACGTGGGAACAACAACCATGAAGTGCCAAAGCTGGGCCATGTCAGCCCTTTATTTACTGTAGTCAGTCCCTAAATCTGTCGTGCAGCTGCTGTCTGCATAAATAATGAATAAAGCAATAAATCTGGCAGGGCTACCAAACTCTTTCATTCAGCTTGTCTTGAATCAGTTAAATTCTGCTGTGATTCATCTGCCTGCCCGAGCCGCAGGGGGAAGGGAGGAGAGGGGCTTTATTTCTGTGCACTGCGCTGCAGCATCCAAAACCAATTCCCTTTCAGCTGCAACCCTGCTTCCTCTCATTTTTATTGTGGCAGGGAGCAAGACTGAGACTCTTTTGAACTACAGTATCTTACCCTCTTCCAGGCACAGGTCACCGATTTCAAGACAGAAATCTTAGATGCTCAGGTTTTCCTTTTAATGAAAATCTATGTTGCCAATTTTTTGTCCCCAGCAGAAGTCACTTGCTCCTGTCCTTTCAGCGAGAGCCACTCCTGCCTCCCTGTGCTACAAGAGGATCACACTGGCCTGGCAGGGCAGGGAGATGCCACCACCTGCCCAAGGCAGGACCCCGTGCCAGGCAGGACCAGTGGCCACAGGAAGAGCAGAGCCTTTGAAGAGCCTTTGGCAGCAGTGCCAAGGGATGGGGCAATGAGGGACAGCACTTGGTAGATCTAACATGCAAACAGCCTCCAGAGAAATAATAGCAAAGAAAAGCTGTCTAAATATAAAGCCAGGTTTATATCTGGAAAAATATCTCCTCCAGTTTCAATTAATTGCTGTTTCTTGATTGCATGAACTGCCAAAGCTCTGTGTTTGCTATGACAGCTTTTTCTGACAGAAGGACTGCTTTCTCTGCCATGCATTTTACCATTTTCTCCAGTCCTTATGCCTTTTCTGGATCTCATAGTGCTCGTGGCACATTACAGGAATTTCTGCTTGCCCCAGCTGATGTACTTGTTAATATATCCTCTGTCTTTGACACATTTCTTGCCATTTCTCCACTGTTGAAAGAAATTGTCCTACATAGCACTAAAATCACAGTTACACTAATGATCAGCTCTGTAGTGTGATTTTTCTTGTTTTAATCATCAGTTAGAAAAATAAGCATGTTCAACATGGTATTCAGTTACCCTTCCAGTCATGTTTTTCTATTCCAAAATAATTTCTATTCTTCTTTTACCACAGGCTCTCCCAGTTTGCACCTTACATATCATCCTGACATCTTCATTGTGGCTTTGGGGTTTTTTTTGTTTTCACCCTAAATTTTGAGCTGGCAGTCTGGGAGTCATGTTCCTAGAACATGTGAGACATCAGGCCTTGCCTTTTACTCTAAAGCACCAGGATTTGGGTTTTTTTGCCATCCAACTTCTTTATGCAGGAGCACTTGATATGCAACAGTGCACAGGCTGTCAAGGAGACTCTGACCTGGGACAAATCTCCAATCTGTACTTTGGGTTTGGAGCCATAAACACACCATGCTGGGAGCTCAGTCCTGCTCTGTCCTCCAAACAAGCCTCTGTGTTCTCCATGGCAGACGCAATCTGATCCAGCCCACTGCACTTGTTATTAACACAGAGCTAAGGTGCACTTTATCAATGGATGCCAGTCATTGTTCTCTTCTAGGAAAATCCAAAACAGTTTTAACCACTACCCAAGGAAAATTGCAGTTCATTTATTCGTGAAGAATAAAAGCTTATTTTTCCATGTTCTTAGAAGGCTTTTTAAACTGCCAAAATCTGCTTGGGAGCAGGGTAGAAAATATTTACACAAAAATCACAATAAAATTCATTTGGACCTATTTACAAGACAGAATCTACTTGTCAGATGTTTTTTACGAACCCACCTAGGAAAGCAGTAAATACATAACCCAAGTTTTAAAAAAATAAAGTAGCATGGTACTGTTCCCCACATGTCACCCTATGTAACGGTGCTTTCAATTTAGTTGTGAAATTCTCTAAATCAACCTGAGTAGAACTGCTCAGTCACGGCCTCAATGCCCAGTGTCAGGCTGGCAGAGAGCCAGCAGAGCACCACTGGAAACTGCTGGTGACAACTGCAGCTCTGAGCTGGAACGTGCTGCAGCTCGAGGGGAGGTGGCTGCTCTTCCATCTCCCCAGCCAGGTTTGCTGCCCATGCTTCCCCCACCACCCTGCACCTGCCACACCTGAGCTTGGACAGCTCTGGATTCAGATGTCTGCAAATCTCAGCTGCCCTTCCCCCCACAGTCAGGTCCCTGGTAGGAAAGGGCCCATCTTAGACAGAGGAGAGACCAAGGACCAGACAGGGACCATCTGCAGGGTCCTTTCCAAGAGCACTTTTAAGACCATGCCCCAGTGGGGTTTCCTCTCACGCCACCCAAGGCTGGCCTCAAATGAGGGCAAATAGCACGGACAGGTGGCCAAAATGGCCTTGAGCCAGCTCAGCTCGGCTCGGCTCAGCTCAGCTCGGCTCGGCCCAGCTCAGCCCAGCTTGGCTCAGCTCAGCTCAGCCCAGCTCAGCCCAGCCCAGCTCAGCTCGGCTCGGCTCAG
>VZRO01001393.1:122774-170639 GCA_013397915.1 Daphoenositta chrysoptera | reverse complement strand
CAGCCCAGCCCAGCCCAGCCCAGCTCAGCCCAGCCCGGCTCGGCTCAGCCCAGCAGGCAGGGCCAGCTCCGGAGGGAGGCAGGAGGCTGCAGCTCCGTGCCAGCCCCCTCTGCCTGCAGCCTCGCCCATCCAGGGGCTGTCACCCGGTCCAGGCCAGGCCCGTGACAGCTCTGTGCTCTCTCCTTGCTCTCCCCTTTCTTCTGCTTTCATCAAGCAGACAGCAACAAATTGCAGGCACTCACCAGGAAAACCCCTCAGTCAGTTTTGGGCAATGCTTGCCATTGTCTCACGCTGTCCTACTCCATAAATTATGCTAAACTGCTTCTTCCAGCTGGTACAAAAAGCGGGGGGATCCTGTGCCTGAGAGCCCTGCAACTGCGGCTACAGCAGAGGCATATTCGTGGAAGCCATTAATGTATTTTAAAATAAATACTTTTTTTCCTATTGACATTTTCTTTAATGTTTTTATTCTCTAGAACTAACTTCCTTCCTTCTTCCTTCAGCACATATTAGCTTTTCCCTGCCAGATCTTCAGCTGGAATAAATTTGGCCGCCCAGCCCCGATCCCTCAAGTGATGTGAGCACGTGTGTTCAGTCAAACAGGCCATTCACAGGCTTAACGCTTAGAGATGAATTTTGGCTTGTTTGGCTTGAAAAGTTTGGCTTGTGTAGGCCTCCAGCTGCCATTCAAATCAGGGCATGCCCGAGTTCCAGCCTGTTCACCAACGTACCTGTGCAGCAACACATTCCCCAAAGAAGCTTTTCCGAAGTAGGAAATGCCCAATTTCCCAGGCGCTTGTTCAATTACTGCCTGATCCTGTGGAACACAAACAGCACTGAATAACACCATTCCTTCAAACACAGAACCGTGATGTTTGAGTAACTGGAGCATAAATATAGTTCACCTCAGGCAAGAGATAAATTACATTAATAAAGTGTGGTAGTGTTCTTTAATTAGTTTGATTAGGCATGACGGAAGATGATATTGTTCAGAATAGCTTCATTTCCTGAAGTAAGGAATTGTCACTGTAGATCCCAATCTCTGAGGTTTAGGTGGCTTTTGTGGTTTTTTTTTTTCACAGAGCAAACCTTAGCAGAGGTCGATGCTGCTGCAGCTGCCATGTGGTGTCCACGACCCCTGTCCCTCTCCTATCTGGATTCAGTCGTGCTCCTCTCCAAAGGGATCCTACAGATCTCCACATTCCACAGCTGCACCCTTCATCCCACCAACCTCCCTAGACTCACAGGGAGACAGACAGGCTGTGACCCTCAGTCCCTCTTTTGCAAGTCCATTTCTAATATACAGAGAGAGAAAATTAAAAGAAATAGTTTTTTTATTCATCCAAGTAACTCAAAACCTTCCAACGACCCTGCCAAGTCACCATGCCAGTTCTTGGTAAGACACAAATTTCAGACATGGCTCCCATCATCTCTCCTGTATGTAACTTATTTATTTATTTATTTACTGAATTTCCTATGCCATTAGATTCAGTAAGACCTGCTGTGATGTTCATGCTTTGCAAATGTTTGAAACTGTGAAGTGTCAGGTCTGGAAGATCTATTAAACAGTGGCTTTGTGGTGCCAGACCTGGCCACAGAGGATTTGCTCAGGCTCTGAACCTCTTTCTATTTGACTCAGACCCCGTACCATGTTCTCCGCTGTAGCCCTGAACTTCAAAAAACTGTGTGCAGGTTCCTAATTCACTCATTACTTGAATAAATTCCAAACCACACCTTTATGTACCCAAAAATTGTTGTGCAGCCTGACTAGTCAGGTCCAATACTTGTCTTCAGAAATCAGTGCGAATTCTTCCTTTGATTCTGCTGTAAGAAAAATCATACTCGTTCTAAACTCAGCAGCTGATTTTCTATTGACATACAAGAAGGCAAGATTGTGGCTAAGTTTTTTAAATGATCAGTGTATGGTTCCAGAACAGCCCGTGTCCCCAGAGAGGAGAGAGTCAGTCCTGCCAGGACGTGGGCACCTTGCTGTCACCAAAGCCTAGTGCTGCACATCAGCGCTGCTGAGGTGGATAAAGTGGTCTTTCTTGCCCATTGATCACACAAATCCAATTTGTAGCCTTGTTTTCTCTACATGACAGTTACAGGAGACAGAGCTGATTAAATATTTCTGTTCTGATCAAGGAGCTCTCACAGGCAATGCTGTGACTGCACAGCAAATCCCTCCCCCGAGCTGGGCTGCGCGCTCTGCCTGCTGGGCTGTGCTCAGCTGTGCTTCCCGCAGACCTGCTGTGACAGCCATGCACGACGTGCTCCGAGTTCTAGCAGCAGAGATGTACTCACCTTCCTACTCCTGTCCTGGAGATCAGCAGAGATTGCTTGCAATCCAAGGACACTCGAGGTTTCCACATCTTTCCTGAAGTACTGACAGACAAGGGTTCCCACTCCCGAGCCTCTCTCCTCACTGCCTCCCCGTCAGGGTGCTGACCGAGGGTTTTATTAGTGCCCAGCCAGCCAGATGCCACGGCTCCACGTGCTGTCTGTCTATCAAGCACCACCAAAGACTGCACTAACAAGGCTGATGATATTGAATATTGATACTGATTTACATTTCAAGTGCAACTGGTTCCCTACAGGAATGCTTTGTTACTGGTCTTTCCATGGCAAGATAACAACTGATGGAACACACTTCTTGAAGCCATGCCAATGGCTATTTATTTGTTGTGTTTGTGACTGCTCTGTAGCAGACATTACAGCCTTGATGTTGCTCTCAGTTGAACAATTGAGGATTAACTCCTGTGAAACCAGTGCAGTTACCCAGCATTACATTTGAGATCAGAATGGGCATTGGCAGAGCTGAGTAATTACAGATAAGTAAAGGATGGCAAAACTCACGGGCTCTGCTGTTTTCTCCCAAAAGCTGTGGTGTGGGCCCTTTTGGAGGAGTACAACTCAAAATGCTGTTCCCAATGAAGCCAGCTGGCAGCACTGCCCTTGCTCTGGCCCAGAGCCTGGTGGCTTGAAGGTACCCAGAGCACGGTGGGACTTCCCAGGGTGGTCACACACACCAGAGCACGGTGGGACTTCCCAGTGGTCACACACACCAGAGCACGGTGGGTTTCCCAGGTGGTCACAGACACCAGAGCACGGTGGGTTTCCCAGGTGGTCACAGACACCAGAGCACGGTGGGTTTCCCAGGTGGTCACACACACCAGGCACGTTCTGGTTCCTGCCCCTCGCTCCCCAGCTGCGGGGCTGCCCCACGAGCCTGGCACTCTGCAGCTCAAACCGCTCTGCTCATCCTTCAGCTCCCCCCACCATACCCTGACCTCTTCTCACCTCACTCTGGAGCATCTGCAGCGCTCCCTGACATGGGTTATTCGATGGATTCGAAAGAAAATTCCCCTGAGAAAATTCACCTTTGAAAAAGTTCTTACTGGAAAATTTTGGAGCTCCCAGTGGAAACAGGGACAGCAGGAGGAAAGCAGATTGCATTTTGCTAAAAGTGTTAAATAAGCTTTTGATTCCAAGCTAAGTTATATATTTTCATAAATGGGAACACAATTTAAATTATTTCTTTTTATGCTAAAAAGATTATTGTTTTCCTGCCAAAATACCTCATTTTAATTGGTTTTTCTAGGATGACACTTTTAGGCACAGACATAACTAACAGCCCTCCAGACTCTATTTTCAAAAAAATCTTTCATTGGATTTCTTTTAGGTCGTCAATACTTATTACTTGTATTGAAAGAATAAGCAATAAAGGCACTTTGTGTCTCTCCCTTGCTACCCTTTAATATTATCTGTCCACCAATCCAATTGTTCCATCTTGAAGCATTTCCATTTCCAAAATAAAATTGCATTTTGCCACTAGGATATTCTCTATCCAAATCCCGAGCAGCTTGTAGCTAAGTATTAATCCATAAAACCCTGAAAACAATATCTTATTAATTCACAAAAATCAATATTCCAGCACACTTTTTGGAGCCAGTTCATTACATTTAAGCCTAGATTTATACGCTGCTCAATGGAAAACCGTCCAAAATGTATCTGTTTACAATAATGAGACAAACTGGTTGCTAAACCTCATTCCACCAAAAACAAACTTTGTGACAGAACTCTGGTTCAGGGAAAAAGAAAAAGTGATCTTAGAGTGTATGTAATCCTGAAGCAGTAGCTATATCTTCTCTAACAGAGAAGAACACAGGTGTCTTTTGGTTTTCCTGCTCTCCTTCCCCTGTGGCCAGAATATTTTTCTACAAAAGACCCAGCCGTGTACTTGTCCAGGTGACAATTATTCATGAAGGCTTTCTGTCAATTCAAAAACCCTTGAGAAGGATGTGGCATCAGAACAGGCTTAATTCCAACAGCCTGGGTGTCCCATCACATTCCTGTCAATACTGAATCCTGTAAAGACTGCTTTTCCTAAATAAGTCTAATTTCTGCAGAAATACATCGGGAAAAAAAGAGCAACCAACCAAACAAAAACCCTCCAAAGGCTATGGCTCCTATGGTTGTGTTTTTACCAGCAGTCCAGATGGAACAGCCATTGACACTGATAAGGATTTTTCCACTGGTTTCAGTATATGTACGATCTGAGATCCTAAAAGCAAATAAAGCTTGAAATTCCCAGAAATAGAACTCTACTGTTACCAACGAAATATATATGTACATAGATATGTATGTATGCATATATCTATATGTATATGTATGATAAATGATTATATTTCATTTGCCAAGAATGGGAAAATCGATATATTTTTATTTATGTGACGAAGTTTTTTCACTACTGACTACTGACATCTGATCATTTTTCACATGGTGACATCAGGCTCTAAGATATTCCTTCCCTTTCTCTTTGGCTCCCAGAATAAAAGTGGCTCATGAATCATGAAGGTTAAATACAAATAACTTGCATTACCACTCACAGCAGACATGTGGTTAATTGCTGTCTGCCTTAATTGCTAATTGCTGAACGCCAGTGCACTGGCACACCTTCCACAGGCTTCTGAAGACAAACAAACTCAGCATATGCCCTAATTGTTTGTGTTCTCTTTACAACACTTTTTCTTCCAAAACAACATGGGTAAAATTCACAGATTGTGCCCCTTAATCTCCGTTCCTTTTTGCTGAACAGGTGGGTTCGTGTGGCTGGTAACTCCTGTGCTCCACCAAGGCAGAGAAGAGCCAGGCCAAACAGAGGGACTTCAAACAGCTCCAGTAAATTCATCCATCAGCCCTCCAAGACGCAGGTTTCCTCCCCAGCCCTTTCCCATGCACAAGCTTTTGGATAAGCTGGGATAATTCTGCTTCTGCTTCCATTGAAAATGCTGAGCTGATGTTCTTTCCACGCCCAGAGTACAGTATGATCATACCAGACACATCCAACTCAGAAAAAACCCCACAGGATGGAGAAAAGAAAGACTTAACACTCACCATGGAGTGGTTTGGGGAGATGGAGGAGTTCCACCATTTGATCAAACATTTCTTTCAGTCCCTTGGAAAGAGGAAACTTTCTGGTGAGGAAAGGGGCTTTTCTCCTCAAGTGTGCTGCTGTCTGCAGCCCTTGGGTCACCTGAGAGATTTCTGATTGCTGCCAAGGAAGGTAAAAGATGGGCCAGGGACCCCCCAGGACACCGCTGCTCTGTGAGACCGAGTCCGGCAGGTGTCCCCAGCGGAGCCCAGCCCGGAGCTGTCCCCTGTCCCCTGCCCTGCCGAGCGCTCCTGCTCGCCCCAGCAGCCCCGGCTGCCCCGCCACCGCGGGGGAGAGGCACTGGCGGAGCAGCTCTGGGAAAGGGCTGCTCGGGCTGGAGACAGCGCATTCCTCGGATCAGACCAGTGGATTCAGACGGGAAAACAGCCCAGTGTTTGCTGGGATGATACACCATCTGCCTGCTGTTTCTCTTGAGTTCCCATATCGGGTTCTTGTTAACTTCCTCACCGTTAACCCTCACAGGCACTTTCTTCTCTCCCTTTCTCATGACATTAACCGAGTTCTGCTAGAGAGCAACTGCTTCTTCGCCTTGAATTTAATTTTCTCTCTGTAGAAACAGACTAGCAAGAACCATATTTTCCAGTCTATTCTTGGCCATACCATGTTCCTGACAATCAGGCTGAAAAACCTAGAAGGCAACAACCTTGCCAAAAAATTCAGGTTGGGATGCAACAGAGACAAAATCAGTAACAGAAGTGATTGAGGAGTTGTAGGTGCTACTTTACCAGGAAAGACTGAAAAAACTAATCTTTATAACCAGGCTGAAAGATAATTAAATTAAAATAGCACCTTTACAGAATACTGAAGCATTAAAGGCAAATCTCCAAAGACATGGAAATCAGGAGGATTTGGGCCCCTGAATGGTTCTGAGAAGTCAGGTGAACGTGCCAGATTAATTTTTTTTTCTCCTCAGGCTTTTGAGGAGAATTTTATTTCAATTTCCTGTCATTGAAATCATCAGAGTCACTGGAACTTTAAATAGCTCCCTACTTGTTATGGAAAAAGCAACAAAATTACAGCTGAAGAAATTAGAGGATATTTACAGTGATCGATGGAAGTGTTACCAAATAAACGGGGTAAAAAGGAAAGGAAAATGTCAAAGGTGAGAATCTTGTATTTGCAGACTACTGACACACTAAAAATTGGAGCGGCCAAAAGAGCAAGGAGAGGAAAGAAATGTTGCATTTACTAACTGCTCTATCACTCATTTAGCCATTTCTTGAGAGACAGGAAAGAAGAAAGGAAGAAGGAGAGGAAAGAATGTAAGGAACCCCAAAAAGTCAATAGCCAAGAGCACATTTAACAAGTGTGGAAAGCATGAAGACTCCCTCCCTCATGGAGGATATTTGGAGGTCGCACCTCCTCATTTTCCTGTAGGAAGCAGAGGAGCACTGGAGGAGGCTGCACTGACTGACCAAGGTCACCCAGCAGGAACAGCAAGAGGTCCCAAATCTCCAGAGTCCTGCTCTGAGCCTCCTCCCTCTCCTTACTGGCTGTTTCCAGTCCTGGTATTCATCACTCATTACAGATGCCATGAAAATCCAAATAAAACATAGCAAATAGTTATTATTAATTTCCAGAAGAATACAGGCCTATTTTTCCCATTGATTCCTGGCAGATTCTTTCCTGAAAGTTGCCAGATTGGTACGAAAACAAATACATATAAATTAGCAATATACGACATGACATGAATGAGAACATTCCCTCTCTCTAATCATTCCCACAAGCATTTTGTCATTTTTCTGTCAGTTCTGTTGATAGGAAAGGAAACTGCTTTGCAATTTTAATCTCTTTTCCCTGAGCACATTTTGTTCTTAAAGTTCACTGATATAAAGCGAACGTATTGGAAACGGGGGAGGCTGGTGAGAAATATGGAAGAGCTCTTTTTGTTTCTCCCTGTTCCAGAGTGAACAAACATCCACTGGCACTTTTTCAGGCATCTCACTCCTCCCCCCATCTCCTCACCTCCCTAAAATATGCAAAGACATGCTCTCTTCGAACCTCTCAGAGAAGGAAAAGGATGGGTGCTTCCTCTTGATTAATCCAAAAATTTTGACCAAAGCCACCAGCTGACCCTGATGTCAGGCTCAGAACTGCACAACTGCATTTCCACATTTTCAGAACTAGACCACATCAAAAGCATCTTCATCCTCTGGCAGCAGCCAAGTGGAGAGGAGAGGCAGAGAAGAAAGAAATGGGGAGCTCAGGAGCTGGTGATGAGAGCCACGGCCCCACCACCCTCCCTGCCCAGCCTGGAGAAGTTTGTTGCCACACTGGGATTTCAGTTTCTCATGTACTTTCTTGCACACTACAAAGCAAGCCTGGAGCTCTGCACAGCCTAGCTAGAGATAATCAAAATCGTGATGAGTTTATGACAAAACTGATGTAATATGATGTGCTGCAGTAATATGACTATTGCATTGCACAGAAGGGAACCAGAATGGCTGGGAAAACACAAAATTATAAATGATTCCACTACTTGTTTGACATGAAATGAGTCAGGTATCACAAGAAAGGAAGGCTTGAGGAACTGCACCTTGTGCCCCAGAAGTCAGAACACCTCAAAGCAGCTGCAGCAGATGTTGGAGGGGACATCAAGTGAACAGTGAAGCATTGACAGCTTTTGATTAATTCGGCCCAAAAACCTGGTGTGCTCTTTCAGAGGGAAGTCCAGGTCCATGGGACTGTGAGTCTGGGTCTGTGAGATATGGAATTACCTCTTCAGAAGGAGATACTCCCACGTAACCTGTCCAAAACACGTTTTATAAACCAGAAAGACAACCAGCTCTTGTGAAAGTAGATGTTCAGCCTCTCCCCAAATCAGAGGCATGTAATAAAAATCTGCTCTCCTATCAGTTCAGATCGCATTTCTTGGCTAGGACCCATTTTCTATGAATATAAAGCATGTTTTTGTGCCTATTGCTTTATCTTTTTCATGCCTCTCAGACCTAGCTACTATCCATCTTGCCAATAGTTATTTATTACTTCGTGATTATGGGCAAAGTAGGTAATGACCTATTAAATCACAAAGCCACACTTATTATCACCAAACCCAAACTCCAAGTGCTAGAAAAGAATCGCTTAATTTCCTATGTGGCTAAGAGTTTCCTTTCCTTGCAGCTGAGATAATAGATGGTCACTGCAAACCTTTTTCCCAGGAAACTGGCAGCTGGAGTAAGTACTCCACAGCTCATGTTTAAACTGTGAACAGAGGGGTTGCTCCTGATACATATTCCAGGATCAGACCTATACCCAGGGCAGCAGAAAACAATAGCAAATATATTTTAGGGTTTATATTACAATGTGCTCTGAAAAAGTGCTGGCATCTGTCAACGCTTTCTCCCTTGGAGCAGCTGCAGGTGGGCTACAGAGGCACGGGGCAGGTGACACACACACCCTTC
Source organism: Daphoenositta chrysoptera (assembly GCA_013397915.1). NCBI lineage: Eukaryota > Metazoa > Chordata > Aves > Passeriformes > Daphoenositta > Daphoenositta chrysoptera. The sequence goes on along the minus strand of VZRO01001393.1, from coordinate 161,783 downwards.
CTCCAACCACTTCAATTCTCCCTAAAAACCAGGCACGAGCCCCTGAACGAGGACCAGATCCAGCACGTTCTTCCCCTTGAAACACGAGAAATGGTGAGGCAAAAAGGAGCACCAACCTCAGCATTGCCTTTCCAAGGAGATGCTCCTTTTCCCAACGGAGCCGAGTGCCAGCCTGCATTGTCACTTGTGCACTGGTGATTTTGTGATTCTTGATGGGTTATTAGTGCTGGCTCTGAAAAGGACACAAAATCATATAGTGGCAGATGCAAGCCCTAGCAAAAAAAACATCAAGAAAGAAACATGACAGATATTTAGATCAAGTATAAACCAACTGTGTGTGTTCTACATGAGAAACTAGATTTAACAATTAATCAAATAATTACCCAGGGGACTTAGTTAGCCAGAGGTTAAAAAATCTTATTTGGAGAGAATTCAAAATCAAGGCCAAATTAAAAAAAAAAAAAAAGTGTAGTTAAATTTGACATGCTTACATGAAACCTTTGTGATAACTGCAAGTCTCCTGCCAAGACCTGACTGACTGCCAAAAGGTTGTGTTTATAAAGGTTGCAAGCAAACCACTGCCTCAGGTCTCCATCCAGAAACCTGTGAAGTTGTAAAAAACTCTTTGCAATGTTCAGTGACTTTCTTTCCACTCTCAAACAGAAACCCTTGTTGAAAAACAGTATTTATTAAGCAAAATAGGAAAACTCCTGTGCAGTAGGTAAACCCATCATATAATATCTGCACATAGTATCTGGTTCCTGAGGTATAATTAGAACTATTTCACAGTTTCTCCTCTGGCAGGGCAATTCTCAGCACAGCTGGTTGTTATCTTTGTTTTGCAGCAGCCCTGCACTCCCAGGTCAGGTCTCGGTGAGCAGCAAAGCTCAATTCAAGTCACCTCTGGAGGGACACGAGCTGCTGCCAGGCCTTTCTCCCCCCTCTCCACCCGTGCCTGACCTCCCCATGCCAGGCTCCCTCCCGCCTGCTCTCTCACCAAAAACCCAGAACCCCCTTCAGAGTCAGTTTGTGCTTTCCAGATTCCAAAATCCATCTCAGACTTCTCCTTTCCATGCTCAAACCTTTGCATCCTAGTGGTAGAAGCCATTGCTTGGCTGCATTTAGGGAGATACAAAGCACACTTGGGCATAATAAATCACGTGTTAGTACACTGGAGAAGCTTTCATTATTTTATGGGCCCTTTCTAACAGAAATTTCTCTCACAGAAAAAAAAAAGCAAAAGAAAAATATTAATGTTTCAGACCCTTTGGGCCCGTACATTTATCTTTCCTTCCCTCCACCAGGGTGTTTTGTCTGTTTTGGGATACTCTTGCCTCTGAAAATCCAGCTCTAGGAAGAGAGTTGGTGGGAGGGTTTATTTTTTGTGAGACTCCAGTGCCCAGACCTGTGCAGCCTAAGACAAAAAGCAACAGAGCATTATTGCTGACCATTTTTGATCTGCTTCTGCAGCTGCAGCATGAGATTTGAAGTAATTTCTTATGCTCACTCTAAAGGCTGAATCCTGAGCTGGTGTGAGCAGGCACAGCTCCTGCTCAAGATGTCAGATGAAAATGTCCTGACAGCCCTGAACCCAAAGTCAGGTGTCCCTGTGTGACCCCACCACAGCCATGCAGACAGCAGGCTGTACAAATATGTTACTTATTCCTCTTCCAAGAACAGCCCTTATAGACTGTCAATAAAATGGCTTTTTCAGAAAGAGTCAGATGTACAATGGAACACAGAGATCCAGAAAATCTCCAAGGTGTCAGCAGAAAACAATGATGAGATGCCTCAGCCCAGGAAAGCACAGAAAACGTATCAGTTACAGCATGTGGAAAGTCCTGCTGGGTTTCTGAAGAGCCCAAAGGGTCCCAGATTCCAGGAAGCTACTTGCTGTTATGGGTTTGTTAATATTGATGTGAAATTGGTGTGGTTTGGGCTTTGTCTGTGTGGGATCTAATGGAAAACTTGACTGTCCTTTTTTCATTAGAGCCAACTTCTTGTCTATCTTCTCCCTATTCTAGGCACTTCCGAAACTGAAGACCTGGAAGAAATGTGTCCTGGGGGTTCCCAAAATCCTGCAGCTGAGAGAAAAGTGCAAGGGGATTATTACTGTTTCTATTTATTTATTAGCCTTGAAATGCTGCCCAGAATGTCACACGACACGGTGGGATGCAGGATCTCCGCAGAGGATAATTCACAGCCTAAATAAAAGACCAGCCAAGTGCCTCACTGGGTGCTCACATCTCGCCAGCCACTTCTCAGATGTGCTCAGCCCCGGAGCCACGGCCAAGGCAATAAACACTGATCTTTTCCTGCTCCGTGCCCAGGCGCGGGAGGAGACACAGCAGAGGCTGGAGAGAAAGTCAGCCTGGTGACGCCTGGAAACACAGGATTTCCAGCCTCAGGGCACAGGCACTCCTTGAGCATTCCCACATTAGCAGGACTGGCCTGGCCGTTCTCTTCTGTCTCCCTTGCCAAGGAGCTGGAGGACCCCTCTTCTCAGCCAAGGCTGTGTGGAGCCCGTGCATATCACACAGCAAAGAAATATAGAAAGTATGATTTCCATTTAGAATAGGCTGTGTAAGATTCTCTGCACGAAAATAAATAGTCTTTAGCAGCAAGGAAAAGACCTTTACAAGTTACAGAGATGCTATGGACAGCATGCCTTGGTAAACCTTCTCTTCCCAACAAGAGAAGCTCGACAAAAGAACTGGAGAAAGTTGACCTCCACCCTGAAAAGCAATCTCCCTGTTTGCTCATTGTTGGCTGTAAGTCCTGTCAGGTGATTCATTGGGAAATTTTCTGATAAAAGTAATTGCCAAGACACTTTAAAAATTTGTTGTATTTTAAACAGTACTCACAGAACCCATCCAGCTGAGAAACAATACACAGAAACAGTTGTTCTGCTGAGTCCAAATTCAAAGGCCATGATATTTATAATCTTATAGCATTACAGATATGTTTTAAGTCTTACAATTTCTTCAGGAAAATTGTAGTTTAAAAGAGTGATGCTGGGAAAAAAATCTGTGTGAACCCACAGGAGCTCAGGTCTTTTGAACTCCAACATATATTTACACGAGAGTGACTAAGATGTATCCATCAGCTGCAAACACACCTCGTAAATGTCTCTAACAGAAAACACGGCTTGGAAGCTGGTGCACCATGTTAGTGTCTAGTTCTCTCAGTTTCAGAAGGAGTCTCTGTAATTGTATCCTCTGCAGCCTGGGGGTCTATACACCAGTGTGTAACACAGGCTCTTTCATACCTGGATGTCCTAGAGAGACCCAACCCCAAGAACCCTCATCCCTGCCTCACAAAAAAAAAAAAAAAACAAACCCAGAACAACAACAACAAAACAACACAAAAGAATCCACTAATTTCAGTCCTCATGTGGTGCAGGTGAGGCTGCTCCTCCCTGTGTGTCTGGACCAGCTCTGGGAGGCAGTGCCTTCTTGCAGACCCAGGCCAGTCCCCTCTTTTGCTTGAAGCTGCCCAGTACCTGCAGAATCCAACTTGCAAATCCAAGGGCACCAAATTCCCTTTAAAAATACCTTCTTTTTCCTTTTCAGAGTCTTTTCTCAGCTGAGGCAATTACTATTTGTCATAAGTAAGAACTGCCAGCTGTGAAAAACCTTCCATTCACTGTTCTAAAAATGCTTTATAATTGTTTCTCTCTGCAGCAAAAAATTGTCTAAGTAGTCTGTGGTGCATCCAGCCAGCCAGGGGATGCAGTGGGAGGATTACTGATAAGGCTATCCATCACTGTCACTCAGAGGGATTGGACCCCCAGAGTGCACTCTCTCAGTAAAAGCCTGTTTGCAGCACACTGGCAAATCTCTCAGGATTGCACTGCAGACGAGGATGCTCAAGAAATACCATCACAGAGAATGAAAAATGGGATCCACCACGCTAAAATCGTGCCTTTACCAGAGCTGGGGTGTGGTTCTTTGCTTTTAAACTGTCATTCCAGAGAGCTTGGATGGGTTATGTGAAGAAACAAACAAGTGTCTTTGGTGGTTAATGCCCAGGACAGAGCTGAGGAGGAAGAGCGAGGCTGAAGAAGACATCACACTCACAGGCAGCATTGCCTGCAGATGGAGGCTCCAAGAAAGGAGCCAGTTGAGTAAGAAAATAACTCCTGCCTTAAGTAACTTTTTTGGAGTGTCTGAAAGAGAGCTGGAGCATGGGAAGATGAGCTGCTCAAACTTTGCTTGTCAAAAAACTCATATGAATTCAGACAGATTTTAGTTTGCAAGAGTTTCACATTTCCAGATTTTCCCTTTTATATTTATAGGTTCAACGATCCCAAAATGAAAAGAAAAAGAAATCTTAGTTTAAATGAATGGGTTCCGGTAACCAAGAGAAGTGATGTTCCATTCACCTTTCATCCTCCTCCACGATTTAAGCTTTTTGGGAAAGCCCAAAATGGGCAAAGATTTGGAAAAATCAGCACTAATGAGTGGCTTCACTTTGTTTGATCTACAAAAAAGAAAGCCAACGGGACAGCTTGATAGTCTTTCTATACATTAAACATCATTATTAGAGGATGATGAATTCTAGGTTATATTCTGCCCTAGTGGCTGAGGAAGCAGGAAGAAAGGATAAGAAAAAAAATTGCTGCTTTATTAGCAGCAAAGGTTCTTTTTGGACAGTAACAAAAATATTTTCTTAAGGTAGTAGGGGACTGAGATACTTTGCCTTTGGATGTGCAAAACCCCCCGAGTGCAGCTGTGGAGAGCAGTTAAACTGAGATCTGCCATGGGAGCTGTGTGGGCTGGCTCCGTCCTTCCTCCAGCAGCACCTGCAGCCAGAAAGGCTCTGGAGGCTCCTCCAGCCTTCCACTCTCAGCCTCCTGTGGGACACCCTGGAGCAACACCCAGAGGAAACTCTGACCCTGCCTTCCTGCAGCCAGAGTTACAGCTGGAAACATCTGGCCAGGGAATGGAGAGGAAAACCTCTTCAAGCCAAATGAGAGCGTGGATGACAAAGACAGCCTTTGGGCCAGGGCCTGGAAATGAGGGAACAATCGGACAAATGCTCCCAGCAAATGCAGCTGCAACAGGCAGCCCACGGTCTGAGCAGAGGCAGTGCAGCTCTGAGGGACAGGATTTCAGGAGGAATCAGTACTGCCCTGGAGAAAGGCACAGCGTCTGCCTCGTGAAATGAAATAATCTCAAGTGAGGTCACGATTTCCCCAGCCAGATTTTGGTGGTTGCACAAACGCTTGCTTCCACTGCTGGCAAATGCTGGCTGAGAGGAAGGCTGTCTCCAATGCTAGGTCCTACTGTGCTGTCAATAAAATCAAAGTTCTTCCAAGGGAGGAGAGCTGGCCAGCGCAGCAGGGCAGCTCTGCAGCAAACAGGTTGGTTTTTCTCTCCCGAGGCAGCAGGGGCTTCAGGCACTCTCTCCACTGTCACTGCAGCAGCACCTTCAGCCTGTCACCACCTGAAGTCCTGGGTCTCTCACAGCACCCAGCTCATCCCACGGGCTCCTGAGGCTCTGTCCTGCTTCTCCCCCAGGAAAGGAGAACGGATGTCACTGCTGCTCTGCTGGACTGCCAAGAGGTGGCTGTCACTGCTCCTTCCTACCCTGAGCTCTTCTCCTGCCCAAACCTGCCAGCTCCTGGGGGCTCTCGTGGCTTTAACAAAGCACAGCAGGAAGCAATCCCTCCCTCACACCAGGCAGCACTCTCACCATCCTCCTAAACTAATGGTATCTTGTTTACAAACTTTGGAATCATTTTACTATGTCATTTTAGCATGGCTACAGGGAGAGCTGGATGAGAGCTCGTGTTTTCCAACGTCACTTGTGTGCTTAGATGTTCCCAGGTTTGGGAAATACTAACAGCTCCATTTCCAGAAAGCCACGGGACCACATACTTTGGGGATAAATACATTAGGATGTGTGTCTGAACACCACTTGATTTAAGGACTTCACATGATAATGAATCCAGAACAATCCAATCTAAATTATTCAAATAATTAATTCCCCTGGCAGCAAAAACGTACATGCATTTCTAGGCCTAATACATCTGTTCCTTCTTCACTGGTTTTCCAGAAACCAGGAGAGATGCTTCCACTCACTGCTCCAATTTTGTGGCCTGGCCAGGAGCAGAGTCAAACACAGATGATGGGAAGGGTTCTCAGAGGGCTGGACAGCCTCAGCCTTACCCCCCTCACAGAGCATGAAACACCAGATTGTGCTGTCACAAATGCTGCAGGTGAGAAATCCGTGCCTCTCCTTGCCAGGGTCAAGCACACAGAGCTCAGGGAGAAGCCCTCAGCCTTGCACTGCTGAGCATGAAAGCTCAAAGCTTTTCCATCTTGACAACAGCAGTGATTTACAGCAGCACAAAAGCTCTGTAGAGCAACTTAAAGCACGGCTCCATTAGCTACCAGACAGAAGATAGGAGTAATCAATTTTGCTCAGTCTGGACTGAAGTTCTGGAACTTTCCTTGGGTTCAAAAGAAGCACAAAGGTGTTTGAGCATCATTTTTTTAACCTGTTGAAGAGAAAGTTATAAAAAAAAACTCATAGGAAAAAACCCCACTGCTTGGCTTATTCTTGGCTCTTCAGCATGTATAAACAAAATTTAAATGAATAGGGGTTGAGGTAAATGAGGTTTGAGTTAAGATTTTTCTGTTTCTCCTGCAGCTACCTTTTGCCACACTTCCTGCCATTAAGTTGGACCTTGCTCCTGAAACAGTTCATGGTGAACAGCAAGATTATTCAGAGAAAAACTCTTTATACAAGAGGCTATACCAGACTGCAGGAAAAGTCGGGATTTGAATAAGAGGATGCTTTAGGTGACTGGACTTCAGCTGTGCTGAACCTTATCCTTGGTTTCGCACTGCTCAGCGTGTCAGGTGCATATTGTCTCATTTTATCTTCAGGAGGGGAGCCACAAACAGTGGGAAGAGGCAGAATAAAGAAAACAACGAGAAGGAGACTGAAGAAAACAATGAGTGATGATGAGGGCTTTGAACAGGAAGAGGTTTGTAGTTGTGTTTTTTTTAATAAAATACTTTCACAGAAACGTTTAACAAAATTTACCTACGTTGTAATACCCTGCTAGATTACAGGCTTCAGCACATTTGCAAAATGAAAATTAATCCTGTGTTTAATCATTCTATTATAAAATTCATTAATATTGCAACAGCTTTGAATTACACAATTACACAAATATTTTGCATTCTATGATTTGATTCAGTAATCTCATTTATTTTAGATTTTATTAGCTATTTGCTTCAAATTTGTTCAGCGAGATGCTCATTTGGTTTGCCTCAGAATGGGAAGGATGATTTCTTCACCCTAATGGGAAGATCAGAACCAGCCCTCATCTCTCAGGGTGCGCTGGAGGCTAAGTCTCTTCTCCCTGGAGCATTGCTCCTCTCAGACAGGGAGGGAAGTTAATCTCCTACCTTTCCCTAATTTCCTGCAGGTAGAGAAAATGTACTGAACAAACAACTGGTGTTGTTTGCTTGTGGAACTCTCCCCAGCCCCTCAAGGGCTTTGCTGCTGCCTCCCCTCATTGCCATCACACAGGTGACAGTCCCCACCCTCTGCCCGGGCTCCTCTTCCTCTCACAGGGATTTCCCCTCGTCCCTCCCTGGCACAGCAGAGCTCGGGGCAGGTCTCTCACAGGGATTTCCCCTTGTCCCTCCCTGGCACAGCAGAGCTCGGGGCAGGTCTCTCACAGGGATTTATTTCTCCTCCCTCCCCTGGCACAGCAGAGCTCAGGGCAGGTCTCTCACAGGGATTTTCTCTCATTCCCCCCTGGCACAGCAGAGCACAGGGCAGGTCTCTCACAGGGATTTTCTCTCATTCCCCCCGGCACAGCAGAGCTCAGGGCAGGTCTGTGAGGGTCTCTGGAGGGGACTGGTGCAGGCATCTGCTGCTGAGAGCACCAGGGAGCTCAGGACCGGCTGCTCCCGCTGTGCTGCTGCTTCTGTGCGGGCTGAAGGAGGAGGAGACCTCAAAGTTTGGGATTTCTTCAAAGCCTCAGAGGACTTTTGATCAACTGTGCAAAACTCACAGACCATTTTCTCCCCATCCTCCCCCAATACACAGGGATTAAACAACCTAACTGATGATTTCAGGTTAACAGAATGAGGGAACAAAAAATAACAGAACAAGGGAACGAAAATTACCAGAACCAAAGTGCCCAGCGAGCAGACCTCAACACAAATACTCTTCCTGAGTACCTGCTCTGGACAGCAATTTGTTTTAACAATGAATTATGTAGCAATAATACAATATTAAGTGTATTTGCAAAAGCAATGGTTCAATTCCCTTGTCTACTGCCGAGGCATCTCCGGCTTAAAGATGATGAAACATTTGGAGCCAAAGATCACTGGGGATAATCCTCTCTGGTCTTACCAAATCTGTAAACAGATAAGGCAAAGCCTGAAGAAACAATCTCTCAAGCAGGTCAGCCTATGCAGACATGCACACACTCTTCCTCTGCTCCAAAGGTTCAGAGCACTTTGTTAGCTGGAGGTAGGATTAAAGTAAGAATTTAAGTCCCCCAAAGCCTTTCCCTAAATGTGAACGTGTGATAAGAGTTTGAGTTGAATCATCAAAAGCAGTGAAAGTTGGGACTGAGAACAATGACAAAATCAGTACTGCAGACTCACATGAGCAATGATTCACATGATTAGCTCTTTCTAGGGGTTAAAAAAATGGATAAAGCAGGATTATTGCAGTCAGCCTTAGGCTTTGAAGGCCCACACAGAGACACATTTCCAAGGTAGAGGGCTTCATTCCAACTTGAAAGGCAGAGGGAGGAAAATAAGAAAATAACAGGTGTGATGTTCTAGTGCATTGAGAACTGAAAATCTGCTTTCCATATTCATTACAGAAGAATAAACCCAGAGTCACAACATTATATACCCACACAAAATTAGTAAGACCTGCAATTTATACAAGAGTTTAAACCACATTTTCAAGCCCCTGTAGGTATCTCTAATTCATAGTACTGATGTGTTTCCTTAAAATAGTTGGGATATATACCTCATCCACACAGGGAGATGACACAGATGTTAACCAGACTGCAATGATGCCTTGATCCCTGTTCTTAAAATCAGAGCCGAGCACAGTTAGAAGGGAAAAAGGGGTTTTTCCCTGGGTATTTATTTCAAGGATCCCTGGTGCACTCCGTGCAGGTGGAACACTCTGAACACGCACATCGAAATGCCCACCCCAAAATGCACCCCCAGGATGGATCGGGGATGGAATTAGAGGTGTTACAAATCAGCACATCTATCAAAGATTCCCCAGTGAGTGAGGCCAAGTGAACCCCCCTCTCCAGGAACCCTCCCCTGGCCAGACCCATCTTTGAGTTTACAAAATCTGTTCAGAGAGGACCTTGGTGTCTGAGGCCTCCAAGATGTTCGGTCTCCTCACTCAACAAAACATTAAGTCTAGGAATGTAGGCTAAAAGAAACACCAAGAATACGAAAGGCCACAAAGGCATACAAAAGAGGTATAAAAGAAAAGGCAAAAAAATCATGATGGCATCACAGGGAGCCTGAATGGCTTGTTCAGAGTCCCACAGGAGAGGTTTGAGCTCCAGAGTGGTGACATCAGCCTGGTCAATGCCCCCTCACGTTATCTGCCCCTCAAAGAGCATCACCAGCCATTCCAGCTGAACGAGCCTCACAGAGCCAGAGCCAGAGCCAGGCACGCAGGGCAAGGACATGGGTGTGCAGTGGAGGCAGGGGGCTGGCACTAACAGACATTTGAACTGCAAAACCAAAACTAAACTAAAATTAAAGCTCCCTTATCAAATCTCTGTTGTGTGATGCAATGCAATCATTTTTAAACCACTGGCACCTTTCTTTATATGTGAGACAAGTAGAGGAAAATATGGGCTGGATCCAAGCCTTTGTTTGGCTTTATGATGTGGAATTCCTTTTTTAGCATTCTGAGCATTTAACCTTGAAAAATAGCGTTGTTTTGCTGCTGTATTTTCTGATTGTTAGTCTCAAGGCATCGCAGTGGCATCTTTATAAATCTGCTGTAGCTGGTAAATATTTCTTGCAGTCCAGAGCTGAAGACTGAAAAGCCCAGATCACTTCTAGCTGTCAGGCAATTAATGTAATCCAAAGGAAATGAAAGGTATGTGCAACTGGGACTGCTTTTAATAACAGAGGGTTCCTGACTCATGCTTCTAAGGGGAACAAGGAAAAACATCAATAAAATAAAGCATAGACAGGGTGCTGGAAAAGATCTTGAGACTCTAAATGCCATTTCATTGCAGATTATGTGACAACTCTTATTGTGAGAGAAAACACTATAAATGTATTTATTGATATCCTGTTTCAAACGACAGCCATATTATAGTTACACCGGGCTGCATGGTCTCACATCATCAGTTTCTAATTTTTCCTCTTTCCGGTCATTCCTGTGTTTTAAGTAAAGCCCAGCACAGGAAGGAGGTGTTTGTGTTTAGAGATGCAGTGCCAGCACTGATGGCTGTTCCTGGCCAAGGGACAAGGGCACGGAGGGGGCCGAGCTGCTGAGATGCAAAGGCAGCGAGGCACAGGATCAGGGCACTGAGACCCAAAACAAGCTGCAGGCTCTTGGTGGCACAGGGATGCTGCTGCAACCTGGAGTGCAGGAGCAGGGATTTCAGCCTTCACCCAAGTGGTGCTGCTGTCAGCAACCTCCCAGCAGGTACCACTGAAGGCCAGGGAGGAGTCAAGTGCTTGGCACTTCAAAACTCAAACCAAAGTCCAGGGATCTGGCAATCACACAGCAGCTCAGGGATTTGGCAATCTAACGAGTAACCTTTGTTTTGGTCAATAACCACTGCCAGTGCCACAGAAGACAAGCAAAAGGAGGGAGCTCAAAAGCCTGCTTGGGGCAGGGCAGGAGGCGAGCAAAGCAAGGGCCAGGGTTTGGGAGCTGCAGCAGGCTGTCCCCTGGCCCAGCTGGGGACATTACTGCCTCAGCAAAACGGGCAAAACCTGCCAGAAGGACACAAGAGAGAATCTTCCAACCTCAACAGGCCCCTGGACAGACCTGGGAGAGCGTCAGTGCCCGTGGCTAACAGGACACAGCACCTCTTCCGTGGATTTTCCGTGCACCTTCACACCCCAGAGCCTGGAGAAGGTTCCTCTGCCCAGTTCTGCCCTAACCACAACACAAACAGAGCTCTGGGGCATCTCTGCAAGCCCAGAGCCACAGCACCCCCATTTGCATCTCCTCAGTAGTTCAGCTTGCAGCTAATATTCCTTCCTTCCCCTGGAGTCAGAAAGAGTTCTGCCTGTATAAAGATGGCAGGATCAGGCCCTTTTATGATACTGCCAATATAGAATAATTAAAGCAAACTAAATGAATAATTCCAGCAGATGAAAATTAACTCAGCCACATAGGCAGATAAAAGCATCTCCTGTTATTTGAAGTGTCTGTGGAGCTGCACCTTTAAACACCATGGCAACCAATGCCATTACTGAGTTCTTTTTTAGATCTCATTTAAAATGTAGGAAAATTGATGCTTTATTCACTCTGGGGTTTTTTTGGTTTTTATTTTTGGTGTTGTTTTTTAATATGAAAAATTTTGATTTGGGTATGGTCCTGCTTTTAACAACTAAATCCCTTTTTCTTGTAACAGCTGTCCTCATCCTTCTGCATACAGCTTTTCCTTCTCTAGCTCCCTGCAGGTTGACCATTTAACCAGCACCAAACATTCCTCTCCAAGAGCCCCTTATCGATCTGTTTTCTACTCTTTAACATATCCTTTCCCAGTTCCAAAGGCTGCCCCTCCACTCAGGGCTAAAACATTTTCTTCTTGGCACCTGCTTCTCTCAGCAGTCCACAAATGCTGCGTGTTTTTAATCAACAAAACAATCGTTCCTTAGCGCTGTTTCTAGCTGGGAGCAGGCGTTCCTTGCCGGGGCTGTGAGGGGCAGGGCTGCAGCCCTGGCACAGCTGCAGGTGGCAGGAGGTGGCTCCCTGGCAGGGTACCACACCGTTTGTTTGTGGAGCTGCTCTGCCTGGCTTGTGTGTGCGAGTTATGGTCAGCCATTCCCTCTGAAACACCACTGCAGGCACCAGCAAATCGACAGAAATCTGAATTCTTCTCCCAAAAAATCCAGCTTTAAGCACAGGAAGGCTGAAAGCTGCACAGGAGTTACTGTACGAGATTCACCAGCCAAGGCAAGCACCAGTCCCAGACATGGGGGAAAAGCTGATTATTGAGAACCTGTCATGAGAACAGGCCAGCTGCCTCTCCACCATCCTCCGCTGTCCACGTCTGCACCACGGCTGTGCTGGGAGTGTCTGCAGAGAGTCAAAGGTGTGCGAGAGCTGCCCAAACACACCAGGCCTGCACAGGTCCTGCCACCGGACAGAGGCAGCCCCAGACCCGCCCAGGACAGGCTGCAGCAGGACCCAGGAGCTCCTGCTCTCATCCCAAAGGAGCTTCACCTCAGCCACTGACAAGGTTTCATTTACAGCCTGAGGGATGGCAGATGAGGTCCCTTCCACCAGCCTTCAGGATGTTTTTGCTACTGCAATTACAAGTCCAATCCCCTTTTTATTCTTGCTGTATCTTGGCTGCAGTGGTGCTGCTCCAGAACTTAACCCCAGTGTTTCCACTCTGCTTGCTCTCATTCTCTAACTGTTCACATCCTGCTAGAAAAGGCCAGAAATCTGCTGCAGCACTAAAATATACAGGAGGCAGTTTATACCAGAGTAAAATATAAAACCCCCTTAGGTCCAGCTACAAGCTACAACATGGGCATCATACTTTTGAGTCAAACTGTTCATTAAATAAATTACTTATTCAATAAATTTAGCCCTTCTTCAGCTCATTAACTGCCCATCCAAAAAAACATTAATTTTTACAAGTTTGTTCATTACTCACAGCTGCTTAATATGTTCCAGAACACAGACAGCTCCCAAGGTGGCTATAAAGAGAACCTGAATTCTTGGTGGCTGCTCTGAGTTCACCTCTGTGTGTCAGTGGCTGTTGGGTGTCAATTCTCCCAGCTGAATTGAACATTTCTGATTAATCCTAAAATAATTTTTGGTTGTTCTTTATACATATTCTGTTTCATCAGACCCACGGGAAGAATTTGTCTTTTCTTGAAAAATTACCTAAATTAAGCTTTGGCCACAGAGGTGTCCATGAACAGTGAAATGGAGGAGGAACAAGCACCAGGTGCCCCTGGTGACTGTGGGAGCAGCCCTACTGCCTCTGATTTCTGGGTAACATCAGGTGTATCCTTTTAGTGTCCTGCTTCAAGGTCAGAAAGTATAAAAGATCTTAACTGTTGCATAAATCAGTTAGAATGACGATTTGACCCTGTAAAAACGCTAAGTAAACAGCAGATACAATTAATGGTGTTGAACATATTAAATCCATAACTCTACCCACCAACAAGTTTTACTCTGAGCCACCCTTCCATGGAACTGTTTATAGCAAATGTGTCAGCACAAAAACTTTGGATAGTTTAGAGAAGTTTAAAAACCAACAAATAATTTCTGTGAGCTATTTTTTAATGAAATTTGGCCTCACCACCAAGTAAGTTACAGCAGAGCTTATACAGATCTATTTTGTCCTCAAGAGAGTTTAAAAACTGCTGCAAATTCCGTTATTTGCACTTTTCCACTCACTTAACATAAAAGTAATGACATTTTCTACTCAATTCTGCACACCCTGAGTTAAAGCAGCAATGGGCAGCTCTGAGCTTTTATCTCAAAACGCTGAAGTCACTATTAGCCACCCCAAAGAGAGTGACAGACATTTCCAGGGATGCAGTTTGCACCGGCTGGGTTTCCTGCCCTGCTGGTGGAGAATACACAATTCCCACCCGGGTGGGAGAGGAGACACAGGTGCTGCTGCTGAGTTAGGCATTGATAGGATATTTTCCCACCCCTGCAAATATTTTTCAGGAAACTCCACACTGGTGCCATGAATACTTGATCAGCCAGGATCAGAATATTGGGCAGAAAATTAAAATCAGCACCACTTAAGAATTCCTCTTGCCTTCAGCTTCCAGGAAATCTGGTTCTACTGCGTGGCTGGAATAGGAGCCCAGCACTTACAGCAGCTCCATCCTGAGAGCACGAAAATTCTAAGATCGAGAAAGAGTGCTGGGTGAGAACTCAGGATTTGCTGTGAATGGCTGAGTTTTTGAGATTTATTACCAGTTATCAACAGGCTATTGGATCGGTGTGGGCTATGCTAAACACAGAGACAGGAAAAACAACTTTATTGTTGCTGTTGGAACAGACGTGGCCAGTCAGACTGGGATTACCTCGGAGCCATCTGCCTGCTGATGGCACGGGTGACACGGAGCTGAACTAACGTTTTCAGTTGCCATAATTGTCATCCACAGCACCAGTAACATTTTTTCAGTAACAGCTTGTTTACCAGATGAGCTATTGCACCCATCTACCAGCAGCATTTTAAGTTTGTTGTTAGCACTTCTCTTTTTAATGTCACTTGACTGAGTGACCTAAAATATGTTTGCGACCACAAAAAGTACACACAGATGCATTATTAGAAAAGATTCTAAGGAGCTGAGGAAAATGAAATATTGTACTATAAGCCAAAACGCAATCTTCACAGGCCTTCTTATTAAAACCTGAGAAGCAGCCTTTTTAGTGCTATTCCTCCCCCTGATGTATGGAGAGGTGCCCAGGAGAGCACACGAACTCCCAGAGTCATCCACGGGGTGGTTTTTGTGCCAGGAGCAGCACTCCTCTCCTCCAGCCCAACAATGCACCCTGCATTTACTGTGATAATCGCTATCTGTGATAGTGATGATAGTGATGATATCACTCTGTGATACCGTGTGCACTTGCAGACACTTGGCCAAGCTTAGCCCTGAAATAAACATGTCATTACAACTGAAAATCAGCAAACCTGCCTGTCCAGAAAATAATTTGTCCTTAAGGATACACTTTGTTAGAAAGTCACATACTTTCATGGAGCTGTTTTTGAGCCCTTCATGGGGAAAATAGGAAAAAAATACAACTCTTGCTGACCTCTGTATACAGCTGGCCAAAAACCAAGGTCTCTGATAAATCAGTATCTGTTAATATTGAAGCAAATCATTATATCATCTGGATTTTTCTTCCTGAAGAGAAAATAATTTAAACTAAACTAAAATTTTTCTTCTTATTAAAAATAAATATTTTTGTTTTGTGGAAACAGGAGCACAGAGTTGTTTGGGGGATTATTCTGAGGATTTTGCATTTGCAATTTACAGGAAAGTTCTACCAAATGAATTCCCATTATTCATTTGTGATGCTTTTGTAAACAAAGGCCCCAAAATGCAGTAAGACAGCCCTCACTTAGCTGATCCAATGTAGTTTACTATAAAACCCACACACTATCTTGCAGAGGTGAAAAAGATCAGTTTAAGTGAAGTCAGCTTCCCTACAAGTTGCTGACAGCTCTGTTATGGTGTACATATGTTTTGTAGCACAGAAACTCAAACATTGCTGCTGTGTCCACACTTTCCATGTGCCACATTAACACGCAAGTCAATCATCCAGAATCACTTCTGCCATCATGAACAAATCGGATGAAGTTTCATTACAAAGGTATTTCTATAATAAATAATTGACCCCCACAGAACACCAAATATTCCATCCTTTGTGCGCAGACCTGAGCTCTGCAGCTGCCTTGATGAACTCCAGAACTGCACTTTGAGCAGGAAAGTTCCCGTAGCCAGTGAAGGCTCACACGCCCACGAAAGTAACAAAACACACATCGAGTGAGGTAGGACGGTGCTGAGATGCTACAGGGGCACAGCGGGATACATAAAATGTTCTCTGCTCTCCCCCAGTCCCTGCTAATAGCTACTGCCGCAGGAACTCCTCATGCTCTTCCAATGTTTTGCAAAACAAAGTGGTGTAAGGAATTTCCAAGATACAAACTGCAAGAGGAAGTCTCGGACATGCCACCAAAGCACCCTTTGGCCCTGCTGGCTCCCCTATTTCTCCAGAAGGAAGCACATCTATCAATAAAAGACCTTATTACTGCCAAGATGCCTCTCCCAGGGGGTCCTTCCTGGGATGCAGGCGATTCCATGGCAGGGAATGCAACCTGATGGCATCAGCAACGAAAGAAAAAAGAGATTTACTAATTGCCCTTTGGCTCCAGACCACAGGTCTGGCTGTCGGAAGAATGGCATTAGACAGCTCCCAGCCTCTGCATTCACACGGGCAGAGGGAGGCTGTGGATGTTACTGGGAAACAAATCACCAGCACCTCCCGGGCCGGGCAGAGAGGGAAGGGGCCAGCTCGTGTGGGATGGGGCAGCCTCTGGAGACAAAAGAGGTGCTGAGAGGAGCAGGAGTGGGGCTGAGACATCCCACTGACCTGCAGAAAGGGACCATCAGTATCTGCTGATACTCACCCGGGCCTGATTCTGCCCAGCTCTGCAGCTCTTGGCACCAAGGTGGTCCAGTGCCCTGGTGCCAGCAGCGTGTCAGGTAATTTACCTGCCTATTTCCCCATCTGCTGTTCTTTTTCCTTCCCGTTTAAATCATTCTCTCAGCTTTCTGCTGCGCCATCCTCACAAACAGCCCTGAGGAAAAGATCTCTTCGCAATGGGATTTTCTGCCCTGACAGCTCACTATAAAGTTCCTCATCAGCCTGGCTCCATCGTGCCTGTGCCACTTCACATCACAGCTTAAACAAAAGGAATAAATCAAGTAAATGAAAATATGCATCCTGAAGGCCTAATGCAAGCGATTTCATCCATTTTAAGAGTCACCAGCTGTGATTTACCTTAGAACCTTGCTTCTGCCTTGAGGGTGCCTCTGAAGTACCCTGTGACTAATGCCCCTATTTTTAGTTTTGTAGCAGAAGCCAAGGAGAAATTAAAGAAATAAAATGGAAAAAATAATGAGAGCTCATTTCAGCTTATAATGGTATTTTCTCAGGTGACTAAACATTCATTTGACTTTTGGTACTGTTGGATTTGTTCTCCATTACGGCAAATATGATTTGGAGGCTAGCTTGACCTCTGAAGTGTAGAACTTTTCTTTATCTTTATTGCGGGCTCAGTTATTTATCAGGTCAGTGTGCGTGCCCAGATTCCAGGAAAGCCGAGCAGAGAAATGAAATTAGCACCCAAGACAAACACAGTTGGAGCAGCTGGCTGTTGACTCAGATGAGCAATTTCTTTCAGACTGTCAGTAGACTCAACACAGGATGAGATGCCTGTCAGAGTCCAGTATCTGTCATCTAAAGATCCATTGCACTGTATGATGGGAATAAGAAAAAGCTTTTTCTTTTTTTTTTCTTCTTAAAAAAAAAAAAAAAAAGAGTCTAATCTGGAAGAATTTGCAATAAGTTTTCACATATACCTGCTCCTTTTTGCATGATCCTACAGCATACAACTTCCGTAGAAGTCTTCAGAAAAATCTAACAAACCCTAGGATACATATTTTTAGGAACTAAGACTGCTGTGAAAAACGCATTTATTAATAAATTTCGTGTAGAAGAAACAAATGTTCTTCTTGAAAGGCAAAGTCAGCTCATACTCTGAAGGTGGATAGCTTATTCTACCTGTTCATCTGTGAAAGAGGAAAAGAGGGACCTGTTTCAGATTCTCTGTGAGAAAATGACAGATTTTTTCTGATTCAGATGAAAACATTTCTTTATCTCCCCAGCAGGTCTGAGGCCACACGTTGGGTGTTGGCTCATTAAGGTTTAAACGTGCCACAGCTTTTCTGCCAGCGTTGCTCACGTCACCTCTGTCCCAGCCCTGCTGCCGTGTGCAGTGAGTCTGAACTGAGATTTTGCTAACTAGAGCATTGCTAACTTATTTAGCAAAAAGTCATCCAGGACAAAGACCTTGCTCGAGTCTGTTTTGCTGAGAGTTTGTGTTATGAAGGGAGAGACTTAAGTGGGTTGGAAAGCTGTTAGTAATCCTGCCTCCGTCCCCTGAGAAACACTAAGCCAGATTCAACAGGGCTGAGAAGCTCCGTGATATGAGTAAAAATGGTTTCCAGCTGCAAGGAAAAGAAAAAAAGGGCAGAGCCCAACTCCAGATCTGTCAGTGGGAAGTGCTCCATTTAGCAAATTCAATTCTTAGAAATGCAAAATGCAAACTGTAATGCTCCCTGTTGAGTAAATGGAACAATGGGCTACGTTTACCCAGCCTATATGATAAGTGACATTTTTCCCAGGAATACCTCTTCTAAAATTAAGGATTTTTGGTGGTTATTTTTTCACAGATCACAACGGGAATTTCTGCACGAGTGAAAGGTGCCAAAAGCAGCTGCAGATAGTCAAATCCAATTTATTCCTCAGCATGAACAGAGTGGCAGCAATGCAAGCCTCTGCAAACATGCCTTGAAAATGTCCTTCAAAGAGCCATTTCCAGAGGTGACCAGGGAGCTGCAAATCCCAGCTCCACAAACATCTGCCTCTCACGGGGGTTTGCCCAGAAGTGTCAGATGCAGCTTTTGCAGGGCACGGATGTGAACTCACCCCCAGGGGACTGGGTGAGGCTACAGGAGATTTCACCTGAAGGGAAGCAAAGAAAAGGTGTTTTTCAGGCACTATCCAAATCTGCATGAGAAGGTCTCAGGCACTGCTGGTGGACCAAGGATCTGAGCTCCCCCTGGGCAGTTTGGTGACAAGCTGTTCCTTGCTCCCTGCCACCCTCACTCACCTCAAGGGGCGAGGAAAAAAGAGGGGGCTTTGAGTGTGAAAGGCAGAAAAACAATCATCTTCACTAATTGAAAACAAACTGTGGAAGGAGTGATTTCTGCTTCTCTCAGCGCACATCGCTCACCTGCTGGCCCTGCTGCTAGGGCTCAGTGCTTCGTTGAGCTGTAGTGTTTTCCTCAGGGTTTTTTTGAGAAGATACTTTCCTATCAAACTTCTAACTCCATTCTGCTCAGTTCTCTGTGAATCCCAGTTCTGCCTTTTGTTCTAGCACCCGAGGAAGGACGGCTTTGACCTGTGGGGTGTCCCTGTGCACCAAACACGCCCAGCTGTGCTGCTGGTTAACAGGTAACACTCGGGCTGCTTGGGCAAAGGGCTGCTCTCAGGAGCAGAGGGGTTCTGTAATTAATGCTGAAAGGGTAAGGGGGATCAACCTGGCTGCTGCACCAAGGGCCAATACAGGACAGAGCTTCCTTTGAGTTTCCCAGTTAGAAGAGAAATTAATTTTCCCAGAAACGTCCTCTTTGGGATGACAGGAATGACCATAATGGCTATTTCAGCCTCTTGTTCCACTGCAGCACAGCAATCCACAGAGCAGTAAACGAGAAGCAGAGGGTAAGATACCCTACTTTAAGGGCAGACTCTAAAAGATCAAGGCCACAGCAAATCCTGCAACTGGGATATTCACTTCTTTAATCCCTTTCACAGAACTGAGGATTCCTTCCATCAGGAATTCCTTTCTATGAAAACACTAATTTCTTGTCTTTAAAAAAAAAACTAGTCTGTGAAGGCAGCTATCCTGCTTTGGGTGGGATTGCAGCTTTTGATAGCTGCTCCTTCCACTTATTTAACAATGTAAATTATAGTCACAGTGCCACGTCTTCATTCCACCAGTCAAAGGATTTTGCCTCCCACAATGAATTAGAAAATGCACATTAGGAAAAAGCTGGCAGACAGATTATTGTGATTATCTTAACAGCAGGTATTTAAAGCTCATTGTCACTAAAGCCTCTTGCCAATGCCCAAATTCTTTGCCACAGTCGTAAGGTCTGTGCTGCTGGGACGTTGCCTTAACAGACACCGTCTCCACTGGTGATGCTTCTTGTTTGGGCTCGGCGAGTGCAGCCCAGCATGGGCTGAGGCAGTGCCACGGTGACAGGGGCTATTCACGGGAAGGAGACGTGACCTGCCATCTGCTCATCCTCTGTTTTACGGTCTTCAAATCGCACTGTAATAATTTCCTGGCTGTCATCCTGGAAGGAGACGCAGGCAGCGTGAGTTCAGCCAGCCAGCAAGGCGGAGGTGAGCAGAGCTTTCAGGCATTAAAGAGGAGAATTATTCAAGCATCAGGTGCTGGAAAGTTTCTTTCATCTTATACATGGCTAAAATGAGAGGAAAGGAATTATTTTCTGGCCTCCAGCTTTCTCCTCAACGTTTGTTCACTTAGTACCATATGAGGTGTTTCTGAAGAGGACACTCAGTGGACAGGGACTGGTCTGGATCCAGCTCGGGAAAAGCACAATGACAGAGTGAAATTATTTGAAAAGTGTTGAAAAAACGACTTCCCATCACTCAAATATCTGGAGCTTTAAAACCGTGCAGTTGTAAAGCATATAACAAAGTATAAGGTAGTTAAGGGCCGGCTGTGATCACAGGAACATCACCTTGCACCTGAGGGTTTGAATGAGAAAGCTGCACCCCAGGCACAGCTCCGGGAATGTGAGACACAGCGGCCTCCGGGGTGGGGAAGCTGGGCGGGACAGTGACTGTGGCTCCCGAATACAAGTCCCGGGTCAAAAAGGCAGTGGGGAGGGCAGGGCATGAAGGACTAATGAGAAACAAGAGCAGCCACAGAGCTGCAGTGGATGCAGACAGGAGAAGCTGTGTGCTCCCAGCAGTCCTCCAGACAGGGGTGAGCATTCCCCACGGTGTGGGGAATATGCCCTAAAGAGAAAATAGCCTGAAGACAAACCAGATTATGATCTTTGCCTTTTCTGTTATTTTTCCTTATTGAACAGATTAACAGCAACTATGAAATCTCAAATGCTAAAGGTCAAAATTTTTAAAAGAGGCAAGAATAAAAAATTAGCCAACTTCCAGGGAAACACAGTGTTATTAACAGTACAGACAAAGCAAGCACCGGGGCAAAGCCTAAGGAAACATAGGATGCTGGCACGAGAGCCAAATCATTTGGGCTTCCTTTAATTTTTTAATTTCCTCTCCTCTCTGTGAAGGCGAACTGCCATATTTAAGGATGAGAAAGTATTTTTGTTTGTTTATCAGGGGGAGGAAAGGCTTCCCGAGGCGTTTGTGCGGCAGTGGTGAGCACAGCTCCCTGCACGGTCCAGCAGCCGCTCACACGCGTGTCTGTCTGTCTGTCTGTCCCTCGGTAACTCCTGCACTGCTGCAGCCCAGCACAGCGCTGTGTGTGCATCTCCCTCTCCAGCAACAGCGCAGGGAGAGCCTGTAGGTGGGCATGCGGTGGGGCTGGGGACAGCCGGTGGCAGCAGGGACCCCCTTCCTGGTTCCCAGTGCTCCCAGTGCTCCCACTGCCTTCGGGCTCCCTGCAGGCTTTCAGCCTCCCTTCCCTTCTGCCTTTGCAGCCCGGGCAGCGCTCGGGGATGGCAGAGCAGGGAGCCACCACGGGCACCGTGCCCGTCTGGGACCAGGGAGGGGAATCGCTGCTCAGAGTGGGAGAAGAGGCGTGGAGCAGGTGGAACCAGCTCTGCGGGGCTCGTGGATGGAGCTGCAGGGGCTGTGGGGGCCCGCTGCTCCCTGGGGGCTGCAGCACCTCCCAGCAGCTCTGCGCTGTGCTTGGAGCGAGCCAGGTTACTGCGGGATCAGGCTCCAGGAGGGAGGAGAGGAAGGTGAGTGTGAGGCTGCTGGTGTGCAGTCCGGATCTGGGACTGGACCAGCAGCGGTGCCACCTCCCGCGGGTCCCCAGCCAAGCAGCCACCACGGCAAATGCTGGCACTGGATTCCCTCCCGCTGAGCCAGGCTTCCATTTCAGTCAAATTAGGAGAAACGCAGAGGGAGAGCTCACAGGTTATTGCAGCTGGGATAACTCTTTACCTTTCCTTGCCAGAAATGTCAACACAAACAGGCTGAGCTATGAACTCAGGAGAGTCGCTGGTATTTGCCAGCTGGCTACATCAAACCTCGTACGAGATGTGATAACAGACATGCCACACTGCCTCCCATCAGCCAGCTTCTGTCAGCCTCATTGCAAGTAAAAATTAATGCTGTTTTTAAAATTTTATGTATTTACCTATTTGTTTCTTCCTTTTTGGGAATCTGTCCAAATTCTGAGAGCAATTCTCCCTGTTCCCAAGCTCCAGATTAAAAGAGATCAGAAGCACTTAAAAATCCGATATGAGAGGGATTCAGACACTACAACACAGGAATCACCTGTCTTGTGTCTGATACACATAGAAAAAGTGAGGTGAAGGGGTGGTATCCAGTGAGAGATGCAAGTTAATCTTTTCTGAAAGATGCAGAAGTGGTTGAGAGAGGGCAGTCCACAGCACAGAAACCAAGGCAGCCCCTTTCTCCAGCCTCACCAGGACCAACCACCTCTGGCAGACCCAAGGGCATCAGGCCATACCCTAAGGGATGGGTTGCTTTGTTCCATGTCACCATCATCTGCAGTCCTTGTCAGGACAGTCGAGTATGCTCCCATGTTAATGACCAAGTAGCTTGTGATAGAACCTACTGTTTGAAATAATCCATTATTCCTGCATTCATTAATTTAGACACTTTAGCAGTAAAGGAAATTTACAGTGGGATTTAGCATGATGTGTTTGTGCTTATATTTACAGAACATGCCATGGTGCATTTTTGTCTAGCCAATAAATCACAGGAACTGCTGCTGTGTCTCATGTACTCCAATATATTAAATGAAATAGTCTCCTTTATATTCTTCAGCACAGAGGAGGATTTCACACTGGCTATGGAGATTGCTCCTAATGTCATTGAAAGTCAGCAGCCAAAAATCCCCGAAGTACTGAATGTCACTGGCAATATCATGGTACATGGACAGATGAACACGATGTCAAGCTCCGTGTCTGCTCCAGGAGCTGGAGGAAAAGCACCGCGTGGAGAGCAGAAGCCTGTGCAGGATGGTGACTGCGCAGCACAGGCATTCCTGGAGCTGCTCCCACGATAACCATTAAACCCCAAATCCTCATTTTACAGCTATGCCAGTCAGTTTTCTAGGAAACATCCCTTAGGAAACGAGGCTATCTCATCAGCAGTGCAGACCTGGCTACTCTGTAAAGCCATTTTGCAGTTTTGCAGTACCGGAGAGCTGCTGCCACCCCGAAGACGCCGGGCTGACCCAGAAGAGCCTGGTGCTGCTCTCCACAGCACTCGGCCTCCGTGCGGGTCCCTGCCCCTCGGAAAGCGCCGGTGCCCGCACAGGGTGGGACCGAGCCCTCTGCCCTGCCCTCACGGGGCCCGAGGGCACTTCCATGGCAGCACCGAGGGCACTTCCATGGCAGCACAGAGGGCACTTCCATGGCAGGACCGAGGGCACTTCCATGGCAGGCCTGAGGGCACTTCCATGGCAGGCCTGAGGGCACTTCCATCGCAGGACCGAGGGCACTTCCATGGCAGCACAGAGGGCACTTCCATCGCGGGTCCGAGGGCACTTCCATGGCAGGACCGAGGGCACTTCCATTGCACCGAGGGCACTTCCATGGCAGGACCGAGGGCACTTCCATGGCAGCACCGAGGGCACTTCCATGGCAGGACCGAGGGCACTTCCATTGCACCGAGGGCACTTCCATGGCAGGACCAAGGGCACTTCCATGGCAGCACAGAGGGCACTTCCATGGCAGGACCAAGGGCACTTCCATGGCACGGAGGGCGGTGTCTGGAGCCTCCCGCTGCCCTGTGGCCCCCGAGCCTGAGCGGAGCTGCCGGAGCTCTGCCGGGACCGGGCCCCTCCGCGGGACCCCCGGCCTGACCGCCGGCCCTGGCAGCAGAGATTGAGGGGACGAAAGGTCCAGCTGTCGTTTACAGCAGATTTCCCAGGAGAGGAGCCCAGCGCGAACACGGAGCCCCCGGCAGAGCTGTCCGTGCCCGGCTCGGCAGCCTGACAGTGCCATCTGCTGTCCCTGCCTCCGCCGCTGTCACCCCCCGAAATCAGGCACAATTCCCTCATTTCTGTGCTTCACCCCAGAGGCGGCAGAGACGGAAGCTGCCACGGAGCCGAGGACAGCTGAGAAGCAGGAAATCTTTCGGGTTTCACTAATTGTCGCTCCTGTTCCACTCCAGATTTAGCAACCATTACACAGATGCAACACGAATCAGTCAACAAGGATCAGCCACGGGGACAGGCTGATAGACACACGTGTGTCCCTATGCCTTTGAAAGCCACGGTAACATGCAATAGCCTTAGCTTATTTTAATTAACGGAGGCAGAACGAACTAACAGTTGATGCCAGCGCAGTCGGTCTGGGAGCTGCGCTAATCCAGAAGGACAGACAGAATTCTGACCAAGTGAACCCCGTGACATACGAGCCGGTTCTGGTGGGGACAGGCAGCGAGGGCAGAGCGGAGCGAGGCAGCAGCGGGGGGACCGCCAGCACTTCCATCATCAGCAGCGCCCGCTCGCTCTGTGTGTGCGGCCCGGGGAGAGCCAGCGCGGGCGGCACTGCGGCCACAAGCACCTCCCTGAGAGAGGAGCAGCGCTGCCAAAACAACGTTTAGAGCACGGCAGAGAAAGTGGTCCCGCCAGCTTTTAGACCGAGTTAGGCAACAAAACCTCCACGGGCAGAAAGAAACACAACGCAGTAAAGCAAGAAGTGGCGTCTCTTTTTGAACAGCCCCTGGTGCTCCCAAAGGCCAGGAGGGAAGGAGTGCAGGTGGAGCTGTCTGGCTGCGAGGAGCTCGGAGGAGCTGTGGCTGCAGCAGTGACAGGGAGGGAGGGAGGGCTGCCAGCACCGCACCGCTGCCTCCAGCCCTTTTCGGCTGCCGCCACAGTCGGTGACATTTGCTGTTCTGCTCCCATTCATTTTTTCAGCTCCTCTAATATTTCCTAGCTGGGCAGGCGGGGTGGTGGCTTGGCATTCGAGTGCTGTGCCACACAGCCTCTCCCAGCACCAGCAGCTCCGTGGCCAGTCTGTCCTGCCTTCCTGTCCAGCTCCTCGTCCCGAGGCTGCCTCCCACCTCAGCTCCCAGACACACAGCACTTCCCATTTGCTCTGTTCCCCTCCTCCACCAAAGAACTGCCCATATTGTTTTTTTCTTTCCACTGGTAATATTTGGGAGTTTTAAAGTTATCTGTTGCCAGGGACTAATCCCATCCTCCTAAAACCCCAGTGCATGGACCCTGTTTGCAGGGGCCTCCTGCCCTCTGCCGATGCCCACCTGGAGGCAGGTTTTAACCACACACCCCTCTATTCTTTGGGCTCAGTCCCTCAAGATAAGGAAAACTCAGGTCACAACCCAACATCTCAGTATTAAAGCACAGATTAAAAGCAAGTTTTGAGTCCTATCTTGTGCTACCTGCAGTTCACACTGGCTGGGGAACCTCCGTCCATGTACCAGCCACTCAAGAAATTATGAAATTAAGAATTCCACTTGCACATTGTGAACTGTTTGTTCTGGTCAGACCAGGGATTATTTAGGGAAGAAACTCACAGTTTGTTGCAATGAGTTTTTTGGGAATTTAGCAATCTGCTCACAGGCCATATTCAGACAGAACAAAGGAGGAATTCATCCAACAACTTAATTTATTGCAAATTAATTTCTCATGTGTAACAGAAGGACTTTCCACTGAGCTGTACCTCCTATGCAAAGGTTTCAGAACACTTTGCATGCAGCAATGCAGCAGCACAACTACACTGTCAGAAAGGAGAAACTTGCTCTGTACAGAAACTGAAAACAATGAACCGAAGTTAGGCACTCAGAAGTAACTAAAATACCCAAGGTAAAGAGCGACTGGAAATCATGACTTTCAGATAATGAGAGCTCAAAAGATTTGTGGGGGAAACATTTCTTGTCTGCGGGGAGGGCACGGAAGAAAAAAAAGACAAAAAAAGACATTTCCCCTTCCCGAGTTAATCCCAAGAAGTCAGGTCAAGATTTCAACATTTTCACAAACAAACAAACAACACCAACAAGCTTGGGGAGTGACATCGACTATCCTGAATGCTGTATCGCAGAATCAAGCAGATTTGCCAAACATATTTTAAAATGAAAACTTTGAATCCTCTTTCTGCAGTTTCAGACAGTCCCCAGCAAAATCCAGTTTGGGAGACTTGCAGAAAGCAGTACTTCCCTGTGACCTCCCTTTCTGAAAAACACGGAGTTCCTACTCCAGTTCCAGAGAATCAGAGTACAAGCAGAAACCACACAGCTGATGAAACTGAGCTGGGGTGCGTGAGCGTGGCCACAGCTCTCTGGCACAGACGGGACAGCAGCACAGGGGGGACAGCAGGACAGGGGGGGGAGCAGGACAGGGGGCCCTGGAGGGCAGCAGAACCCAGCCGTGAGCACAGAGCAGCCAGCCCAGCCCTCCTGCCCACGCCCTGCAGAAGATGCCGAGACAGGGTCACCCTGCAGGTCACCCGGAGCCCCAGCAGCTCAGCTCACCGTGGCCAGGACAGCCCTGCACAGGCAGCGTCCAGCCCCACACATTTCAGCCCAGCAATTAACCCCGGGAAAGGCTTTGCTTTTTGCAGCAGAGCGAGGTTAACACGAGTAGACGTGTCTGTTGTTCTGGGCCAGCCCGGGCTGATGGCTCTGCTTTCCCGTGATCACAGGGCTCTGTGCAAGAGGGCAGGTGACAGCAGCTGTCATTTAGAGCCACCAAAAATAGCCTTTACAACTCCAGCAAAATCCCCTTTCCTAGAGAGTCCCGTGTGACACAGGTTCAGTCACAGCCGTGCTCCCTGCTGCTGGAAAGGGATTTCTCAGCCTCATGCTCAGCACTCTCACTGGCAGTGATGAAAACCTGACTCAACGCATTTTGGTTTCTAGCTTTGAGTTTGGATGTGTCTCTTTTGCTTCCTTGAGGAAAGAGGTTTGTTTTCCTCTGTGCCACCGAGGTCTACTCACCTCCTAATGTGAGAATGCCAGGGTGGTGCTGAGCAGCTTTACATGGAGAGGTGACAACAAAACAGGCAGGGAACACAGCCAGAGGGGGTTTCACCCCTTCGAAGTAACACTACCAGGCAGTTCAACTTCATTCAGGCAACTGTGAGCAATAAGGCCCAAAACTTGTATCAGTATCCTCTGCTTACACCAACCAAAATTTTTTTGAGACCTCTAGTGTCAGGCATAAAATAGAGCTTGCACGGTAATGCACTTATCTAAAATGCACCCTTATATTTAACCTAACTTTCAAAAACGCTCAACTAGAAAATCCTGTCAAAGGATCATTATGCTTTTAGCAAAGTTAAAATTTCAGAAGAGGCTGTTCAGTTGTTTTAATCATCTACTCCAGTTCTAAGTTCCTATAGTATAAATAACATGTATTAATCGTGTCACATAAATTAACTCCACATACAAAAGTGAAATCAAATACTTCAATTAAGGTTTGTGTAGTAGAAATATCCTCATCTAAATGAGCTCAAAGGAAAGCACTCTCAAGATGTGAAAATCATTTTCATTCTTTATCTCAGCACAGGAAGAGCAGATTTGAGTTGAGGGAGGTTGGAAATGTGCTGCTCCAGCAGTTCAGGGTGTCCCCGGGGCCTTGCAGAAGCCCTGAGCTCTCCCCTCGACCCATCTGCACCCCCAGCCCTGCTCCTCTCCTCTCCTGGACCCAGCCCATCCTCCCCCTGGAGCTCCTCTCCTCTCCTGGACCCAGCCCGTCCTCCCAGCCCTGCTCCTCTCCTCTCCCGGGCTCAGCCCATCCTCCCAGCCCTGCTCCTCTCCTGGACCCAGCCCATCCTCCCAGCCCTGCTCCTCTCCTCTCCTGGACCCAGCCCATCCTCCCAGCCCTGCTCCTCTCCTCTCCTGGACCCAGCCCATCCTCCCAGCCCTGCTCCTCTCCTCTCCTGAACCCAGCCCATCCTCCCAGCCCTGCTCCTCTCCTCTCCTGGACCCAGCCCGTCCTCCCAGCCCTGCTCCTCTCCTCTCCTGGACCCAGCCCATCCTCCCAGCCCTGCCCCGTGTCCTGCCCTGCCGGAGCTGCTGCACCAGGCTCTGCCTCCCAGCGCTGATCGCGCCCAAAGCCCTGCAGGAAAACACCTCTGAGAACACCTTTACCTCTTCAGTCTCCTCGGCGGGGCCAGGCGGGGCCGTGGCCCCGCTCGCCGAGGCTGGGCTGTCCCCCCGGACACCCTGCACTTCCCCTGGGATGCTGCAGCGACACCCAGCCCTGCTCCCGTCCTGCCACTCGTGTCACAGCACATCCCCGCAGACCCCACAAAGGATCCCACTTATCCCGTGGGGATTAATACCACACAATTTAGTCTTTGTTCCAGCAAATATCCCGCACCATCTTCAGCCCTGGGCTGAAGGTATATTGCAGATGTTTCATCACCATCGCCTCAATGTTCCCAGCTCAGGGAGAAACCCAGTGTTCTTCCGAAAAGCTGGCACAGGATTTTCTTGGAAGCAAGGCACAGGTGACATCAGTAGCCCAAGAACTTCCACGGATTTAAAAAAAACCCTCAGATTTCAGAACAGTTCTGGCTCTCAAAACATCTGCCTTAGAAAGGTGATTTTAATGGCTACTTAAAAGCAGAGCAAACTTCAATTGTCACACAATCAGCACAGCCGATTGAATTAGAGAAGCATATTTATGCTCCTAACAAGTTTGAATCTGCAGGAAAACCTGTTGGGAACGATTTGAAAAGACTAATGAGACTTCTCCCAGCACCAGACGGGTATATTCTCCTTTAAAGGTTTATGAGCATGTCATTTAGTTTCACTACAGCTTTTGCAAAATCATTAATGAACTTGTGAAAACAATTAGAGAGATAAAAGGGCAAGAAATGTATGTGTTAGCCTGAAACCTGTGATAATTCAGAGTAGGCGAAGCAGAGGAGAATGCACTGCTTTGAAGGCATCAGACAGAAGATCCTGGTGGTTTATGCCTTTTAAAATTATCATTCCCAGTTTTGCTCCTGATAATCCTTAAGTGGAAAAATATCTTTTTAGAACTTGATCTAGGAGACTCTGTTGCTTATTAAAACAAGAAGGACAGCAGAACAATCTCGTTAGGGTGAACAGAGAGACATGAATGTCAGGCCATATAAAACACACCTCATTAATATCTGCATGAACTGAATGGCAGAGGCATGAATGCTATAAAGACTGCATCTGTCTTTGATCTTTTGAAGCTACCTTTGAATAAGTCCCAACAGACTGCAGAAGAAAAGCAAATGTTCTAAGGGAGAAAGGAGCTAGAATCACAGATTCAGTGCCACAGCAGTCTTTTCTTACCCTGGGCATGCATGGATTATTTTAGCAAATAAGCCCACCAAACACTGTGACCAGTGAATACACTGAGAACTTTCCCTTGCAAAGGCATTTTGTCTTCTGTGCCAGGCTTACAGGAAGAGGAATAGACGTGGAGAAAGCCCTGTTCTGCTTCAGAACAGCACATTCTCCCTGTGAGCAGCTCCAGCCCCACAGCAGCACAAATGTCCTTGAGCTCCAGGGGTGCCAGTGCAGGTCAGAGCTCTGGGCACAGCCCGTCAGGGGCTCCCACACCCGCACCAGGGCTGGGGATGAGCACCCAGGGTGCTGCCACCATCCAGCCCAGGGTGCTGCCACCATCCAGCCCAGGGTGCTGTCACCATCCAGCCCACGGTGCAGCCCAAGTGCAGCAGGGACTGAGCTGCAGAGGTGCCCAACCTCCCTCCAGCCACCAAACTGCTCCCCTGCCTCCCAGGGACCTCCAGCTGCTTGGCAGCCCTCGGCCCATCTCCTGCAGCAGGGACAGGGCTTGCTCTTCAGCTCGGTGCCCCTGCTCCATCTGGTAGCACAAACCCCTTATCTGTCTCCGTTACTAAGGAATAACCAATTAATTTTAGAGAGACTGCTCTGGGAACAAAAAAGAAAGCAAGGACCAGCTTCCTAAAGTGACAAGCAAGCTTAATTTTTCTCCTCTGTACGTAAAGACTGTTGTATTCTCAGCCCTGTGCCACTGAGCCTGCGCCTGGGCATTCACCATCATTCCTGCAAGTGGTTTCTCTCCTTCACTAGCTCCTCTCAGACATGCAATTGCTAATTCAGAAAATGGAGGCTGCAAGCTTCACTTCTTCCCTCTTCCCTTAGAAACACCACAGGTTTGGCCAGCTATGTGGCAAAAATGTACCTAAATATAGGTCAAAAATAACATAAATTCTGGACGATTTACAGTTCAAGTTTGAACATAAACCACAGTAGAAACTCGCTGTCTCTGGGAAAGTCTGAAAATTGAATCCCTTCTCCTCTGCACATTAATGACCTGGAACTGGCAAATGGGATCACAGTAGTCTGTCCCATCACAGCCTCATGGCTTAGGTAATGTCTGAAAAGTCTTTGGACCACAGGAAGGGGAGCGTTTCCAGCACGGTTTCATTTCTTAGGTGACTATGTCACTCGCAGAAATAGAGCTTGGCTGCCTCTGTTATGCCATCACTTATAAGTGGTTTAACCTACGTGCTGGGCTCTCTTTTCCAGTAGCTATGGACAGCTCTAGTTTGGGTCCAGAGTCCCAAAGCTCAAGACAAGTAGACGGAACTGCTGGCTGGCAGTCAAGTCATGCTGGAGCAAAAGAACGACTACAAATGGCTCAGAGTCAACATACAGTGATAGAAAAAAAGTAGGACATTTTACCATCCCCTGCACTCGTACAAACTGGACTGCACTCAGCAGGATTGGTCCACAGCCCAGAAAAAGTACTGGAAATCTTGGCAATGACGCCAGTGATTTTAAATCATTTTGGTGGTGGGTGAGGAGCCCTGGCCAGAATCTTCAGCCTCTAGGACCCACTTCTGGGAAGAGCTGCATTTTATCTTCTGCTGCAACCACCAGCGTCCTGCACAGACCACCCTTGTGCGCAGCAGTCCCTGCTGCTGCCCCTAAATCTGCTCACTCCAGGCTTGCTCCACTGTATCAGAATCTGGCCCAGCGTCTTTCTGGCAGGGAAAATTGCATTGAGGTTCTCCACACCAGTCATTTCTTCCTTCCTCAACGTGCTCCAGTCTTCTAATTGCCTTGTTTGGATTCTCCTCTCATCCCTCAAGTCTTCCTGATGGGAATAAAATACACAGTAGATGACAACTTTCAAGTCATTTTCATGTCACGTCTGATAGCTGCAGTAGGAAGGTTATTGATACTGTTATTAATTCTTTCATTTCAATTTTCCCTATACATTTCTGCCCCCAGCAAACCCTCGGTATAAAATGATTCCCTGAACTGTTTCCAGCCTGTTCCTGATGTTGCTCTCAGAATGATCTGAAGACAGATAATACAGCTGTCATTTCTCAAGGCTCCACTGGATGCTTTGATAAAACCCAAATCGTGGTTTTGATGGTGCCAGACTTTACAAGCCTATTAAGCTGTCTCTGCCAAGTGATGGTTTTCCCGTTACAAGTTCTGGGCTGACACAGGGTTTCCATGCTCTCCACAACATTGAACGTTCCATCCCCGCCCAATCGTCTGCCCTTTTTTTAGTTTTTTTTTTTTAATCTGACTGCCATTATAGCAGCAGACTCAAATGAGAAAATCAGCATAGCCAGGAGGAGCAATCACTTTATTTGTCCTCAAGCAGGGTGTCAAGGACAAATATTTGCACTTAAACAGGAAGAGACAAGCTATGTTTAAAAAAAAGGACTTTCTCCCTCTGTAGGTGCACTCTCGGGAAAAGGCTGAGGTCCCAGAGATGCTGGGCTTTGCTGTGTTTCCTCATGAAAGAGCCGTCTCCCAAAGGCCATATCCCAGCCAAAAGCCCTCCAACAGCACAGCCCACCAGAGAGGAGCTGTCCCCTGCCAGCAGCACCCAGCCTGCGAGCAGAGCTCACCCGCACGGCCGCCCCAGCTCTGCAGCCAGAGCAGAACCCTGGTACTCTGCACAGGGGGAACAGATACAGCCATCTGGGCCTTCTGTTGCTAGACCACTGAGACCATCCCCAAAATGTGCACTGTGCCTGTGCCATGGAGCTGGCTCGTTTTCCTGAGCACTGGCAGTGTCTGTCACCGGGACTGTGCTTCCCAAGGGGACAGCAGAAGCTTGTACTCTGAGCAGCAAGACCATAATTGCCTTCAATGCAAGGGTCAGGCAGCACAGTTCACTTCAAATTCTTCCCTTTCAAGCTTCCTAGACACCTGGAAGAGCCAGCAAAAAGGGGGACAATATTGCTTGTTCAATTGTTTTTCTATACGTTACACATGCTTACAACCAAGAGACTTCGCTCCAACTGGATAAGCAACTGAGCCTCATCTACACTTGCTCCTAAATCACTTCCCAGTAACCACTTTTAGATGGCAAGAACATCAAGTTAAGAGGCAGTAATTTTCCAGCATGAAGAGATGAGGTCATATCAGCCTATTCTGCTTTGGGTCTTCCAGTGCAAGGGTGAGCCGTTTCTTTTTATGCATTGCAGGCACCTTTCAAGCATGCTGTAAGTTGTTTTCTAGCGAGCTGGAACATCTTGCTTGATGACATCTCTGTTCAAATTGTTATTTTCCTCCAGCTGGGTCAGGGCTTTCTGACTCTGACACGATGAGGAAAGCACACACATTTTCCCTGATTTATATATTGCAAAGGCTCAAGTGTCCACGCTGGCAGATGCAGCACTCTGGCATCCACCCTTCTTCCAACCTTCCCCTTCCTGCCCAGCTCTGACCACAAGGGGACATTCCCCTTTCTCCCCTCAGCTTCAGGAGAGCAGAGCCAGTCACGGTGACATGATGACATGTGTCATTTTCCTGTCTGGCCCCAAGACCGTGACGGAAGCAGCCCACGTCTTGCACGAGTGTGCACCAGGTGCCTGCACAGATGTGACTCTGTCACCAGCGTGTGACACAGCCAGGGCTGCTGCCAGAGCAGCTCACCTGTCACAGCTCACAGATCCTCGTCCAGCACTTGGCCAATTTGCAGTTATTTGCTTTTCCAGTGTCTCTTGCTTGACAACAAACCTATCCAAGCTGCAGTGTTTCACAAATAGCCATGCAGGGCTTTTACCTTCAGAGGAAATTCCCAGTGAGGCCACTGTTTCCACTCCATTGCTCTCCCTCCACTGACACCAGGTGTCCACCCTCCCCAGCAGGCACAGAGCAGCAGATGTGTGGCAGACCACATTGCACAATTAGTTAGATCAAGGTTAGAAGAAACAATAATAAGCCTGTCTGCCATGGATAAACAGACCGGTTTAATTATGGGTATGCTCTGACAGGAAGAATTTGCCATTCAAGCCTTTCATGGCGCTCTCCCAAAAATAGATGAGGACCCCAAGAACATCAACAAACATATCCTGACATCACCCCTGCTGGGTGAAGCAAAATCCATTTTACAGAGAGAACCTGAAATGGGGCATTTGCCTACAGAAATCCATGGCACAGAGAACCTACCAGCCCCTGTGATGTCACAGAAACAGAGTCCCTTGTTGGAAAGTGAGGCCTCCCATCACAGGTAGGAAACTCATTTTAACCCATGTGCAACACTCTACATAAAATGTCACAGTGCTTTACTAAGTTTTGTGCTGTTGTGCTTGATTTATCAGCAGAAAAACAGAACAGAGGTGAGCCACCGTCACCCAAGTGATTTAGCTTTTATTTGCACTGCAATTCCCACTGGCCATCCCAGGCAGCCCAGGCACAGGAGAGCAAAATGTCAGCCCGAAATGGAAGACGTTGGACAAAGGACAGCAGCAGCCTTACATTAAACACCCGAGGTAATGCTGCGGGAAGCGTGCAGCCCGAGCAGGAGCAGCAAGGCTCTGAAGGGTGCACACAGCAGAGCAGTGCACAGGTCATCAAGAATTTGGTCTCCTCTCACCCTGACTTTGATGAGGGTGAGAAATACATGAGAACGGAGAAATTGGAATCTGGGTCTACTTGAAAGTCAGAGGACAAGTATAAGGTAGAGCAGCACTTCAGCTGATATTTAGGGGCTGGATTGTGCTCCCACCCTTAAATCAGAGAGCAAAGAGCTCAGCAAATGCACTGCCTGGACATTCTGCTTCTGGCCAGACATTATTTGGTGGCCACTGCCACCTCGTGGCACTGTCACCTGCACAGGGCCCCAGAGACCCAGTAAGGGCTCCTCACTCTGGCACTCAGCCATGAACACACAGCTTAGAACAAGGGAGCTCTCTGGGCTGCACAGTGGCATAGAAGCAAGAAGAGACCAGACTCTGTAGTTTTCCCCAGCTGGAACACTCTTGCAAAACATCCTCTGCCTAATTCCAGGCCAGTTTGTTCAGCCCAGGACTTCGATACCTGTCCCTGTCAAGACATTTTTACCAGTACAACAGAACAAAGCAGGTTCTGCTCATTCAAAGCACACTCGTAACTCAGATTTTTTACATGTGGCACAGTTGCCCTTTAAAACAGGGAAATCTAACATTTACAAGAAGAATAAGGCCTGGAGAGACGTGAAGTTTTCAGTCCTGATGCGTGGCTGAGAAAAAGCAACACCTGTACCACCAGAGAATTAGCTCGGGGAGTACTGTGCAGTATCTCCTGCAGATAAGGTGTTGTTGGCGCTCTCCCAGCTGTCCCTGCTATCTCAGAGGCTGTTCCAACAAGATTTCCATCCATTAGCACTACTCATTAACAGATCAAACACTAAAGCCTGGAATTAATGATTCAGAAGCTCCAGGCCCCTGCTGAAGGCTGACGTTTAACATCTCCAGGCTGTTGTTATGCCCTGGTCTGTCACCACACCAGGACACTCTGCCACGCTGCATTACCTGCCCTGAGGCACGCCCTGGTTCCTCCTGCACGCTGCCCCACTCACCTCTGCTCAGGCCAGCACAACCTCCTGTCTGCTGGCAGGGACCTGCCACCACTGGGGAGGGCTCCAGGGCCACCTCACCAACGCCACTGTCACAACGGGAACTTCTCCTGAGGACTGCCTTTAATGGCAGGTCTTAAATCTCAAGTCTAGCACCTTTTGTACTTGCCTTTCATTTTATTTTTTTTCTTTGAGGTCTCTCTGCCCTTAAGCAGAGTGAAGCCTCAATCAGTGCACACAATCCAGCTACAGATGAAATGATAAGAAATGTCTGTTGGGAGGCCAGATTCCTTCTTCTAGGGGAAAGGGAACAGCTGGGGCTACATTTTCAAGTATCCCAAGCTTCCTTTTCCCATTTCAGGAAGATTACTCGACACATGTTTGGAAGGAGCTGATGCAGGGCAGTTTTCATGGTCTACACACAGTCCTTTGGGCCAGAGTCACCACGGGTTAATCCAGGCAGCACAACAGCAGAAAACATTTCCTCTAGGGGCAAATAAAACCTTTTCCCATCCTCCCTACCACAACTCAGTAACATAGCAAAGTTTTTGTAAGAACGTGGGTGAAACAGGCAAGTTGCACCCTTGCAGACGTAACACCCATTTCCGATGTCCCGCAGAAAACAGCCCGGCCATGCCTCATTTCCCTGCCAGGCTGTGGGAGAGCACACACGCAGAGCAGGCACCTGCAATTGCAGCTTCCACCTGCCCGCCCCAGCTCCTGGCAGATGCCAGCAGAAACCCTCGCCCTCCCTGCCCTGGCACCCCTGCCTGCTGCCCCGGGGGGTTTGCTGCTGTGGCCTCCCTCACACTGCTGGCCGTCCCCCAAAGTCTTTTCATTCTGGAACGTGTCAAGTAAATGGAAATACTGACAGGTGGGGTAATTGAAGCATCTGGAATCCAAACTACCATTAAAACACTGGCACACGCAGGAACACATACTAATATCCTAAGGAACGATAGCCAATCTGAAAAACAATGGGCAATTTTCCTCTGTCTCCTGCTCTTTTTATGGCTCATACTACCTGTCATAAGGAGCTATTAAAGAGCCCATACTGCAGCATGGCAGAGAGAAGGGGGAAATCCAAAATATGCTACAAAACATTCTCCCTCAAATTCTGCCCATCAGAGGGAATTTAATCTCCAGCTGTCTAACATTTAAGAAATATCAAGTAAAATGGTGAGAATAGACTGCAAAACACTGGGTTTTGCCATTATGCTCGCTACTGAGGGAAACATTTTTGATGGGGTGACCTTTGCATCGAGCTGTGTTCATACTGAAATGCATTCTGCAGACCATGAAAAAAGCTGCTCCTTTTGACAGCTGAACTCAATATATAAGAACTATTTAAGAGAAGCTGCTTTACAAACAGTGGGTGGCAGATGACAATTAGGTTTTTTTCTTCTATTATGGTACTGGGGGGGTATGGGAAATTATGGCCATTAGTCACAGTGTGCTTGATACAACAACAAAAAAGGACCAGGCTCTCTCTGTGTCATTTCCCATGTTTTATTTTCCCTGTGTATCTGCACAGATCACCTTTATTCCTCCCTACATGTGCACACACACTCACTCTTCAGTCTGTTCCCAATTTTGTCTCCCTTTGCTTTAATTCAACCCTAAATATGTTAAATATTTAAATATGCTAAACACAAATCTGGGCAGCTTCCTGAGCTGTTGGAAGCATTTTGCGTTGGTCCTTGAAGATCAGGATAAAAAAGTTGAATCCAAGCAAGATGGGGATTAAAAGAGGAGGAGGGGAAGAAGAGCAGTGCAGGAAGAGAGGGGGCACAGAGCAAAAGAAAGAGAGGGAGCACCAGCAAAGCCCAGCTGGGTTCAGGAGCACCAGCAAAGCCCAGCTGCATCTTCCCATCACCTCCCCTTCATTCCCAAAGCCCCCACCAGCAAGGACCCTGCTCTGAGCTGCAGTCCCCGCAGGAAAGGCTGTGGCACTCTCCTGTTGTGTTCCCTGTTTGTATCAGCACTCAGGGACTTTACTGTGCTGGGCTGGATCTGAGGACACTTCTCGAGCACCAGACAATGTCCTGGGCTCAGTATGAGGCATCTTTTTGCTAAGAAAAGGACTCACTTCACCAGACTCTCTGCACTAAAGTGACTTTTGTCCTCAGCTCGGCAGACACCACAGCAGACTGGCTGGGCAGAGGCCACGAGGGCTGCAGAGCCGTGTTCAGCATGGGCCCGAGGGTGCCGTGGGAGACAGACAAAGACATTTATTGAGCACATTCCCATCAGGCAAGAGAGTAAACAAAAGGGCAAGCAAAACTAATAAAAAAATCCTATCAAGAAGTTATTTGGCCATAAATGAACATCAGGGTGGCACCATCAGATATGATGGTTCTCAAATACTTTCCTTTCCCCTGAAGGTCAGGCAGCCCTTTAATAAAATTTGAGAATCACAGCCGTAAAGTCTATTCCTGCCTCTGTTCTTTGCCTGCAGAGAGAATATATATGCATGAGTCTATATTTCAGATAGCTGAGGGGCTAAGGATAACTCAAAAGATCTTCAAAAAAGGATAAAAACATCCTTTGTCATACAGCAGCTCCCAAACCATGATTTTGGTTGAAAATAGGCACAGTCATATGAAAAGCTACACAGAGCATACAAAAGGCAACAAACAAAAGTGTGTGAATTCAGGACACGGCTGAATCATTTTAATATCAGCTGAAGCTTTGAAAATGTGATTAGCATATAGTTAGGAGACACTTCTCCTTTGCATCTAAAAATACCACGCCAGCTCTGGAAGAGAGCAGCCACCAGCAGAGCAGGAGTTGCATAAGCCTCCCTCAGCCATTGTCTACGGGGAGCAAAAGGGCCCCAGGTGCTTCCTTGGTGCTGTGGAAATAGCAGCTAGTTAATTTAGCAGTTTGATTTTTATGACACTTAGCATAACAAACACATCAAGGTCAGCCTGAAATAGTCAGAAGACATACATATTCACACCATACACCGGCATCCTTTGATAAAAGGCCGTGCATCTCCTGTAGCACTTAAAAAGTGATACCTATTTTTAAATGAAGTAGGGAACGGCATGAAGAGCCCGGTTTTGTGGCTCTGATTTGCATGAGTCCACTCTCCCACATAGCAGGGACAATAACAACGTCCATGGGCTGCTCTTAAATCAGTCCAGCTGGCAGCACGGCCTCTCTGAGCCAGCAGAGCCTGGTGGGGTTGGAGCTGTGCCAGCAGAAACCTTCCCTTCCCTTCCGAGCCCGGGATGGGGGCGGCTCCCACAGCCCCAGAGAGGGGAGCTTTGCTCAGCAAGGCCAGTCCAGCACAGGCAAAGGGGGTGAGCATCCCCAGGCAGGAGCCAGGAGCAGCCCTCGTCCTTCAGACCATCAACTGCTTCATCCTGCAGGCTCCCCACAGCCCTGTGCTCTGCCCTGTGCTCCCCAGACAGCCCTGTGCTCCCCAGATAATCCCAGCCGTCGTTCTGGGCTGGCAGCTGGTTTTACTTAAGGCAATTCTATGCTTTTCATTGTGTTTTTAATTTTCATTTCACTGAGATTCACTCCCACCACCGTGTTTTCTGGCTTCTTCCAGTTTCTGCCCTTTATTTTTACTGCTGGAGTCAGAGATGATTATCTCCAAGAAAGAGATTTCAGCTGCATTATATTGATGGTAAGTGCTGTTTTTCCTGCTCTGTCTGATTTTTCCGTGCAAGATGCTTTTTGCGTAGCTCTAGCTCTTGCAAATGGTTTGCCACGTCTCCAAGTTTCCCTTT
The DNA here is from genome assembly GCA_013397915.1 of Daphoenositta chrysoptera. Taxonomy (NCBI): domain Eukaryota; kingdom Metazoa; phylum Chordata; class Aves; order Passeriformes; genus Daphoenositta; species Daphoenositta chrysoptera. The sequence continues at coordinate 123,491 of VZRO01001393.1, read as the reverse complement.
CCCTGCTGTGGAAAGTGCCAGCGTTTCTAAAAGGAGGGGATTGCCAGAAGGAGGGGAGGCCCAAAGGAGCAATCCACTCAGCCTTGGAGAGGACCACAGAACCCCCAGAGATGCCCTGGAGCACCGTGGCCTCCCCAGGCGGTTCCCTGGTGTCCTCAAGCACCTCTGTTGGTGTGCCCCAGGCAGGAGGGACCCTCCTGTGCCAGGCCACAGCTCCTGACAGCCAGCAAGGGGATCGTGGGCTCCCAGCAGGTTCCAGGGCTGTGTACAAGCTGTGACACCTCCACATTCTCCAGCAGGAAAGGGGGATCCTGCACCCCCCTGGAAAAGTGCCCGGGCAGCAGGGAAGCGCTGCTGATGCCCAGGACTAAAGACACCGATGCCACCCCAAGTCGGTATGAAGGGGACCTGGCCAGGCCTGTCCTTCTAGAGCATTGTTTTCTCCACCCCAGCAGGTTTATGGAGGTCACAGCTCTGACCAAGCCCCGTGCTCCTCCCTTCAGACAGAGATGCCCTCCCCACCTCTCCAGCAGCTCTCTGTGAGAGCCGTGCCCACACTTCCCTCCCAGCACGGCTGCTGTGTGTCCGTGCTTCCAGCAGCCCTCAGCCCCTTCCTCAGCCTCCTCAGCCCCTTCCTCAGCCCCTTCCTCAGCCCCTTCCTCAGCCTCCTCAGCCTCCTCAGCCCCTTCCTCAGCCACCTCAGCCCCTTCCTCAGCC
>VZRO01001393.1:111961-122003 GCA_013397915.1 Daphoenositta chrysoptera | reverse complement strand
ACCACACAGGGCCCGGCAGTGCCACCACACAGAGCTTGGCAGTGCCACCACACAGGGCCTGGCAGTGCCACCACACAGGGCCCGGCAGTGCCACCACACAGGTGCCACCAGCTCCCTCACCACCCACGGCTGGGAGAGCAGACAGCCCCGTGAGAGACGGCACGAGCAGGGAAGCAGCGTCCCCACATTGTCACAGGTCACCAGCAGCCACCAAGGACCCAGCAAGGTCCCCTCCGCTGGTCCCACGGCCCAGCCCCTGCAGGGGACACTGGGACTGCAGCCAAGCCAGGGCTGGAACCTCGGCTTCGGCGTTTTTGCCTCCCTGCCGACTTGGCAGCTCCCTCTGTTGGCATTAACTCCCTGCTCATCTCTCAGCTCTGCTGTACCTCCCAGGACACCAGAAACCAGCAGGACTCTGCCCATCCCAGACCCTCACAACATCCCGCAGGCCTGGGAAATAATCCGTGTCAGGGCAATGCAACACAGCAAGCACTACTGAAAGTTGCTGCTGCCTCAGCATTTTTATTTTCAATCAAAGCAGCATTTTTTATTTTTTGTAATAGTTTTTCCCCCTTTGGCATTTTCATTAAAAGACCAACAGGAAAAAAAAATCCTCAACAATCCCAGAGTGGAAGTTATAAGCAGCCTGACACCTGGTAATGAGATATTTCAAGCTCTGGTCTGGCACTTTTATGGTATTTCTGAACCAAGCACTCAATCAAGTGGACTCAGAACAGAAAGTTTGTTACTCCCAGGTTTTTCAGCCTATATTTCAGCAATGGAAGAATGCAGTACAATAAAGCAGGCAAATACCCAGCAAGTAAATACTTTTACCACAGTGCAATTATTCCCCTCAACAAAGAGGCTTGTGAGATGGCTCCTGAGACAGTGCTCAGCATCCACAGCCCACCTGAGACCCCCTTGGCTTCAAAACAGGACAAGGCTGAGATGAGCAGGTTCCCATGAGCAGGGGGAAGGTACCTGCACATTCCAGCAGCCAACCTTATCCCCACCCGGCTCCTCAGGAGACAACAGAGCTTTCACCCAGTCACCTTCACAGCTGGGACTGAATTCCTGTGAGACAACCAGAATCTTTCCCTCCCCTCTCACTCCAGCCACAGCTCCAGTTTGGGTGTGGGCTGTGGTCGCCCTGCCGGGAGTCCCAGGGGGTTTTGCCCTTGCAGGAGCCCCCAAAAGCAGAGCAGAGCCCCCGCGGGCGGGCAGCTGCGGGCACCGGGACGGGAGAGGAGCCAGCCCAGGCTGCTCTCCTGCGTGTCCGGTTTGACACAGGGGACACAAGGGCAGCGCTTGCCCCAAGGGCACTCGCTCCCTGCCGCAGCCGGGCCGGCACCCGACACCGGCGCTGCCTGCAGGGACAGCAGAACCCTCTGCAGCCCACCCAGAACGAGCCATTGTTATTTTCAGGCACGCACACACAGACACAAGGAAAGAGCCCCTCTCATTTCAAGCTGTGCTATTATGCTAACTACAGAGAAGTAAATATGCCGCACTGTAGCTAATAAATGTCATTCACATCAGTATTTATTCCAAACATGTTTCCGCCATCACGTCTGTTCTGCCTGGAACTGCTCATCACTAAAGAGCAGACCTTTATTTCTAGTGATTCCAGCAGACAGGAGAGAGTTAGCAATTAAAGCACACTTTTGTACAGTTTAATTCTTTTTATTTCAGCTATCAGGGAGCGTTATGTGCCATCATTGCATCTGTTTCTGGAGCCACCACCTACCAGCACTGGGTCTGTAATTAGCAATTTGCAAGGTGGGTCCTCAGGCCTGGGCACGGGGACAAGGCTGACTCCTGGTGTGCGATGGGCCTGCGGCTCTCAGCCCCCTAGGACAGGGTCCCTCTGAGGAAATGGGCTCAGAATCACTTTTGTTCGAGCTCAGAATCGTCCCTGCACCCCATGCTCTGTCTGATCCGTGGCTGCCCTGGGTGGTGGCCGCAGGGCCAGGAGCTGTCCCCGTGCTCCCGCAGCCCCGCACAGACCCAGGCACCTCCGGGCCTTCCCCTCAGGGGTTCTTTCTCTGCTCATCAAAGGCTGGCGAGCACTGAATGTCATTCAAGAAAAGCATTTCAGAGGTAAAAATAGTCTCCCGATTTTTGCTTCCCTCCCAGAGCAAACACCTGCCTGGCAGATGAATCCAGTGGTGCTATGACACACATCTCATCTTTCCCCTGATGTAACACACACTACTCAAGGCTGCACATGAAACCCCAGTCCTGCTACCTGGGCTGGACTAGAGTGTTAAACTGAAAACAGAACCGAGACAGAAATGCACCTCCTGTCATGGAAAACAAGCCAGGCTTTGGCTTCTGCCCAAGAGGGACAGAGCCACGAGCCCATCCCGAGCAGAACAGAGGTCCCAGCACGAACACAGCGAGCTGTGCAGCCAGCTCACATCCACAGCCTGCCCCAGGGAGGTAAACATGGCTTCAAACTGGAGCAGTGCAGATGCTGAACTGAGGGGCTGAGGTTGCTGCCCTAAGGAGTGAATCCCGAGGACTGAAGGAGGGCCAGCACTGATTACCAGCCCACACAGACACGTGGCTCACGTGTCGAGGATCCTGTCACGCAGGAATACAGCTGGGCATGTTACTGCAAGTGAGGAGACAGGCACCCATGTGAATTGCAGAGGTGTAGGGAGAAAAGGAAAAAATAACCTTTGCTTTCTCCCTTTTTTTTCATTCTCATGGTTAAAGGCCTGATTTGTAAAGACACTAAAATCCTAAAGTTGTCATTCATGTTCCTGGACTTAGCTTTTTAAAATGGGACAGAACAGTGGACTGGACATCAGCTGGGCTCCATCCATGGCTAATGAGAGTGGGAAAGTGCCCAGAGGTGGCCTTCAGCAGCAGCTTTTCTTTTAACCTCACCCATCACCTTCTTTTCCCCTATATAATCCTTGTCTCTTCCTGCTCACAGCCTCGACCAGCTGAAAGCACAGTGAACTTGCATCCGTGGAAGACAACAAGAATGGTTGTGCCACGTTTCTTCCCCACAAGTGAAGGGGCCAATCCCACTCTAATCTAGCCGGGGAGGTGACGATGGAGGAGTGTTGCACATACACATTTCTATCCAAGATCACACACCAAGTATTTCGGTACTTCCGCCTTTTTCGTATTTTCTTATATTAAGGCAAGGGAGACATCTAGAGACAACAGGCAGGGGACTGCAAGCTCCTGGAAAAAGAGTTTTCTGCAGTGTGTAGCATGGTTTGTTCACAGAGTGGGAAAAACAAATCAAGGGAATTAAATATGAAAAAAGTCAACTCCTAGTCAGAAATTGTAAAGGCCCAAGAGGAAACAGCAGTGGATTATAGAGTAACAGGAATGCTCTCCATTTCCATGGCTCTCACTCAGCACTACCCCCAAACTGTGGAAGAAGCACCTCCTAGGCAGTCTGAAAGTTTGGGGGGGTCACATACCCTGCTGGAGCACCTTGTCCAAAAGCAGAAAATGCCACACGAATGCATCCACAATGATTAAGTGCAGCACCAGCAGATAAAACCCTCAATAAAATGTAACTAAACTAGACCAGCACAACCGTACCAACAGCATCGCTGTTCCCAACTCCACCACGTGACTGATCAGATGGGCTGTCCTGAGGATCAGGAAAATTACAGCCCATTACTGCATTAATACAAGAGCAGCACCTGAGCAGAGAAAACATCAGAGGCATGAACAGGAATGGAGGGCACCGGCCTCTGAAACCCCTTGACTCCACTAGAATAGTTCTCCAGACTAAACTGTGGTTAAATGCATCCAGATATCTACTGAGAGATGGATATTTACATTAATTGGCAGTAAGACATAGCCTTGCCTTAAATCTAAACTAGCTAAATAGCATTAGACAAAAGGATGAGGAGGAAAAGGTGCATTTCCAGTAAAGCCACTGTCACACCCCAGGCTTCTTAGCCTGCTACAGTATTCTGAAGATCCACACTTATTCTCAGCTCCCATTTGCCTTAAACCGGGCTCAAAGCACCAAAGACAGGAAAAGCTCTCATTGTGGACCAGGGCACAGAAGTCAGGATGTTCCTCTGCTCTCACCTGTCTCCCCCCATCTCCAGCGATGCAGGTCAGATGCTGCTCTCTGTTAACCCCTTCTCACACACGAGCAAGCAGGAGCTCCTCTGGATTCAGGGCAGGCAGTGTGAACATCCTGCATCCTTTCCTTAACCCGTGGCATGAGGAGCAGCGACACCCCGAAATACTGATCCGACCGCAGAGCTGAGACTGGGCTGGACCTCGCCAGGGCGTCACCAGCCCTCTCCCAGCTGCTTCCAATTTACTCGTTTTCACCACTAAATGAAGTTCTGACCCAACCCTACCACCTGGGACGGGGCTTCTGGTGCTGGGAGCCGCCTGTGACCAGCTGAGCCACGTGTCGAGCCTTTGCTTTCTCCCGCCCCAGCCCCAGCTCCATCTCCAGCCCCAGCCCCAGCTCGGGCTCTCCATACTCAGCTGCCCCGCAGTGCCAGGCACCGAGCGAGGGGTCAGGAGAGGTGCCAAGGACACGGGGTGACACCATCGCTCCCAGTTCAGTGTTGGACCACAGGGGACCCAGGGCAGCACCAGGGGCAAAGCTCGGTAACCCAGGGGCTTCCTCAGGGTTCAAACCCTGCCAGCTTTCCCCAGGTGAAGCTCGGCTGCCTCTGTCCCTCCTCTGTCTCTGCTGTTCCCTTCTCTGGGCTCACTCCTGACCCTGATCACCTGCTGTGCCACGCTGCACTTGCAGCTTCGTGCCCTTTTCCCTCTCACCTCCTATCAAACCTTTTCTTACCCAAAATGCTTTTACCTACAAACTGCTTGTGCAAGGCATTTGCATGCCCTCAGCCCACTAAAAATCACCTAGGTTAAAAAAAATACCACTTTCAGATTTTAAACATGTCTGAGAGTCAGAACTCCTGCAAACCCATTTAAAGCTGCTGTTTTGCAGGGCATGTCATAATCTCTCCTGTCAGCTCCCAAACCCACCTTCCAAAGTTGTTGGCTCTCAGCCAGCAGCTGAGGAGTAAAGCTCTCACCAGCTCAGAGATCATCTCATGAACTCACATCAGCCCCACCAGCTTCCACATGTGGTAAGCCTGGGTGCAGTTACATTTGTAGATACACTGTGGAAAAGGTGCTTCTGCTGCTGCCTCCTTTCCAAGTCATTCTTGTTACATCAGAGCTCTAATTTCCATCTAATAATTCTATAAAAGTTGCTGGGCTGGCTTGTGAAATAAATTCACAGTTCATTTCCAACTGATCTGTCAACTGAGAACATCAGAAATTGTTACCTCAGGAGTCTCTGTGGGAGTAAAGGACATACACAGCTAAGCTCTGCCAGAAAAACTACCATGTATGTCCTGTGTAAAACTGAGTTAAAACACAACTATCAAGCAGGAAACTTGCCATACTAAATTAGTCTAAAGGAAGCCTTAAAAGTGTCACTGACCTTCTTCCATTAGGTATAAGAAACGTGTCTATTCTAGATTTGATAAATCAAGATTTTATTAAAAAGAATAGTGCAGTCTTGATACAATCTTCAGGGTTACTCTGAGCAGGAAGTACAAAATCTCAGGTTTTAGTGCCTGGTACTGCAGAATGATATCCATCAAGGACAGGAAAAACCCCACCTGTCACTAAGTAGCTTGATTTGGCAACAAAGCAGGGGTTAAAACAGACTCTTGGCTTTTTAACTACTCTATTTCAGTGTACAGATCTTCAGCTAAGCAGATTTGTTTCCTGAGAAGCAGTTTGGGTGTTTTGATGCTGTCTCCAGTCCACACGCAGTGACTGAGCCACCAGCAGTGACAGAGCACTGAAGCAGCTGCAGGCTGAGCCCGCTCTGCTCAGCCGGGCTCAGGTCAGGGCGCTGGGGCCACCGCAGTCCCTGGGAGCCCTTCCCGAGCCCTGCCGGCTCCTCGGGAAGTGCCACGGCCACACCGACCGTCTGTGCAGCGTGGAGCCCCGTCTGCCCGGCAGGATCACCTTCTCCTCCCCTCCAGACCGGGCCGGGGAGGTTTCACCCACCGCGCTCACTCTTGGTGCCTCAGGGGTCACTTCCAGGGTTCTGGGCAAAGGTTTGTGAGGAGGGGTCACCTTCAGGGCAGGACACCTCCAGCTCGAGCAGCTGTACGTGGTGGGCACCGGGATGCATCACCAAGAAGGAAAACCTGGTTTCCAGCCGTTGTACCAGAACCACAAATTCTCCAGCTGGTTTAGAGCGTGTGGAACGGGCTCGCCTCGTGTCCGTAGGCTCCCTCCTGGCAGGACTCCCAGGTGAAGTAAGGCAGGGCACTTCCAGCTGCTGCTGTTGGACAGTGCCACCAGCCCAGCTCGCTTCCCCTACCCTCCACCAACTCAAGTCGTACTGCTCCGGGTACTGCCTTAAAACACATTTGATTTCTCTGCATCAAGTACACTGTGCTGTCCTGTGCCTGAAGCAAACACCAGCTCATTCAATACTAAATATTCCCTAGCTGTAGGTTCACACCACCTGATTTCCTCACTCTAAAAACTTAGAGAAATCCCAAACAGTTGTTTTATTGTGCCAACATACAGAGCAGCTGCACGGCAACTACACTACCCAAAATTCTGGTGTTTGAAAACACTTTCGAAGTAGAAATCTGAAGGAAAAGATTTATTCACCTCCCAACCTCAGTTACTCCTTACACTGTATGATGTGGAATAAGTCTGTGATCTGAAATCAAACTTCAACCATCTTGATTATTGTAGACTGCCACATCCCACAACTTTTTTAACCATGAACAGGAAATACCTCCTGGCAAGGCATCTTCTGCTATTGAGCCAGAAGGTGAAACTCTGGGATGACACACAGTAACTGTGGAGACACACTGAACACCTGTGAGCTGACCCCACACAGGACAGCTGGGATTAGCATCAGGGCTCCCCTGCTGCCTCTCCTGTACCGTGACCCCAAACTGCCTCAAACAGTGGTAAACAGCAGCACCTCACAGCAGTAACACAAACAGAATGTGACCAGGGATGGGGTGCAACCCAAACATCGTTTGAAGTGAAGCTGGAACTTGAGCACTCTTGAAGAGCTGTTACAAACACTGTCACAGGCTCGAAGTCATTAAAATACCGACTGGAAACACCAGAGTCCATTTGAACAATTTATTAGTATCCTCTTTTTTTACAAGTTTTAGAAAAAGAATCCCAGGATTTTGCCTCCTGTGTGTTTTCGTCTCGCCTCCTCGTGGTCCATGATGCCAGCTGAGGTTGTCAGTACAATATACCTGCCAAGAGAGAGCAAATGCTCAGTTTATCTCTGTTCCAGGCCAGTGCAGAGCTGACAGCACCAACTTCACCTGTGCTACAACAGCAAGGCCTGCTCCTGTAAGAACGGGCCCAACGCAGGGAGACTGGATATCAACAGTGCAGAAGTTGCTTAGCAGTGCCCCTTCAAAACTGGTTAAAAAGGGCATTCTGTGGAGGATGGATTTTTAAGACTGGAATTTAACTCGAGGCTGATGAGAGGAAAGGTGCCAGGTGAGTCTAACTCAGGCAGTTGAGTGTAACGTTTTCACACACAACACACACCTGACCCTCTCTCGTACTCACCCGAACTGACGGGAAGGCAGCAGGTTGTTCTGCCACTTTTCCAAATCCTTCAGCTGCACATCAAATCTGGGACTGATTACACCACACTGTAAGAGAGGATGTCATGGCAGACTGAGAACTCCACGGAGCTCCCTGCTGCAGGACTCTGCTGTTGCACACACACCCCGTGACCCACAGCACGAGCTCCCACCCCACCGCTCCTCACCCGCTCCTTCCTCTGCCTCACCTCCTCCTCCTCACCCCAACAGCCTTCCACTGCTGCTGAAGCTACACCCCGAGCCATGCCCACACCTGGGGGAGCACTAAAGCACGCTGTAACATCAGCAAAGTCCCTGGGATTGCTCAGGATATTCCACCTCGAACCATTACATACAGTTAGAAAAAAAAACCACGTAGATTTTAACCAGGAAGAAATTAACATGCATAGAAGTTACTGGAATTTTCAAGGTAATCCTATTACTGACCAAGACCACCACCACCTGATTACCTCACTGGCTCCAATTATCTTAACTATCCAACACCAAACCAGCAGCACGCCTTCCTGCACTATGCACGTTTTTGTGAACTAAACAACTGTTCCCTTATTGCACTAACTGAGAGAAACATTATATCCAGCTGCAGCCTGGAAGATCCATTACAAAATCATCCTGGAAGAGCTCAAGGAACACTCAAATCTGACCTGCATAATTCTCATTGCAGACACATAACACTGTAATTACTGCAGTAATTTGGGGGCGTCAGGATTATCTGCCTTATGCACTCAAGCAATTTTCAGATGCAATATTTATTCATCATGGAGACAGCCCCCAACATATTCTAACCAAGTAATTTCTTTATTTCATTACTGAAGAGCCAACTCTAACTTGAAGAGCTTAACTGTAAAGAATGATGCACAGCAAGCCACCACAGAACTACACAGCTCCATAGCTTGAGACATAAGCATTTAAAAATTTCCAAAACGCACATGAATGCCTCATATGCCCCAGGAACTCAACAAGCACCAATTAATGCAACATTCAGCTTTCCCTCACTGCAAGCAAAGCCCACCTGGCAGCAGGAGAAAGGTTTGTCTTCTCCACATCTGCAGGTATCAAACATCAACTGGAAACCAACTCAGCTCCTATCTCTTAAGACAAGTCTTCCAGATAGCTTAAACATCAAAGAAACTGAGAAAGCACTAGGCAGCCAGAAAGCCTTTGAAGAGAGAGAAATACACAGCACTTGCAAGCAGACTTCCCTGAAAGCATATCTTACATATTCAGAGTTTAAAAGAAATGTAATTAATGATCCATATCATTATGAACCTAGACAAATTAACCAGCCTTTTACTGGTAACATTCATGCTACTCTTATTTACACAGATTCAACAAATATCACCTTCTTTACAAGCAGTTCTTTCAGAAATGGAGCAGACAAGCACAAAAAAAAAAAGTCTCATTTCAACACCTCCTTAGAGAACTGAATTCAGGAAGACAAATCCTACCTTGTTGAGTCTGCCTGTGAGGTTGACAACAATCTTCCCAGCTCTGTGATCGTCAATTATCTCGAATTCACCAATGTAACCTGCAGGAGCATCAGACAGAGAAACACGTAACACTTCGCTACAGTAACACAGCTCACTAACTGTGTTGCACCAAACTGCTTCAAGCACCTCGATTTACTCCTTTTCCCGCAGCAGCACCCCCGGGGAGCAGGGCCAGACTTACCGTGCTTCATCATCACGGTGAGGAAGCGGACGATGACTTTGGAGCACGGCCGGATGAGCACCTGGCGTTTCCCACGCTTCTCGGCGTTGTTGATGCTCTTGAGAGCATCGGCCAGAACGTTCATCCGCACCATGGTGCCTGCGGGAGGGGCAGCGAGTCAGTGCTCCGGCACGGAAACGCTCAGCAGGGCTGCCTTTAACGCGCATTTCAGTCCAAGAGAGCCAGGCTGACAGAAAGCTGCATTGAACCTTAAAAAGCTACATAAGCTAGCCAAGTCACACGCTCAGCTGTGATCAAGCGTCACCACTACCACAGCACGTCAGGAAATCTGACACAGCTAAACTTGGCTTCATCAAAGCACGCACACGATTTGCAAACCACCATGCAGACACCGTGTCAGCAGTGTGACACCTCCCAGGGAAATCAGATTGGCCTTTTAACCCAACTAAAGCCCAACTGCACAGCACCAGCCCTGTGCAGTAACTATGCCCTGTGTGGGATGAAATCAACAGACGCTGCTCGGCTCATTGACTGCAGAGACTCTGCAGAGAACCTGCAGGATGCACAAACACACACTTGGGAAAGCAGCCCCGGCAGCAGCTCTCTCAAACTCGCCAACAGGAGCCCGGAGCGCCCGGCGGGGATGACCCGGCACTGCCAGCCCTGGCAGAGCCCGCCCGCTGCCAGAACCGGCCCCGGGGCTGTCGCTGTCCCGGTCCCGGGGCAGGTCCTGCGGCACACGA